>OZ014555.1:20126421-20457893 GCA_963966155.1 Clivina fossor
TCTTTCCAACAAGAAAAAACAAAAAAACAAAAACAATAAAAGCCTTTTATTCCAGTTTTGTAAAAAAAAATATTTAAAGTTCAAGATCACATTACTCTAGTTTTGACGGCGATAATAAAATATTTTACATTTAATGTGACATTTAAAATTACAATCAATGTGACTTTAATATCCTACAACACTTTTTTTATTACATTCTAGAAAAACCGCTTAAAATTCCCGCAACATTTTCTAATTTTGTAAATGGAATTAACTCGTGCTTTAATGAAGTCCTGAAATAATAATTATAATCCGGGATTTTAATCGCAAAGACAAAACTTGTCTAACTAATTTAAAATAATTAAAAACACCGAAAGTTGGATGTAGCGACACGGTTTTGTTTGCCAAAGGGCCTTTCTTTGCCCGCCCACTCCCATTTTGTGTCACCAGAAAACCGAAAATTCTAGGTTAGGTAACTTGATCGGGAAAGACACAGTTCGTTAGTTGATTGAAGAGCTTCACTTGCCCGGAAACCGCCGTCAACGCCATCTTTTATACAAACTATCATCACCTCTCTCCTTGCACAAACTTGATTATAGATACCGAAGATGTTTTACCGAAATTACAGTAGCTTTCAAAGCACCAATCATGTTTCGTCAATTTTTTTTCTCGTTTAGCAATTGTTTTTTATTTAGCAGATGTCTTTTTGATCCTTACATTACGGTTAGTATCTATTTTGTAGGTAAAACATTATGTCCTCTTTTATTAAGTTTTAATAATAGAAGTACACTTTCTTTCCTCGATGAAAAAATAAAACAAAATTTGTTAACTTAAAGACGATGTACTCAAATACTATTTGCTTCTTGGTTGGTAGTATATCAAATATTTATTAAAATAACAAAAATAAGTGTACGTAATGTATTTTTATTGGATTTTAATGGTCGTTGTAAAATATTGTTTGATGTTAAATGTTAGGTCGTTTATTTCAAGTCGTTCACTTTTTTATTACTGATGCACTTGTATAATTATTTGATGCAAACAGGACTGAACTAAAAAAATCCTAAGACTTAGGCCCAAAGAATTTTCGGCCCTTAGGTAAAAGCAATTGTTTTAAGTAAACAATTTGTATATTTAAACATTTTCAAAATGTATATTTGAGTTATTTTCATATATTGTTTTAAATTTATTGTGTTATTATTATTTTTCAATTTTCAATATGTAAATGCAATTTAAAATTTGTTTTGTTTTCGAATTATGTGATATATTCTTAAGTATGCAATAGACTTATGACCAATATCGTAATCAGAGTTGTAATTGATAATTGATTTAGATCAAAATGTAAAATCTTTAATCTGGCCTAGATAATTTTATCTTTATAATTCTTGATCTTGATCTAGATCGTATATAAATGATCTACGATCTTAAAGAAGACCATACAAGCACTCGCATTGCAAGTTATAATTTGAATTTTAATTACGTTTAATAGGTGTGTAACACGAGCGATTAGCGTATATTTATCAACTTTAGGGAGTGTGCATAAAAGTAGTGACCAACAATTATTAATTTAAGCTTTTATTAAATATAATGACATACGAACACAAATTACGAAATATACAAAAATACAGAAAAACAAAGTGAAATATATATGAAATTACAAATATAAACTTTAAGCGCGAAAGTTAATACTAAATTAAAACTAACAAAATCTAACAACTAAAGCGATTCTAGAGGTCTCTGACACTCTAAGCGGACTTAAAAGCGAACTTGACTTAACTACAAGCGGGCGTGAACTGAACTGATGCAACAGAGAGAAAACCTACTTTTTCTCAAAAACTAAAATTGTAACTTTTCAAATATTACAACAAAAACTAAAATTGTAACTTTTCAAATATTACAACAAAAAATCTAAAATACTTCAAAATATTTCCAAGAAATATCTTGAAGTGGCCAAGTAGTTTGCCGCGAACCCTAATATATAAACCTGTCACTAGGTCAATTCTAACAGATACAAAATTACTTAGTTTTTAGAAATACAGATCACAATAACCACATGGCCCAGAACTGTCTTGTTACAGGTGCATAGATTTGAATCAGTATTATTTTTAAAATAACAATAAAAAAATAAGCTAATATTTGACCTCTGTATTAGATATTAATATTACACTAATTATATAAATAAATAATTTATTTTCGATTTTTGGTTTTATCTTTTAATTAAAATTAAAATATAATAAATCGACCATTTTTTTTTTTTAATTCATTGAATATTTTAGAACCATATTACCTCTTTTTATACTGTAATTAAAAATATAAAAAATGATCTTCTTTATGATCTAAAAAAAATTCTGATCTAATATGAAAAAAAAACGATTCGATTGTAGAAATTGATCGTTTTTAAAAATGATCTGTCACAACACCGGTCATAATAAACGCTGTAACTAAAATCAATAGAAAAAGCATTGTTTTGGACATTTGAAAAGTCGACAAAAAAGAATCATTTTATTGATAGCAATAATAATTTTATTATTAAAAGTTTAAAGTTAACATTTATTAAAATAAAATGAAACTCCTTTAGGTTAAAGTTCTGTATAAAGACGAGCGTTCAGTTTCGTCGAAACGTCGATTTTTAATAAATGTTTACACAGTTTTATTTTAATAAAATGAGATCTGAAAGATTTTACTACGTTGATTTAAAATCAACTATAATTAAAGTGTTTGTTATAAAACTAGCTGTGTTGTTCATAAAATAAAACTTATAACTCAAAGTAAATTTTTAAATCGACCCTTAATTCGGCACTGGATGCACATATTGTATTTTTTAGAAGTTGACAAATATAACTTAATTAAACTAATAATAATTAAATAATTTCCAAGTTATTATTTTTTATCATAACATAAAAATGAAAAACAAAATTTAAAATTACTGACGCACTAAATTTAACATTTGTATGCAGAGTTATATTAATGATAAAAAAATAAAGGTCAACCCATTTGTATACCTATGCTAATTTTTATAAAAGCTCCTATTTTGTGAATGAAAAATATATTTTAATATTTATTGTTATTTTTATATCTAAAATCCTTTTTTGTATCAATGTACTTATATTTTGTAAATATGTGTTTTGGTAATTAATAATATTGAAAATAAATTTTTTTAATTAAATTAATGCGTATGTAATCAATATCTATACAGAAATATATTTTATTATATAATATTTCAAATTTATGAGCTGTTATCAAATCAGTAAATCAAAAATGATTATGTGAAAATTCCATTTTAAATTTTAGGTTTAAAAATAAAATTATTTTAAAAATATATCGTCGCTTTTATTTTTCAAATATATTTTACTCCTGGGTCATATTTAGATGTTATCAATTTTTGTCCAGCTCTTACTTTAGACATAAAATTTATCTTGCAATAAATATAAGATATGTAGCTCAATAGAGTAAAATATTTTCAAATTTTTTTTATCTAAATTGCATTAAATAACGTAAACAAAAAAAAAGAGTTATTAAAGTAAAATTGTATCTATTTATCAGATATACATAATTTTTCTATTACAAATATTTTTTATTATATCTAATAATAAAAAATTTAAATAAACTACTTTCAAGTGTGTAATAAATTATATTAAATAAATTTCAAAAATACTGTTGACAAAAATTACTTTTACAACTGAGGTGAAAAAACGGCCCCAATATTTTAACCTTTATTTTTTTATTTTATATAACATTTTATTATTAATCCAAAAATAACTATTAACCTATCACCGTTTTTATATTTAATGAAAATTTATCTATTATTTATCGGACAATATTTTCTTTTGTTATACATACATATATATATATATATATATATATATATATTGTACTTACATGTATTAGATAAATTTATTTGAATATTTTTATGGAAAAAATTATATAATATTTAATATCAAAAAAAAAAACGAACTTTACTCGTTCAAGGGAGCCACTTAAATAGATGAAGCCTACACTGTAAAATATTTAGTAATTTTACACATAATTTATGTAATTTCAAATATTTTGTGACTGTAATTTTTAATAAAAATGTAATATTATGCTAATTATAACAGTAAAATATCAAAATGTTGTTATATTTACTATCAAAACCAATGTAAAATTACATAAATTTAAGACATATTTATAGTATAGTTCACAACTACACACTTTTGCTCGAGACTAAATATTGTGTAAAAACTGTCTAAAACAGTTTGCAAACATTTGTTTAAAACAAATTGTAACAAATGCCCCCGTGTTTTTTTGTTTTCCATAGAGAATAGAAAAAATATTTTAAACATGAGCAAATGTTCGCAAACATTTGTATGTAGGTGTGGACTTATATTTATACTTGCTGTCGCCTTACATCATTCGTGTGATTTAATTATTTGAAAATGTTTTTTTTTTTTAATTATAAACGAGTTTTTCTAAAGCCTAGATATAGCTATATTGTATTCTTTCACCCTAAAACATTTACATTTCGTCAAAATAGATCCGTTTCCGAAATAAAATTTACACAAAAACAAATATATAATTATTACTCGAGTATACGATAAAAATCTTGAAATTTAATAAGTTTGTAATAAAAAAACAATACAAGAAGCTGCAAGTCAGTGATAGCATGTCCGACTCAGATTCCACAAATTCCTGGTTCGCGCTGCGTTCACACTAGAATTTAAATAAAAATATTATTTCCAATAGTAAAACCCTGTACCACTAAACTAATATCGGCTGTGTATGAGTAATTTAAAACTCACTATAAGCTATAGATCCCTTGATTAGCTGTAGCACTATTGACAAAGTAATTAAAAATTTGCTAAGAATTATATGATCAGCTTCTCGAGCACGGAATTATGAAAACTTATCATATATATAACATTAAAAATAATTTGAGAATTTATTTTTCAATTACACAAAAACAATACTTCATATTCTACGTAAAATTACGGAGAAAATGAGAAATGTTAGGAAATACTGCTAAACTTGAAGTTATTTTAGGAAAATTGTGCGTTGTAATAAGTGAATATAATTTAAGAGACATTTTCGACTGAATTCGATTTAATAAACGTGTGTAATATACGTGTTTGTGTGTGTTTGTGTGTGTGTGTGTGTGTGTGTGTGTGTGTGTGTGTGTGTGTCGTTCGCAATTTCCAAAAATACCATCTTAGATTACATTTACCTGATGTAAATAACTTTCAGGCTTTCTGGCTTTTAGTATTACCTTACACCAACCTACAAATCTGTTTGTTGTTTGACATGTTTACATTTGACATTTATATTAAATTATTCTTCTTTATATTTCTTCGTTAAATTGCAAAATACAATACATTCTTTGTTTAATATAATTTGTTAGTCTTGCATTATATTAATGTTGTCATACACATATTTAATAATAATAATTTAAACACGTAAACATATGGTAGAAATATTAGAAAATATTACACTACATTAAGCAATTTTTTTTATATATTCTGTTTAAAAATATAATATTTAATGTAGAAAAATATTAATATTTAATTTAAATATAAATTATCAATCGCAATGTCAATATTTTTTTATTTATTATATTATAATTAAGAATATCGTACAGAACTTTAACCTAAAGCAGTTTTATTTTAATATAATGAGTACTAAAAGATTTTGTACTATAATACTCAAATATTGAGATTTTATTTTTTCCAAAATTTCACAAGTTACTCAGTCATTGAATCGGCTTGTTAAGCTGTGCATCAATGACTGACCAGTTAACCATAGACACGTGTTTTGCTTTTTAAGAGCTCCTCAGTATGGTGCTTTGATCACTGAAAATAACTGATGCAGGTGTTATTGACCGGCTAGCTTTTATGCCCAGTAAATTAAAACTATGTTGTTGAGAAGCAATAAATACCACCAACGCCATCTATACAATAATGCACTACACATTTATAATAATAATATATTCCTGTAGCTCCTAGAAGAATCAAAGGGCTTCTACAAAAGATTTCCAACGAGTCCGGTTTTTGGCTAGATTTTAAAGGGCCTTCGCCACTTTAAATCACAAGATGATGTGGCAAATTCTTTCTGAGACTGGTATACCGGAAAAAATAATTCGTCTTATTAAGAACATTTATAATAACATTGAACAAACAAATGTTCATAATTGTATTTGTGAAATTAATATAATAATACTCAACTATTGAGAATAAAGTTTTTTTTAATTATTTTTTATTTCGTTTTTATTGATAATTTTTACTGTTATTATATATTTTCTTTTTTGTTCATGCAAGACCAAGAGCCCTACTGCATTGCTGATTTTTGCTATACAATAGCTGCTAATTTTAATGTTAAAAAAATTAAACAAACAATTTTATCACATTTTTAACTATTTTTAAAAATATACAATATTTTAATATTATTAGCTATTATTAATTTAATATATTTATAATTCTAAAACAAACAAAATAACAATGATATTTTAGTATTTTTAAAAGCAGTAACATGAAAAGGTTAAAATCATTAATTTCTACAGAAGATACCGAAACGATTACATTTTGTAAACGGGCGATTGCATCTTTACAGCGAAACGGTGAAAAAAAATCGTGATCTTTAAAAAATGACTCGTGTTTCGTTTTTAGTTAGCGATTTTAATCTATTAGTTAACCTAACACGGGGTTAGTTACACGAGCATTTGTTAAAAGCGTAGAAATAAAATTTTTATCAGTTGACACGCATCTTCAACTAACACATGTTGTCGGAAAAGGCAAGTGATAAATGGACACTGTTTTATGTTCTTGACCCCAATTTGATTTATCAACGATCCTGTATAATAATACACAGTACTTTACATTTTTATTTCATACATACATACATACATACACACATACATAATCACGCCATGTACTCATAAAGGTGTGACACAAACTTGTTTTAATTCAAGCTAAAAATTAATATATATATAATATATATAATATAATATTAGTAGTTTATAACTTAGACGAACACGGCTGTAGGCACTTGTTGAAATATTATTAAAATAATAAAAATTGTACATTGTACCTATATAATAAATTAAATAAATTTTGAAACAAGAAACCAAGAGTCGTGCGTTTACTTTTTATTATATTAATAGCTTATATATATATATATATATATATATATATATATATATATATAAAAAATTTATTTCTATTTCCCAGTATTTATATGATAATGTCTACAGGGTGATTTATGACGTCGGAGAAAAACTACAACGGATGATTCCTATGAGTAATCTAAATAAAAAACTTCAAATAAACATATGTCCGAAAATGCTTTCTAACGGAACTGTAGCCGTTAGAAGTTTATTACATGTAACATCAATCGCGCTAGCCTTATTTATTATATCACGAAAAAAAAAACAAAAAAAAATATATCTGTCACAATAATTTTCTCTGACATCAACATTAAATTAATTATGGATGAGTTCACAGTACATGAGTATGCTGATATAATTTTTATTTAAGGATTTTGTGATGGAAATGCATTACAAGCATCAAGAGAATAGCAGCGCCGATTTCCAGGCAGACGGCCACCGAATCATTTACTTAGGGTTTAATCCCAGACGTTAATGCTTTAAATTAGTACCTTAATTATTGTTTTTGTTTTTTCTTTGTTTTTTTTTCCTGATTTAACGGCTACAGTTCCGTTAGAAAGCATGTTCGGACATATGTTTATTTGAAGTTTTTTTATTTAGAATACTCATAGGAATCATCCGGTGTAGTTCTTCCCCGACGTCATAAATCACCCTGTATATGGGTTTAACCATATGCTTTTAATCCTATTAATATTTCTTTTAAAGGTTTATTCGGATTAAATCTAATAATAATAATTTTTAAAATAACAAAAATTTGAAAATATTGTCGCATATTAACTCAATGAAGACCTAACATGGTAAAGGAAACAAAAGCTAAGCGGCCAAATTTTTATTTTTAATTAAAGTATTATTTGTATTTAAATAATATAATATTTAAAAATGCATTACACATTTCAAGTGTTTAAAAACAACAATCTTAATTTTACATTGTAAAATTAATATTATAATACTTTAACAATAAACAAACTAAAATATTAAAAATTCAAATTAATACTTAGGTTGCACCTCCACCACAAAAAGTACATTTTGGTGGAGGCGATAATATATTCCATTTAAATCTCCCATTTATATTACTTAAAAAACACATTTTGTTTATAAATTTTAACATTATTTTACCGAAATACTAATAGTAATATATATATATATATATATATATATATATATATATATATATGTATATAATGTATTTCTAACCAAAATTCAAAATTGCAATTAAAAAGAACAAAACATATTATTTAGAAATTAATAAATAAAATAATAATATTTTCATTGTTTTTGTTAGTATTAAAATCTTTTATAAACATCTTTATATAGCACATATATTTTTTTTTATTTCTGATAATATTTTTGTTTTTATCTCCGACAAACAATATAATGGAAAACAATAATAATACAATGATACAAAATAATCTCAATATTGCTTTATACAAAAAATATTTAATAAAAAAATATCTAATATTATTATTAATCTTTTGCTTATAGATTTTGGCTTATAATATTTAACTGAAGATTAAATTAATTACTTGTATCAATATATCATTTTATTTCTATGTTAATAATTTTTTGTATAACTATATAAGTATATAATTAATAAATAAAACTATATATAATTATAAGCAGTACTGTTTAAATTACTTATAATTTAGTTCTGTATTTAGGATTTAATCCTGTATTAATATTAATTTAAAAATTGACGTTTCGACATACTCTACGTATATTATCAGGAAAAAATGACATTACAGTAAAACAACAGAACATAGAAAGAAATTATTAGGTAACAAAAATAAGTAACTAGATTATAAAATTTTTATAAATTATTAATATTAAAGGAAGCCAAATTTTATTTAAATCAGTGCGTTTACACCTTTTGATGTTATATTTTTATTTATACATTATTATAGCGTGTCTTATCAATCTACTATTAATATTGATGGGTCTTGCAATTATTATAGTATCTTCGAAATTTGCATCATGCAAATTTATTAAAGAATGTTTAGACGTATTAACCTCTTACGTTCTGTTAATCTAGTAGAAACAGTTCTACCTGTCTGTCCAACATAAACCTTACCGTATTCGTACGGAAATTCTATATGTACCAGAAGATTGAAAAATAATAATATCTTTCTTCAATATGCAATTTCATGTGTAGAAAATAAAAACTTTAATATTCTTTCTTAATAAAATTCTTCCTATTTTATCGGTAACATTTTTCACAAAGTCGAAGAAGCGTAAATTATGTTTTCATTATCAAGTAAATCTTCAACAACTCTAAATTTTTTCGATTGTTTTCTTGATCAAATATTCATCATAACCGTTCACCAGAAATATATTTTCAATCATTTCATGTTTATCTTGAAATTTGTCTTTATAACAAATTAATGCAGCTTTATTAAGTAAGCATTTAATAGTACCTAATTTTTGTTCAAGGTAATAATACGAAGAAACATGAATATATAATACCGAATATATTAATACCGAAAATGTATAGAACAACATGTTTCTTTTAATACTAAAAATATAATATAATAATAGTTATAATTATTTATTGCAAAAATTAAAAATTAAAATTAATTTCAAGATTATGATAATTTATCATGTATAACAAATGAAAATCATATATTAAGCATATAAATATTTTAAAAAAAGTTCAGTTAAATATTATAATATATTATAAAAGATTAATAATATTAGATTTTTATTTTTTTCTAGTAATTTTAAAGACATTTCTTTGAAGGAACAGTTTGTCAATAAAAGTTCGAAAGCAATTAAAACATTTTAATTAACACATTTCTTTCTGGCGCGTATTACACTTTAATTTTTAATGTCGTCGTTCAGATTAACTTTTGACATTGCACAAAAGTTTTTTCGGCAGAACAACGTGGTTTTCTTGTGGTTTTTTTTTGTTCCTAAAAATTAGCTGTCAAATTTTGTTGATCTAGACTCAATAAAAACTCTTAGCTAATATATTTTCCACAAAGTTTCGTTATATTACTACGTATATTTTCTGTTTTTTTTTTGTGACTGTCGAATAAAAATAGAATTGTATTTCATATTAAATACCTACAAACTTTTTGTTAATAAGTTGTTTTGTATCAAATTATCAACAATATATTAGCAATTACAGTTTATAATTAATTAATTTATTACTTCAGTGATATGTTTTGATAGCATAACAGCATTATTCTCAGTATTAATTTATGTAGCAAATATTACAAAATACAATTAAAATACCAAAAAAACATTGCTAACTAACCAAAATTAATTAGGCAACCAAAATTATTAACTGTTTTTGAGGCAATTTACAAAGTGTTCAACAATGATCTATATAATCGGTCCTATATGCACAATGTTTAAAATATCATATATAATCAAAACTATTTATATTATAATAACGTATTAATAAACCAATAAATTCAATCTTTGTATTTACTTCTAAATATTATAACTGTAATACTCGTATGTTAAATTTTGTAAATTCTAACCCCGAAAAAAACAATATAGCTAATATTATATTGATATAAAATTTAAACATTATTTATTTAGGTTTCAAATTATAAACAAGTAAACCTTACATCAGTAAATATATATATATATATATATATATATATATATAGAGTAAGTAAAATATGTCCTTTGATGTTAATCTAACTACATGTTTATTTATTTATTTAGTTATACCAAACAGACAACAGCAAACGATACACACATAGACGTATAAAATATAAAATATAAATTATCTAAAAAAACATTAAAAGCATTGAGTGTGTACAATTTGTAAATGATTAATAAAAATTAAATGAAAACATTCAAAAATATCTATAGTTAATTCTACATTATTAAGTGAGTGACAAATATGATAAATGGAAGAATTTATTAGAAGATTAGAATGAGCAATAGGCATATAGAAAGTACTTGTACTTGTTGTAGAAACAGAAAGAAGAAATTGTATACTATTGTAGCTTCCTGATTATATATATATATATATATATATATATATATATATACTTATAGCTTGGATAGTATCTGAAATAAGTTTCAATTATCAGAAACCCTAACAGACTGCTTTTAACCCTTGAAATTTTTTTTTTTTAATTGTTAAATCCATATAATAATACAAAATAACACATGTTATTATTACAGAAAAAACCCATAAAAATGTAATTTTACTAATGATATGTATTTTTTTTACATAATAATGTTTGCCTTTACATTACATAAAATAAAAATTTACATGTAAAACTATATAAAAATTTTAAAATTCCAAAATTCTTGTAATATTTACAGATTTTAGTAAATTTACAAAAAAATAATTAAATAATAAGTACACTGTAAAAAATGTAACTTGAATTTATGAAGATTTTACATAGCTTATAACAGTAAAATATCAACATTTTGTAATTTTACTGTAGAAATTTAAGTAATATTACATTTTTATAAAAAAAATTACATTCATAAAACATGTAAAATTACATATTTTTTACTGTGTAAAAACATAATAAAATTAATATGATT
Source organism: Clivina fossor (assembly GCA_963966155.1). NCBI lineage: Eukaryota > Metazoa > Arthropoda > Insecta > Coleoptera > Carabidae > Clivina > Clivina fossor. The sequence continues at coordinate 20,138,042 of OZ014555.1, forward strand.
ATTATGGTAAATTTACACCAATTTTTTACAGTGTATTATATATATATATATATATATATATATATATATATATATATATATATATTTCCTAATGATAATATACGTTTAGTATATCAAAATTTCGAATTTGAATATAAAATGAAATAGAACTGAAACTTAAAGTTTTTTTTATTTTAATCTAGAAATGTCTAAACGTTGATCAATATTTTTATCAAAAACCCAGTGTAATACAACATAAAATATAGTGCCATTTTCTATTCCGAGTTTAATATTTGTATACCTTTTCTAAGCATCTCGTATTTCGCTAACCTATTATCGATTCATATGACCGATATTACTTAAACCGCGTAGATTCACAACATCATATCACCCCCCGCGCTACTGCCCCTAAAACTCTTTGAATCTTCAATAGCGCCCCATGTGTTATAGGGGGTTATGTGTTTACTCTGAAATACCGCATTACACACACGCTGGGTGGTCAACACGAACTTGTAATAAATTTCATAAATTGTATTACATATTACGTTATATGTACTAGGAGTATTATGCATTCAATGGTTTTGTACTATTGCAAAAGCTTGCCCGTAACGAGATTTCCACTTTGATTGCGTCTAATCTATTGAAATTTAATCTATATCTAAGATAGGTTTAGTTTTGAAATACAATGATTGTGCATGTTATGTACATATATAATCATGTCATGTAACCGTAGAGTGTGTCAAAAACTTTTGTCTAATGCCCGGTTTCATAAACAATAGTGTAAATTTATAGTAGAAAAGTAACTGTACCATAATCGATCAGTAAATTTACTGGATAAACAAATTAACCGAGTAAATTACTTGATCAAATTTAATGGTAGTAAATTTTACAGTAAATAAATACCTATAAATTATATTTCAGTATTATATCTTACGTTGATGTATGGTAGTAAATGTTGGGTTTAGTTGCAAAAGTATAAACGGAAAATGACTGCTGTGGAAATGAGATTTTTACGTGGGGTATGTGGTGTGAATAGGAGAGATCGGGTACGAAACAGATTAGTGTATGATGAGTATGAAATTGAAAAAATGTTGTAGCAAAAGTTGCCGTGATGGTCAGTTAAGATGGTTCGGACATGTTGAGCGAATGTCTAATGAACGTTTGGTTAAAAAGATTTATTTGAATAATTTTGATGGTATACGTTTGCGTGGACGTCCGATGAGTAGTTGGAGTGGTATGATAGAGAGTATTTTGCGTAAGCGAAAGTTTCCAAGTAGTAGAAATAAAAGAGCATGTATGAGAGGAATTATGAATGTGGATAAAGCAAAAGTTGCTTGTTTGAATAAGAATGTTTGGAAGCGACTGATTTCGAGATAATGAAAAAAGTTTGTGCCACACCCATTTGGGTACATGGCGTGATTGTGTATGTATGTGTGTATGTATGTATATGATATATTTCAAACAAATTCTCTTCGTCAAATCCTGTGTAGTTTTTATCTGTCACAATTTTTATTCATTTTTAAGTGTTTTTTAACAAGTGAAAAATGTTATTGAATATATCGAATACAATATTGATAAATGTCAAAATTGAAATTGAAATTTAAATTGGGGACAGATTAATATCAATATTTTTTGACGAAACTTGGCTCAAAAAATTTCTTTCTTAATAAAGTTTTTTTTTTTTTAAGGGGTGCGTAAAAAAATATTTTTTTTGCGCCATATATGAAACTATCCAAAACCGATGTTAAACTCCATATAATTTTCAACTTAAGTGGAGCACGGGTTAATATCAATATTTTTTGGTGAAGCTAAGCTCAAAAAGTTTCTTTTTAATGAAGTTTTTTTTAGGGGGTGCGTAAAGAAATTATTGTTTTGATCGAGACATTTATAACGTGGCATATATAAAACTGTCCAAAACCTATGTTAAACTCCATTTAAATTTCAACTTGAGTGGGGTACAGATTAATATCAATATTTTTTGATGAAACTAGGCTCAAAAAGTTTCTTTATTAATAAAATTTTTTTTAGGAAATGCGTAAAAAAATTATTTTTTTGAACCACCCTAATGTACATATATGATTTTTAAATCACTTAACATTACAAAATAAACAAAAAAAAAAAAGGTAACTACTAATTCTTTATAAAGAGCATAAAATATCAAAACGTATATTATATCCTCAAAAATTGTCTTTATAGTATAAATATTTGTGCAGAAATTATAGTAATTGATAATTTCCATATGTCACGTAAATATTAAATTATTGCCCGATTTTCTTATCATAAACGGATCACATTATTTGATCAATCAAACAGGGTCAATCATTATTATTATCAGATGGCGTAATAACCCTTCTAGGCCAAGGTCATATAATTTATTATATTCGTACCAATGATGTAAGATTCAAATAAAATAGTTCAATTTTTACTTCAGTTTGAAATTAAATAAATAAAAAACAAAATAATAAATTTATAAGAAACGGTATATTACTTTTTCTCACTAGTTGCCATTATTAATGTTATTATCAAAGTCAATGCATTCCAAAATTTACAATAAAAATAAATTATAAGAAACATTTTGTCATCGCGGTAACTGAGCGTGTTTAGGAGTTAAGTACTACCGAATACTAGTTCGAGTACTACGAGTACTAAAATCGTTGAATCGATTCCGCTGGCCGACGGGATTTTCTGTTTGCCGTAATTTTTTTTAAAATGCCACTAAATCAGACATTTATTAACCACATTTGGACACTTCACTTTGATCAACTGTATGTCTTAAAATATCAGTAGTAGTAGTCGGAACTAGTCTTCATCAAGAAAACTGATGATAGCAGACGTTGAGTTCGTCGATACGTCAATTATAAATAAATATTAATACAGAACTTCAACCTAAAGCAATTTTATTTAAAATAAATTTATTAAAATTTGTATTTGACAAAAGAAAATTTCAATATTTAAATTTATCAGTGATTGATGTTATCTTTTTTTATATAAATTTCACTGTAAAAGCACTGAGCTTAATAAAATTTGGCTTCTATTAATTAAAAATCTATAAATTTTATGATTTAGTTACATATTTGTTACCTATTAATTTGTTTCTATGTTCTGTTATTTACTATAATGTCATTTGTATCAGTTTTCCTGATGAAGACGGACGTTGAGTTCGTGAAAACGTCAATTATAAATAAATATTAAAACAGAACTTTAACCTAAAGCAGTTTTATTTAATATTTTTCAATATTCAATATGCAATATTGTGTCAAGAACGAATCTCAAAATAAGTTTTTATATTGTAAATGGGCTGAAACTTGAAACTTATCTAATTCGTTTTCTAGCATACCAATTTATTTAAATAAGAGTCTCATAGCGTGTTGAACTCGTATTCATGATTTGCATCTCGGTTACACCAGAATTTAAATAAAATATTATATCTGATATTAAAACTTTGTATCACTGAACAGATATCGATTGTGTCTGCGTGATTCTAAACCCACTATAAACTATAGGTTCCTTGATTAACATCTCGAACATATAGTTCCATGTTTCACTTAAATAGCATTGAATTTTATACAATCATTACAAAACAGAATACATGCCCAATTACAAAGTAATATAATACAAAAATAATAATAAAACAACAAAATATAATTAAATATTATAGTCATGAAAATAAAAGAAACTGATAACGACTGATTTTTCGAAAACAGTACGAGGTGAACAAAAAATGTCATTACAATTAATAAGAAAATTAAATAAGTAACATATTGAGTAAATGGGAGAATGATGACAATTGTTAGAGTGCGTAGTAGAAAAAAAAAACGATAAAATATAAAAATATTAATTAAATTATTTAGCACCTCGTTAACAAAACAAGTGACCTTTGAAATATGTAACATCATTTGTCAGAATTGACGTCAAATACCTCACAGCAAAAAAAAATAAACACACGCCTTAAATATTTTTCTCTTTTTCAGCAAACAATATATTCTTAGCAATATTTTCCATCCGATAGGTCAAAGATAAAATTTAACTTTGTGTTTCAACGCACACTAAAATGTCATGTTAAAATAACGTGCAAAATTATTCAAACGTATGTAAACAAGCACGTTTCCTCGTATAGCAAGCAAGCAAAATGGGCACAGAGACAGCTCGAAATACATTAGAAGAGACAGCACAGCATAGTAGCTGCGCTGTAGGGATTTTGAAACCGGAGGGGGACATGTTGGAGCAGCGCGTGTTGCCTATCTGCGCCACTGGGACAATGACAAAACAAGTATGGACGCATCAAATAGCATCATATCTTACTAATGTTGGGAACTAATTGCGGAATTCATATCAAAGCAACAACCTTTTAATTGAAGCATTTTAATTTAAATTCAATTAAAGTTAGAATCAAATACACTCAAACTACGTGCCAAAATATATATATATAAAGGATTTAACGTTACAGGTTGCATACTAATTTATTCACTGAATAAAATTTCAAACTCCTATTGAAATTAATAACACGAACGTATAGTTTATAATATTAATGTAAAATTTACAATAACATAAACATAAACAATTATAAAATAAGTAATAAGTAATAGACGAATTTCAGTCAGTTAAATATTTTTTATTCTCTTCTATTCCAACGTTTCGGCAATCACTATTGCCTTCTTCAGGGCGCTATAAAATGTTATTATTAATAATTAATTAATTTAATTATATTTTAAATATCGTTTATGTTTTTTCAAATAAAATATACTGTTTATACAATTGTTTAGAAAACTACTTTAATATTTCATATTTTTCTGTGTACGAAAAAAGTCTGTTTCTGGTAATATTAAAAATAGAAAAAAGTAAAAAATGACGTAACGTATAATTTTTTTGAAATTCTGGAGTTATGCAAATACATGTACAAAAAAAAAACAATTAAAATTATTTTGCAATCTTAGCATTAGAAATGTCAAATTACAAATTTGTGTTTCAATGTTTGTATAAGTTATTTCTAATTGAAAACAATCGTACAACAAAATATTGAATGGAATTCATGTGTATAAAGTGTCTTTTATTTATAAAAGTGGTTATTTATACATAAAGTAAGTACGCAATTGGCTATTAATTTATACATACAGTATTTTTACGCAATTGGCTATTTAGGGTAGGTTAGGTTAGTAGGTTCGTTTAGGTTTAGGTTTTTTTTTAGTATGTATAAATAGCCAATTGCGTATACATACCGTATGTATAAATAGCCTCATCCTTTATGTAAAAAAAAATACTATTTTATGCACTTGTTGGATAATAGTTATTTATGTAACAAGTGTGTAAAAATAAGTTTTATAAAATGAAAATTACACAAAAAATCTTATTTACAATAACATAAAAATACTACTTACGATTATTAATCACTGTTATTAATAGTTAAATTTATTGTAGAGTCCATTTTATTATATTAATTGATTTGTTTACGAAAAATATCAACAAATAACCAACCGCAAAAACACAAAAATACAACACTCGTTCAACTATTTACAGGTTAGAGCAAAGTGGAGTCATGGTGTAATAATAACCGACAAATGAATAACGATGAACAACCATGAAAAATGTTGACAATTGTCAAATAATTATTTTATTTTAATATAATATTTATTATTAAATTTTCTGAACTTAAGGATAATATAGAATTATTATTTTTAATCTAATACGCCTTTTATTCAAAGAAATAAATATTAACACACAATTAGTAATAAATCTAATTTGATTTCAATAGCATCACTGACATTGCCAACGCTGGTTACTTTACGTTACGCATCGCATTATAAACATCGTTCGGTAAACGTCAATTTTTCAAAGTATTTATGGTGTGTAAAGTGTAAACTTTAGCAGCGATCGTAAATAAATTACTTAATATATATATATATATATATATATATATATATATATATATATATATATATATATATTTTTAAATAAAAATTTAAATTTATTATCTAACAAATTGAATATTCGGTAATTCTGTTATCGTTATAAAAAGATTTAAAAAAAATTATATTTCATATGCCGAATATCAAGTAAAATATTTTAACTAAATAATTGCAATCATTTCTTAAAATACGTCGACATAAAAAAAATATATATATCTTCACAATCTAGACATAAATTTTCAAAATTCATTCAATTATCAACTAATATAATATTTATATTTTTAATGTACAAAAAGTATAAAATATCTATGTATATAAAAAAATATCTTTAACTTAGGTCAAACTTTTATTTATTTTGTTTTCACCATTGGGAAAAAAATAGGTATATATAACAGCCTCTTAAGTTTCTTTTTATGTTTGAGCTTTTTCAGATCTTACGCCTAAAATGTGCTAAAATATTATCATAAAAACTACCGCATAAACTTGTAAATAGTTTATTTTGAGTTGCAATTCTTCAATTTTCTACTTAAAGCTGAACACTAAAATACAATTTAAATTTTTTAATAATTTAACGTAAATACAAATTTAAATTAAATTTAAACGTCAAGAAAAAATTACATTAAAATTAAAAGTTATATTTTTGAATTTTTAAGTTTATAACCTTCCTAATTTACACATAAAATATAACACTAAATTAGCACTTCATTTATAATTAAAAATCGGTATTTCAAAGTTAAGTTAAATTTTATTAATCCTAGAATACATTTTATTCACGGATTAAATGTAGTATTTCCATATCACTAATTGTAAACAATTATTTCAAAGATATATTAAAAATAACAAATCCTCAAAATAAAAATATTTGGAAATAAAAATGTCAATGTATTCTAAAATTTATTCTAGGAATAAGTTTATTTTATTTCACATTTTATGTGTAATTGTAAATACTGGCTCTAATAAAATTAATGCCGTAGAATATAAAAGATTACTTTTAAACTTATTTCTTAACTATTAGAAAAATCCTTTTTAATCTCGTTTGCAATAATAGTTCAGATATTGAAGTTTTTAGAAAATAGTTATCGTACAAAAAAATAAAAGTATTTATTTTAAAACAAAACCAATGCCAATTAAGTAAAATAATAATGTAAAATACAGTGAAACCTCGCATAACGAGCATAATTCGTTCCGGAGTCTTACTCGTAATGCGAAACACTATAGTTAAGCGAAACAATTTTTACCATATAAACTAATGTAAAATACGATAATGCGTTCCAAGTCGATAAAAATACTCAAAAAATAAATTTAAAAAAAAAAATACCCAAAAAAACGTTATGTGTAATGTTTATTCAAAGAAAATTATGTACATATAAATTGTTAAGGAGCGTGATTCATCTTTATCTTTTCTTCTATAGCAGAATGAACCATTTCATTTTCTTCGGGTGGGCATTTTTACAAGGTTTATTAAACTTTGCACACACAAAAATCACAAATAATTTCTGAACACAAATTTGGAAAAATATGTGATCACACACGACACCAAGATGCTGGTGTAACGAGTTCTAAACACAGACTGATGTAGCAATGGCGCGGAAAGATTCATCGCACAATTCGGGGATTCCCCCTATCCAAGTCACTCGTTATGCGAAACATCGCTCGTTAATCCAGCCGTTTTTTTACAATTTATTTTGCTCGTTATGCGAATTACTCGTTATGCAAGGTACTCGTTAAGCGACGTTCCACTGTATATAATAATTTTTTTGTAAATTTGCAAAATATTCAATTATTATGATTCATTTCAATGTTTTGTTTCATTTAAAATCACATTTCATTTAACTTTTGTTTTGTTTCGTTTAAAATTTTGCATATTTCAATTAATTATTCAATGATTATTTAAACAAAATATATATTATTTTAATGGTTTCCATTTACAAAAAGAATCATTAAAAATATAATAATTAAATTTTTTAACATAATAAACATAAAAATATTTTTCTATAATATAATACAAAACAGCAAATGTATTATTTCTTTTTTTGTGCTCGAAAAGGATTTTAAATTTGACATGGTAGAAATACTTTTAGAATTAAAAATTCCTTTTATCTTTAAATTTTATCTCTTTAGACCACACAAAGTCTACAGCTTTTACGTTTCATATATGGTTTTACTTGCATATTTAACGTATTTTAACAGATAACTAAATTTAAATATTTTTATGTTTAATCAGTTTAAATTTATTAAAAAAAAAATTAAGTAATCAGCTGTGACTTTAGCATTAATATTTTATATTTATAATAAACATTACATATTTGAATTATATGTATTATAAAAATATAATTAATATACGATAAGAAAAAATAATTTACTATTTTAATATTTTAAAAAAGAAAGACAAGAAAACCAATATATATTCAAAATTTGTAATAACTTAATGGTCAGTTACATTAACAATACTTAAATTTTAATTTTAGTTTAAAATTTAAATAACGATGATACTATCGACCATAAATATTTTGAAATAAATATTAATATTATTTAGATAATGAATAAAAAATACTTGTAAAACATTGTTATCATAGTACAATGAATATTTCATTTTAAATTTTTTAGGTTTATGACGACATAAAGTCATCATTTTACATCACATCGTAAAAACATATAGCATCCACTATCAATTTAAACACATACAACAATGTTACATGTTATCTTTTTTTTTCAGTTAAATAGATACTTTCAGAGATAGATGGATTTCCATATAATTTTAATAAGTATAGATTTTTAAATTTTTTGATAAATTATTTCTTTTTATTGCAAATGTGTAATATTTGTGTTAATTCAAATAAAGCTATCATTAATCTTAAAAAAAATATAAATAAATACACTTACTTCATTATCATCAAGTGGAATGTAACAGAAAACTTACCTAAAACAAAAACAAATTCTTTTAGTAAATATTAATTGCTCATTTCAAAATATAAGTGTATATATGCCGGGTATTCGTTTGGAGGGTGTACTCAAGCAGATTACATGCAAAAATAACAATATTGACTGAAAAAGTTTTTTTACTTAAATTTGCACAAACTAACTTCCAATTCAATAAAAGCAATCAATTATTTGCAATTATATATTAAAAAAAATCATTTTTAAAGTCATATTTTTATCATTATTTTGCATTTTAATATGTAATCTGTCTATATACACCCTATATATATATATATATATATATATATATATATATATATATATATATATATACTGGGTGTCCGAAAAGTTTGGACTGGGTCAAATATCTCGAGAACAAAAGGTTGGATTAACACGATTGCAAAGGAACGTTGTTTTTGACACAATTATCTAACGAATTCTGTTGTAAAAAACCACCCCCACCACTCCTAAGGGGGTGAGCGTAAGGGTAGTTTTAAAATTTTAAATGGAAACCCCCAATTTTTTTTTTATTTTTGGATTCCTTGACAAATTCTGTGTATGGCCCCAAAATTTCACACCCAACCCTCGCCACCCCTCCACAGGGGATGAAAAAAATGATTGAAATAAAAATGATACTGAACAGTTTAAATGCTCAACTAAATCCACAACGAAAATAAACATGTCAAAAAAAACATGTAACCCCACCCAAAATTTCACCCCCAACCCCCGCCACCTCTTCATTTTTATTTCAATCATTTTCTTTATTTTTTTCCTCCCCTGTGTAGAGGTGGCGGGGGTTGGGGGTGAAATTTTGGGTGGGGTTACATGTTTTTTTTGACATGTTTATTTTCGTTGTGGATTTAGTTGAGCATTTAAACTGTTCAGTATCATTTTTATTTCAATCATTTTTTTCATCCCCTGTGGAGGGGTGGCGAGGGTTGGGTGTGAAATTTTGGGGCCATACACAGAATTTGTCAAGAAATCCAAAAATAAAAAAAAAATTGGGGGTTTCCATTTAAAATTTTAAAACTACCCTTACGCTCACCCCCTTAGGAGGGGTGGGGGTGATTTTTGCAACAGAATTCGGTAGATAATTGTGTCAAAAACAAGGTTCCTTTGCAATCGTGTTAATCCAACCTTTCGTTCTCGAGATATTTGACCCAGTCCAAACTTTTCGGACACCCAGTATATATATATATATATATATATATATATATATATATATGTATATATATATATATATACCAAGTGTTCGTTTGCAGGGTGTACTTAAACAGATTACATGCAAATATTATAACAACAATATTGACTGAAAAAGTTTTTTGACTTAAATTTGCACAAATTAACTTCCAATTCAATAAAAGCAATCAATTATTTGCAATTATATATTAAAAAAAATCACGTTTAAAGTCATATTTTTACCATTATTTTGCCATTTTAATATGTAATCTATCTGTGTACACATTATAAATATATTTATATATATATATCTCAAAATTTTTAAAATTCATTGAACCACAAATTATTAGGTAACACCATGCACAATAAAATAATTTTTATTTATTAAAAATATACCTCAAACTCTCACATACACTATTAAAATAATTTTAAAATATTTTCTAAAATAAAATATAAGTACATTATGACAAAAAACAAAACAGTAAAAAAATAGTTTTGTTTTGTTTTTGAAAATTTTAACTTGTGCATTTTCACTAAAATAATATTTTTACTTTTTAATCACATATTTAGTTTCCATATCATGTTGTTTTTATTCGATTATAGATTTCAAAAAGGAAATATATGAAAAAAAAAAACAAAACATAAAACCAAAATTTATACCACACCAAAGAGCGCACAACAAATTGCAAATGCGCAAATTCTATATACTTAAAACTAACAGCTACAAACTGAAATCCAAAATCCAAAGCAAAACGTTTTTCTGTTTTTGTTTGGCAAATTAAAATAACAAAGCTATAGGCAATTAGCGACTGCATATACCCAGCCAAACCAAATGCACAAAATAAATATAGTATATGCACAAGTAAATATGACCAATACATACACACAGATTGTAATTTATTTTCAAAGTTGCATAAATCCCCCTGTGTGCATGTATATGTGTGTGCGTTTTCAGCTGTGAGCAATAAACGCGTTTACATTGGGAAATATTATTAATCGGATTTCAATGCTAGCGTTTTTTTTTTGCTTTTCCTATGTGCGACCAAAATATCCAATATCTGAATTGAAAATTGAATTCGCACTCAGTGGGGTAGAGCATTTGTGTATGTATGTATGTATGTATATATATATATATATATATATATATATATATATATATATATATATATGTCTATTATTCAAAGTCACGAAATTCGGGCACTGGAGCATTGAGGTATTCCGTAGGACGACAAAATCCACTGAACCGAACACAATATTTCCCGCTTCGATTGTTCTAATCCTTGTATTGCTGCCGATTGTCACCAGATTTCCTACATCCTTATAAGGGTCGTGGATATAATAAACTTGTGAAAAGAGAAAAAGATATTTGGAACAGTTTTATGGAAATAGAAATTTAAAATATTTTTAGTATTTGCATTTGAAATAATTTTAAGAAATTTACAAATTTACAATTCCTTAATCAAGGCTTTATTGGAAAATCAGTGCTGATAAAAGGTAATGGAGTTGTCAAACAATATTGTTTTTATTTTAATTTTTTTCTGATAATTGAAGTCTCAAATAATTAAAATATACTTATAATATCTGCTTTAATTTTGTTTTATTACAGAGAAGAAAAAAATATGAAAAAGTATGAAATTATTTGTGTGCGACGTCATTTATATTAAAACGGAATATACATATAAAACTATTTTTTGGTATAAGAATAAAAATTTTGTTTTTATTTCATAAATAATTATTCAAACAAAATTCGACATGAAACCATATCTTACTACCATATCTTGTAGGTTATAACCACCCAAAATACACTATTATATATGTACATGTAAAACAAATATAAATGACGTCATAATATTTATAAAAATAAAAAGTATTTGATAATATTCTAATGTTGGCATTTTCCCCAAATTTTTCACAAAATATTTGAACCTAAATAATCGGTTTCTGTAGTTAAATTTCATATTTTAAGAAAGCAGGACAAACCCATTGATCAGTATACTGCCCTATTAAATTTCTGATAGATAATTCTGTATATATATTAGAATTGTTAAGTGAATTTCGACTCAGTTTAATACAGTTACAATTCTCTGATTTTAACTCAAAAACACAATTTTTACAGGTATGACCTTTTGATTTAAAAGACCAAAAAATAGTATGTTTTTTTTTACAAAATAATATTATATTAGTTAACAAATATACTATTTCTTTTAGGTTTATACAATAGAAAATTGCATTTATTGATCTGACATGAATAATATTTCAAACTTAAAACATAACAAATCCTAGGAATAGCGTTAACTCAAATAGTTCAAATAATAATGTTAAATTGGTCATAAACTGTTGAGTAATAAATAAATACCATTACTAATAATGAAACAAAAACAAAAAATTATCTATTTTTTCTAATTTTATTCTACTATACTGTTCAAATAATTCTTTGAACTTTATTTAAAAAATAATTTTTAAAATTTTACTAAATATTTTATCAAATAATTTAATAAATTTTCCCTAATCATTAATTTTTGTAAATAAAAAATGACTTCTATTTACAATCATAACAACAATATTATTGATTTTTTAAAATCAAAAAAGATAATTCATATATCAAAATATTTAAGTATTCAGAAAATTTGTTTATATCATACAAAGATAAAATATAAAAATAAAATCACTGTGGGATGCATTTTACACTAAATGTAACTAGAGTGTCGCATATATATGTCAAAAACGTGTCAGATAAGTCGGTGTCGTCTTTCTGACAGCAACATTTCACTTCACAAAGACCTTTCCATCACCAAGTCCAACCAAGTAGGAGCCGCTTACATCGAGAGCATCAACGCACCATCTGACATGTCGTGTCGCTCACTTCATCTCGTTCTATTCGCAAATTTGAAAATTCCAGGTCAAAATAGCGCGCACCACATCTTCGATGGGAAACCAATTCTCAATTCGATGATGCGTACCATGCACGAGTTACTTGTCGTTTTTCCACGTATGTCGTCCGCCTCCTCAACGCGCTCATTCAAGACTTTCTTCCCCGTTAAAATTCTATCTGATTCCATTTATCATATAATGGCGCAGGTGTTATCGCATTCATCTAACTGCATGAATTTTTAAATTTAGCTACGTAGAAAGTAACAAATTGAATATTTAAATTATCAATTTGGATTATATATTTTTTATGCAGCCAGTGAAAGCTTTGATATTGCTTTTAACAATTTTGTATTGATTAGATGTACTTGTCATTAATGGAACAAATATTAAATTTTTTTACATGTTTTTAATTTAAAAAATAGCAATATCGAAGTGTGTATAATTTATTATTGCAACAAGTTTTAATTGATTTTTATTTCTTTTATAGAGATTTTTTACTAATATTAGATTCAAAATTAAAGACCCTTGTTTGTTTAAATAAAATATTTCATTTCATTTTAACATGTTCTATAAAAAAAACTTTATTTTGACATAGAACCAAATGATTAATTTGCATGTTGATTATATTTAAAGACAGATAGATTATACTAACAGTTCGATAATATGACCAAATATTGCATACAAAAATAATATTTTTATATTTTTTCTAATGTTTTATTTATTTAATCTAAAAAAGTTAAATTATTCTCAGCTTTGTAATAAATAAAATATTTAATATATATATATATATATATATATATATATACCGGGTGTCTACTTTTTTTCTGTTACATAGGGAATACAATGCTAAAATTTTCATTTGGTGATAAATTTTCCCCTAATTATTATAGAACAAAAGTACAAATACAAAAGTTGTTTAGAATTCAAAAATGCATCAAATGATGCCAAATTTATCAATATAGGATGTTCCGATCAAGAATTAGAAGCAAATTAAAATTTCCATTTTTGCGCTCTTTACATCAAAGTGCCATGGAAATTAAACAAATAATTTCATTTCTTCTGGAGTTTGAGTTTGACAGATCGTATTTATTTTATTGTTACGTTCTGTATTATTATCATTATTATTGAAAATAATGAATAAACTTAAGGTAAATGAAAAAGTTCAGTGCGTAAAATGGTATTTTACTGGAAATTCGATACGACGAGTAAGAGATTTATTCAGCGCTTTCTTTGAAAACCGTCCCATACCTTCCGCTATGACTATTCGTAGGATAATTAAACAATTCGAAGAAACTGGAAGTGTGTTAAAACGTTGTAAAAATTGTAGAAAAATCAACGCAGAAGATCAGGAGGAGAATTTAAATCAAAATGCAATTAAAGAAAATACATTGAATATACTTTTGTGTGTAACGGAAAACCCAAATGTTAGTGTGCGTCAACTTGGTGCTGAATTAAATTTGCATCCTTCAACAATACATAAGGTACTAAAAAATGAAAAATATCATTCTTATAAATATTCCACGCACCAAGAGATATTTGAAGCGGATAAAATGGCTAGAAGCGAATTTAGTAACATTATTATGGAAAAATCCAATTTAGACAGAAACTTCTTGAAATCTATTTGTTTTACTGACGAGTCTACGTTTACTTTACACGGCGAACCTAATACACAAAACTTTAGAATATGGAGCCAAACAAATCCTCATTTAATGGTAGCAACACGTACCCAATATCCAGAAAAAGTTAATGTATGGGCTGGAATTTTTGGCAGGTGTATAATTGGGCCATTTTTTATTGAAAATAATTTAAACAACGAAAAATATTTGGATATGTTGGAAAATCATATTGGTCCGCAGTTAGAAGAGTGTGCAACTCAAGATAATGTTGTCTGGTATCAACAAGACGGATGTCCGGCACATTACAGCTGCAACATTAAATTATATTTGGATCAATGTTTTCCAAATTCATGGATTGGTAGAGGTGGTCCAATTAATTGGCCAGCTAGATCGCCCGATTTAGCACCGTGCGATTTCTTTTTATGGCCATATTTGAAGGAGAAAATTTATAAACGACATATCAAAAATCTTGTTGATTTGAAAAATGCCATTGTTGAAGAGTGCAATAATATAACACAAACACAATTAAGCTCTGTACGTCACGAATTTTATAACAGATTAGGTTATTGTTTGGCAGTTAATGGCGATTTATTTGAACATTTAATTTAAATTGTTAGTTTCGTTTTTGTTCTCCTATATCTTGTATTCATGAATTTTTCTGTTTTATAGGTATATTGAATATTGTAATAAATAAAGAAAGTTTTACGGAGTTCAGCTATTTACTATTTATTAAACTCTTATCCGACGTTTCACTGCACAACTTACAGCATCCTCAGGGATAAGTTTAAATTATTATAATAAATATATTAGGCATAATGCCAGTCATCTAATTCAAATGTATTGTTTTTATAACTTGAAGTTAATAAATAAATTAAACAATTACTTAAAATTATAATGGAGACATTCACAATTTAAAACCACAGCTAGTACGTAGTGTACAGCCGAGTAAAATACCCTTTCATTGTAATAAATAATAAATACTTAATACTTTTTATACTTAATAGCTTTTCATTTACATTAAGTTTATTCATTATTTTCAATAATAATAATAATAATAATAATAATAATAATAATACAGAACGTAACAATAAAATAAATACGATCTGTCAAACTCAAACTCCAGAAGAAATGAAATTATTTGTTTAATTTCCGTGGCACTTTGATGTAAAGAGCGCAAAAATGGAAATTTTAATTTGCTTCTAATTCTTGATCAGAACATCCTATATTGATAAATTTGGCATCATTTGATGCATTTTTGAATTCTAAACAACTTTTGTATTTGTACTTTTGTTCTATAATAATTAGGGGAAAATTTATCACCAAATGAAAATTTTAGCATTGTATTCCCTATGTAACAAAAAAAAAGTAGACACCCGGTATATATATATATATATATATATATATATATATATATACTCAAATATAATCATAAAGGAATAATCTGAAAATGAAAAATTCATATCGTCTCGACCTGGGATCGAACCAGGGTCCTTCCGCTTGCCGGGAGAATGCTCTACCACTGAGCTATCGAGGACATTACAGATCAAGCGAATGAAACCTAATCATTTTCAGCACACATTCTATTCATAATTTTTCATAGTCAACAAATACGCAATATCATTAATTTTTAATGTCTAAATGCATATAAGAACTATACTTATGAAAGGTGTTGGTTCGTGCAATAGTGCAATCATATATATATTATTCCTTTATGATTATATTTGAGTATTAACTGTATTTAAATGTTATATCTATCAACTAACCAGATTAATGTATTATATATATATATATATATATATATATATATAAATATATTTTGCTTGTTGTACTTGTTGAAAATCACAATATTCATTATAAGCGCGAAAAATAGTATTTATAATATACATAATGCCGAATTCATAATAATTAATTTATTGCTTTTTTTAATCAACTAAAAATATAAGTAATGAAATTATTATAATCTACCATTTTCCTGCATCGATTGTTCAAAAATTATTATGCATTAAAAACAATAATTTCATATTTAAATAATCATAAACATTGGCAATATTTTTTAAATGTTATTTAAAGCATAAACTTGTAAAATTCTAATACAATTTTATCTTTAAAAAATAACTAATCTAACATAGTTATTGTAACTAATTTACTTAAAATTTATCGATTTTTATTAAAAAGCAATTTCATCAAATATTTACTAATATAATTATAATTTTATTAGAACGCATAAATTTCTTATTAACTTTATGTACAAATAAATTAAAGTTTTGGAAAAATCAATTTATGAAAAAAATTAATAGAATAATTTATTTAAATTTTATTTATTTTCTGTAAAAGTATTAAAATTTAAAAAGTTTCATTATTAAAAGTTTTAGCTTTGTATAAAACCTATTTTTCTCGATAAAATAATGTTTGTTGAAATGTACGATATAGATTTTGATAATAGATACAAATAAAAAAAGAAAATAAAAAGCATATGACAACACTTGTTCTAAATTGGAAATAAATCAACTAGTATTTTTCCGTCAATTGAATGAAACAATAATGTGCAAACAACGTCCATATACCTATTGTTGGAAATAACTAAAAATTCGAAATCTGAACAAAGACAAGTATCATATGAAACATCAATTTGTTCAATCGTTGCGCAATTTTCCACCAAATTTAATCGCAAAAAATCGAATTAACTGTTGATAAACGGACATAATAAAATTCTATGAAAAAAAAACGCGTTTTTTTCCACAATTTTATTTGATATATCACGCACGATGCTGGAAATAATGAAAATTGAAAAGAATTTCATTTTTCCAAACACAAAAAGTTTTACTTTCAGAGATAATATATTTCTTCAAATACATTTGCTCATTCTTACCATTTTCTAATAAAATTGTGTATATGTATTATCTGAAATACGGTGAATTTTCAACAATATGTTTGCAAAAAAATATAAAAATGATTATTAAATAATTGTAAAAATTTGTATATTTTATAAATGTACTAATTTCTATAAACTTTTCTATAATCCCTATATAGTAAGAAGTCATTATATTATTAGTACAATAATTTATTATTTTATTTAAAATAAAATTTGACTTTAATTAATAATTTATAAATTTTACATTCTAGTTACTTTTTTAGTTAGCTAGTAACTTGATTCAATATTCTGATATTTATTATTTATGTCAATTGTATAATTTTTCCTGATGTTGACACATGTAGAGTATATCAAAACGTCGATTTTTAATTAAAATTCATACAAAACTTAGTCCTAACGCCTTTTTATTTTAATAAATATTAGTTGTTTTTGTTTTTCAGTATGTATTTATTTTTGACTTATTTAACATATATTTAAGTATGCAACAGACTTTTAAATCCGCCCAAAATTTTCAACACATTTAAAAAATTATATATTTTATCAATACTTGATATAAAATACGAGAGAATTTACTTATATGTAATTTCTGAAATATCATAAATGTTTAATACAAATTTTCTATAATCACAAACTTAATTAGTTATACAAATATATTTAAGATTTCTGTTGTTTCAATTAACTTTGACTTTGTTTTATCAAAAACAAACATTATCTTTAAATAATTGTATATTTATTCTTTAAAAATTGTTTACCAATAATTTCCCATATTATTACACCATAATGATAACAATTTATTTCGTACGCTACACAAATTTTAAGCAAAAGCAATATATTACGTTCACTCAAAAATTTCAAACATTTTTTTTTTCAGTTTTTCTCGACGAAAAAAAATTCCATTTTAAAAATCAGTTTGTTCAGGTAATGCGTACAAGGAAAAATATTATATATACCGCTCTCGTGTACGGGGGCAAAACCCAAGCAACTTAGTGAGGTACGACCAAAAGTTGGGTGATTTTTCTTTATTTCCACGCCCCGGAAAAAACCAAGTGCGTTTGGCTGGAAAGATTTTTGTTATACGCGCCTCGAAACGGCATGTGCCCCGTTATGAAAACGTAAGCTGCACAACCAAACGAAAGCCGAATGTATTTCTGGACTCATTGTTCGCTTGCGACTTGGGTACTACGAGGAAAATTATTGTATCATATTTTTCCAACGTACTTTCCCACCGCATATACTAACGGAAAATTATTGAGAAATAAAAAGCTTGTTGCTTTATTTTTTTGCCAAACACAAAAGTTTGTTGCGTGCTTTTAACTTCGGTACGTTAACTAGATACTAGAAATTTTTATTATAACTCTCTGACATGGCCAATTAAATACTATTAATTTTTAACAAAACGGCTCTAACTGTTTAGTAAACAGAAATGCGGAAATATTATATAAAATTTACATAATATATTTTTTAATTCTAGATTGTTTCTATCTGCGCTTGACCTATAAACTAAACTATAATTGTGGGACTTTAACCAAGTATGGGGCTTAATGCTGCATCAATTATGGTCCACTACTGTAGAATAAATAGATAAATAAACAGAAAATTTAAAATACCAAAATCATTTATAAAATTTCTATTTAACTAAATAAAAATCAATTGAAATGTATTGGTAACGCAAGTAAGAAAAATGTTTATCTTATGCATCTAACATAAAAGTTGCCTAAAGAAAGTTTTACTTAAAATTATCCACATTTAAAAATAAAATTAAAAAGATTTTTTTGTAACTAACAATGCATCCCCTGGACCGGCGAGACACCGAATTTTTTTCCGATGGGTCGGTCGCAACAGAGGCTGCAGGACCGGTCATTTGCATCTTTTATTATTAAATAATTTTATATTTATTTCTAATTTAAAAATAATAATATATATTTGTGCTTATGTGTAACCAAAACTAAATAAATAAAATGTATTCTCATAATTTTTCGAATTACTTTTATCAAGAGTGGTCAGTGTTGTGTATATAGGTACAACATTATACAATGCGCAAACAAATTATAATAATATTCTTGCAAAGCGAGAATGGAGCTAGTCGAATGTGGTTTGATTTTATAAGCTAGTTTTTCGACTAGCTAAAATATAATATATATCGTATATACTCGTATATACCTGTATATACTCGTATATACTCGTATTTATCGTATTTTCCGTACACAACCGGCCGTATTTTATTTCCGTACACAGCCGTATTGACGATCGTATATACTCGTATATGCTCGTATTTATCGTATTTTCTGTATACGGCCGGCCAGCCGGCCGTACTGACGATTTTATTAGCTAGTCTTTTCGACTAGCTAAAAATAAATAATCCATTTATTGTGTTCATATGCTACAAATTAAAATATCGAATAAAACAAATATTAGCATATTTGTTTATAAATTTGATATCATTATTGTTAACAAAACCTACATAATTTTTTTTATAACAGTAAATTATTAATACAAAACCTACATATTTTTTTTTATAACAGTAAATTATTAATATTACAAGAACAGTAATATATTTTTAATTCATATTTACTGGAATCACAATATAAATTGTAGTATTCTGGTTATCCCAAAAATATACAATCTTAATACCATCATTGACATTACAAAAAAAAATTTGAAGTTACAATTAATAGTTTGTCATATTTTAATTTAAAGGTGTAGTAATAAAAATAGGTCTTAATATCAAAAAAATTTGCAGAATTTCTTCTTTTTTCCCATTTTTTTAAATTAATTTTTTATGTCGAGGCCAGTTTTTGTTTTGTTTCGAAACAAATATTTGATGTTTTATTTTAAATTTTCAATTAAAAGTTAACAAAGCCAACTAATTTTATTGTGTATCTTTATTAACAATCAGTAAATATAATTTACAATTATTCCAGTATTCATACCAGATGCAAAATTAAATTTACAATATCAGAGTTTATCAACATTTTTATATTATTTTTTTTTTCAATTCTGGTAAATTATCCACAATTTTGTTCTTCACTATTTCATCCGCAAATAAAAGCTTCAAATGAGCAAGATTTTCATTCATTATTTAAGTTAATTAACACAATTTTATTAAAAAGAACAAAATACAACTACATCGAAGTCCATTAAATGCAAATTACAGAGCAGTAAAAATTATTTACCTTCCTACTACATAATTTCGATTGATGTACCTACATTTTATTATTCTCATTAACATTTTATTAACTCAAACTTTGACATATATTTTTTATTCTCATTAAATTTAAATTAAATTTTCAAACCAAAAGAGATTAATCTATAATAAATGCTTAATACACAAAATAAATAAGATTTGTTGTACATTTTAGCTCATAACAAGTTTAATTTGTTTAATGACAAAAACGATAAAAAAGTATAAATTACGATTTTACAAAGTTTAGAATATCTATCACGTACGCAATTCACAACAAATATTACAATTTATACTTTTCATATTATGTATGTAAACGAAATAATATGTAAACAAAGTCTATATAAAAGTTTTTAAAATAAAAAAGTGTTTTATCTTATTTTACAATATTTTTATTATAAAATGAATGTTTTAAACAATATCATGTCTGCTTTTATACACTTGTTTATTTGTTTTTATGTAAAAGCATAATTTCCCCAGGTAAATGTAGAAAACATGTACTTTTGTAAAAATATTGTTATCAAATGTCTCTATTTTTATAATATAAAATAATGTAACTTTAATAGTAAAAATTTTATTATTGCAATGAAATATTTTGTATACATTTTTTATTACTTATTCTAAAACTAATATGGTAACTTTAAAAAAAACATTTGTGCAAAAAAACAAACACATGAAAATTATGCACAATTTTGCTTGTTAGGTCAGGTGAATGTAGTTAGAGCTGGAATTTCCAACTCTGAATAAAATGTAAACTAGTAAACAATTGAATAAATGTAATGTAAAATTGAATACATATATTCTTCGGTTTACTATTCCACATTTTATAGAATGTTGGAAATACCGATCCTTAATTAATTCCAACATGTACATAATTTAAAGTTTATTACTTTATTACATTGTAAACACTTAAATTTATTTTCAGTGTATTTTCGTGTGGGTTTTTTCTCGTAAAATATTATAAAACTATTTATAATAAATTTTGGACAAAAATTTAAACCTTAAATTCTCATTAACACTCTTTAATTTACAGTCTTTAAAATTTTATTTCAGACTAATAAAGAATCACTATAAATATGAAAATAGTATAGAAAGCAGACACTATATTCTTGATATATAATAAAATACTCCCATAGAAATACACAAAATGCCTTGCAAAAAAGGAGCAATCAGGAAATTGTAGTAATTAATAGTTCAATTTAAAACGTTGCTTTGAGATATTTGTTTATGATATATTGTGATTTAATCACAAATCCAAAACAGCATGCAAAGGCTCTTTCAAACTACCCTATACTTATTACGAAATTAGTGTTACTTTTTGGCGACGAGCAAATGATTCTGAACTAAACTTCTTACCAACTTATGAAAAACTAACACAAATGGGCGATTTCAGTTTTTATTGGTTTTATTATAGTCAAAAATTAAAATTATTAAAAAAAATTTTTGTATGTTTTTTTTTTCCAAAAAAGTAAATATTATAGTTCAGAACCAATAGCATTATAACCTAAAACATTAATATTTATAAGTAAATAAATAGAGTTGGAAACACTATATTTATAAAATTTATAACTTATAATCAAAATTTATAAAATAATATAAAATATTGTACAATAACTTCAATGAATTAATTCGTTTTACATTTTAGAAACTAATTTCAGAAAAATAAAAAGAGTTTGTGCCACAATCTTTTTAAAAATCAGTAAATTAACTAAATTAATAACAAATCTTAAAAAATA
The DNA here is from genome assembly GCA_963966155.1 of Clivina fossor. Lineage (NCBI taxonomy): Eukaryota > Metazoa > Arthropoda > Insecta > Coleoptera > Carabidae > Clivina > Clivina fossor. The sequence continues at coordinate 20,160,298 of OZ014555.1, forward strand.
ATTGAAACACTGGCATGAGAAAATAATAATTAAAAAAAAAAAAACGTTGTTTATTTCTTTTAACATTTCTTTCACAAGATTAAAGTGTAATATTTTTAAATTTAATTTTCTTCACTGTGAATGACTTTTCTAAATAAATTTCTTTAAAAAAATCATCAAGTATTTCCTAATTAAAAAGTCCTTTTTTTACTCTTTCATACAAAAAAAAAATTGAAAAAATTTCTTCCACATTTTTTTGTCCGTATTCTTTCAAATTGCAAAAATATATTTTTAATTACTTTACGCCTTTTATGTTTCCTCGAAATGCACATTAAAAATAAATTCACAGAGCAATAGAATGAAAACCTGTGTTATAGGATACTGCAATATAAAAGCAAGTCGAAAATTCTGTATATTTTAAAAAGTTCCTATAACTGTTTGTGCTCTTTTTCGTTTTGCACATTTATAAACCTAAACTTTGTAAGCACAATTTTCCGTAAAGCTACGATAAGAGTCCATATCTAATATTTTTACCGTAAAAGGTAGATTTGTCTATCAGAAATTAATGGCATCTTGATGGTAAAATTTTTAAATTTCAAAGTTTGTTTTGAAATATTATAGTTGGTTTCAAATTATTCAAATGCAGTTGTCAGTCAAATGAAAGAAGTTTAAAAATATTTTTTATTTTATTCTTGCATTCGAGTAAACTTTTACATCTACCAACCAAGTTTGCAAACTATTTCTGTACAACTTATATTTTGATAAATGTCACAAACAAAAATGCATTTAATTTTTTTTTAATAAATATAAACAAATATGTATTATTTAAATTATTTGCGTTCGGTAAAAAAATGTAATATACATATTTTGTATTTACATATTATTATATTTTGTTTTTTAAAGTCTTATATAAGCACCTCCACCAAAATAACACTAAATTTGTGATTAAATTTAATAATGTATAGTCTAATTTTAAAAAATACAAAATTTTAATATATTTAAAAATTTAAATATAATATAATCTGTAAAATAAAAAAAATATGTACATTGTTCATAATCATATATTTATACCGATTTTTTAAAAAAAGTCTTATACAAGCACCTCCACCAAAATGTTACTATATTTGTGGTTTTATTTAATAATGTATAGTCTAATTTTAAAAAATTTAAATTTAATATAATCTGTAAAATAAAAAAAATGTTTACGTTGTTTAGGATCATTTCTTTAAAGAAAAATTAAATATCGCAAATATTTTCCTAATTAAAAAATAGCATTTACAATATCAAAATGTATTTTAACATTTTAATTAAACAACATGTTTATTTATTTATATTTACAAATTTTTAGAAAGTTAATAAAATAATTTACTCTTTAATTTCCAAAATATTGACATCAAAATAAATCAAAAACAAGTAAGTCAAAGTTAATATTTTTATACAGGGTGATTTGTAAGTAATTGGAAATATTTTAACTGGAGTATCCTGGGCTCAGAATATGAAGATTTGACCCAAAACACTTAGATAAAATGTGGCTCCTTACTGAGCTACAGGGTGTTTTATTTAAAAATTTAAAAACGATTTTTGCCCAGTACTTAAAAACTATTTGACGTATCCTTATCATACTTGGCAGAAAGTGTAGGTATCGTACACCATACTAAATTATGTTAAACAAAAGTTTCTGGCTAGTGCCAGTGGCGTACAACAGGGGCAAGTGAGAGGTTGATCCTTCCTAAATTCTACGCCACTGGCGGAATTGTCATTTTAGCACAATTTTTCGATTCTCCAATACTTTCTGTGTAAAAAAACATACTCTTTCTTCGTAACGATAAAGTCACTATTTTTCGAGATATTTAAAGTTAAACATAAAGCTGCACACTTGGGATATTTTCAAAATTTGCTCAAAAAAATATGAAAAAATTCAGTAAAATAGAGGAAAAAATTAGCTACATAATAACTAAGTAACTTTTTTCTCTAACTCATCTGGTTTGGCAGGAAAAATTATTGAAAATAAAAAATTAAAATGCAAAAAATATTAATTTTCAATAATTTTTCCTGCCAAACCAGAATGAGTTAGAGAAAAAAGTTACTTAGTTATTATGTGGCTAATTTCCTCTATTTTACTAAATTTTTTCAAATTTTTTTGAGCAAATTTTGAAAATATCCCAAGTGTGCAGCTTTATGTTTAAGTTTAAATATCTCGAAAAATAGTGACTTTATCGTTACGAAGAAAGAGTATGTTTTTTACACAGAAAGTATTGGAGAATCGAAAAATTGTGCTAAACTGACAATTCCGCCAGTGGCGTAGAATTTAGGAAGGATCAACCTCTCACTTGCCCCTGTTGTACGCCACTGGCACTAGCCAGAAACTTTTGTTTAACATAATTTAGTATGGTGTACGGTACCTACACTTTCTGCCAAGTATGATAAGGATACGTCAAATAGTTTTTAAGTACTGGGCAAAAATCGTTTTTAAATTTTTAAATAAAACACCCTGTAGCTCAGTAAGGAGCCACATTTTATCTAAGTGTTTTGGGTCAAATCTTCATATTCTGAGCCCAGGATACTCCAGTTAAAATATTTCCAATTACTTACAAATCACCCTGTATACATATATATATATATATATATATATATATATATATATATATATATAAATATATATATATATATATATATATATATATATATATGTATATATATTATTTGTTACATTCCATAAAACAGGTATGAAAGATACAATAATTTTCCGTAAACTCAAAGTTTGGTTAGTAAACCACATTAATTGTAAATATATGTCAAATACATACATACATACATAGACAATCACGCCATTTACCCAAAAGGGTGTGGCACAAAGTCTTTTCATCATCCCGAAATCAGTCGCCTCCAAACATTCCTATCCAAACAAGCAACTTTCGCTTCATCCACATTCATAATTCATGCACATACATGCTCTTTTATTCCTACTTCTTGGAAACTTTTGCTCACGCAAAACACTCTCAATCATACCACTCTAACTACATATAAAAATTATAAGAGATACTAGTTATAGTCATTTAATAGTATGATTATTTGGATAGCCAAGTATACGATATAACATTGAAAAACAATTAGACAATCAAGTATTATTTACTTGTCAAAAGTATCGTTTTTGTTTCAAAATACTAACAAATATTTGAATTGTATATACAGTAGAACTTGTAGTAAAATACTTAAAACTATACTGATAGTATTACAAACAAATAAGTGTCTCCAGCCAGAAATAACTATGACCTTAAAAATAGACGGCTACATATATCATTAATATATAATTTAAATAGACTTTATACATTGTCAAAAAAATAATTCATTCTCAAGTATCTTTCTTTAAAAACTAATTTTTTAAGTACCTAAATAACAATATAAAAATCTGACATCTAACCCCGATATTTTTCTAAAGATTCTCGAAAGTCATCTCACGCTCGGTTACTTGACAATTCCATGAATTAAAAATTTATTATTTACCATCTGAAAAATGTTTTCTTCCGACGGGTGAACAAAAAAAAGCTGTCGATATCACCACTACGGTCCACAAATCAAACCATTGGGGTTTTGTTGTTCGGTCTAGTTGAGTTCATTCCTCGTATAAATTTTGGAAAAAAGCTTTTAGTAAGGCCGATCACGCCTGGCTGACCGAAAAGTTTTATTTTCTCTCTCTCCCTTTTTTTCCTCAGCTCGTCTATCGATTTCGTTTTTAGATACATATCAATCTATTTGAAATCGGTCGTATTATCTCGATAATGTAATGTGTTTATATATTTCACATGTTGATTCACAATATGATGAAATTAAATGTTGAATGTGTATTAAATTATTGTAAAAAGCAAATATTAGTTGCCGTAATTGTGCATTTTTAACAGTATTAAATATAATATAAATAAATGATATATTCAAACAAGTAATCGGATTTGTATTATCGGTGTTTATAGTACGTGATTAACTGTTCATATTGCATGATTATTATTATACAATAATGTAATAGAACAAATATGCAATATTGTGTGTTAAGTGTATTTGATTTTTATTGAAATATAATTTAAATGTAATTTACAAATGCCGTTACATTTTATTTTATAAATAATATCACGTTTTTATTATATTACATTTTCTCTCACTTTAAAAAATAATACTCTTCCCCAGGCTGTCAATTACAAATTTGTTTATTTCAAAGTACATTTGTAATATTCTAAAAATAAATTTAACAAATTCTTGAAAAGTAAAATTGTATATTAAAAATGGCAATGAAAATTAATTATATATTTTAAATTAATCATAAAAAGTTACGAATATTTGCGATCGCATACGCTAGTGTGTACACAATAAATTAGTAATTTTAACATATTATATCACATCGATTTTGCAGTGACAAAAACTCTTTTAAAAACGCTGAATCTTACAGAAATGTAAATCCAAATATTATATATTTTAAGATGTCAAAAACATGCATTGTCACCAAGCTTTGTTTTATATAAACTCTTATCTTTTTTCTTCAACTAGAACATGTCAAATAAAAAATAAATAAAAATAGAAATAGAAACGCATTTGAACTATTGTCACTAGAACTATTGTCACTAGACTAGAAAATCGTAAAAAAACTAAACTGCATTCCAAATTTATTAGTTTCAAAACATTGTACTCGTGAGAGTAGACGCTCAAACATCATAGTTACGTACACACGTTACAAACATTATATCAAGTAGTTAATCTTTAATCAAATATAATTTTTAATTTATTTTAAACTTTTACGTATAGATAAAATTCAGTGTTAAAGCAATGTTAAATTTTACACTTTTATTTATTATTTGATACAAATTTAGAATATAAAATGTATAATCTAGTTGCTAAGGTTATCATTGGTTAAAATCTAACTAAACCTAACCTAGTACGTATCACTATTTTAACAACGTACAATATATTCCACACGTTTGTCTATTTGTTGTATGTCAGTTAAGTTTATATTAAACCGAAACCGAATAGACATTGTTCAACTATAAACTCGCACAACCGCTCCGCAAACTCATAAACTATTTTATTTCAGCCGGAAGTAGAAAACGAATCGAGTTCTATGCAACCGGTAGTCACGTGACACTGCAGGGTTGCATATATATATATATATATATATATATATATATATATATATATATATATATATATATATATATATATATATATATATATATATCTTTCGCCGTTAATCCACTACGCTGAAGTTTCTCACACTACTCGACAAAGATACGATACGTTTTGTAATATCTTCCGACTGTTTGCGTTGAAGACAAAACGAATTCCTCGCTGCTAAAATGTAATTTCTTTTTGTGGTTAGATTCGGATTTCTTGCGCATGATTTTAAAAGGTTTTTCTGCAAGTAAGAAAACTTCTGTGATAACAATAGAGACTTAATTACAAAGGAAATTATTTTACTCGATTTTTTTTCGGTGTAAAAATGCGGTTAAATTGTTTCTGGGTTGATGAAAATTTCTATTGAAATGAATTTGAGGTTAGTAAAAAAATATTCAAGTTTGAATAATATGTTCAAATATACAAAATTATGATAAATTTAAATTTCATTTTGCACCTCTATATTTGAAATAATAAATCATAATTTTAACTACTGACCATGACAGACAATAATGTTTAAACATTTTTCCTAATATCTAAATGAACATTATTTTTCATTAATAAAATTATGCAACTAAAATATCATATTTATATCGTAATATATTTTTAGCGTCCTTCACCTATAGTAAAAGAGGTATAGTAATAGTAATCATATCAATTTTAACTTTCTTTTTTTGGTCACGAACTGCACAGAAAAAATCTTTATATAATTTTTTTTAACATTTTAATTCTTTGTTACTGCAAATTTCAAAATTTGATTGTAAATCTAAAAAATAATAGTAACAAAAACTGAACTAAATTTTAGTATTTCTAGTATTCATGCAAAATTTCGTGTCAATGCAGTAAAGCTTTTGAAATTAAATCAATTTTAAATTTTTGCTCAATCCTTTATATTATTTCTACTTAACTACAACCTAATAATTAAGTAAAAAAAACTTATTACGTACAAAATCTTTATTTTACTTAGAATTATCTTTTAAATATTTATACATTTAAAAATTCATATTCTATTTATAAATTTAAATATTCAAATAATAATTTTTAACTGTATTGATTTACCTGCATATGTATTACAGTTTTTACTAATTAATAAAACTTATACAACGACACGAATTTTAAAAAAGAAATATTTAAATATACATTTACAAAATACGCAAAAAAAAAACATTTTTGCAAATGACATTTATTACTCCCCCAAAATTATGTAATCAAACAAATAAAATCAGCGTTCAAATAAATGAAATTTTTTCATCAAAAATTAGGACAACAAAATACCAATTTATTTCACGTAAATTTCCGTGCGTACAATACAAATGTATCATGACATATATTCATCTCTCAATCAGGTAAATCAGTATTCCGAGAATCAGGACGGCGAAAAATTACACGTCGCCCGATCCCGAACGAAACTCGCTCGCACACCTAAATTAAACGAAGTGACAATGCAGTCCTTCCAACACAATTTGTAATAAGCGCTCCGCCGCGCACCGCCGTCTCCGGGCGGAGCGAAAAACTTTCATTTCTGATCAACGATATTAAATAGAGAGCCGGTGCCTGATTCCGTATTCCGCAGGTGTTTGACGCGGCGAATTTTTCCCAAGACGAAGTGACGTCAGGCATCGTGGTGGCGTCGTCGTTCGTCTGCTTATAAAAGCCTACCTACTCCCGAACTCCTTGACGGGAAGTCATTTAGTCCTATCTGGAAGTCGGGAACGTTTTGCAGGAAGAGCGCACATTTCCGAGGCTTACGACTTACGGGGCTAGGCGCTCTCTCGCGACTGTTGGCTTTTGCAAGGAGGTGATTTTGGCGGAGTGAAGAGGATGTTACCTCTTTTAACAGGGATAAAGTGAAGTTAGACGATGAGAATAATTCCTTTGGGAATGAAATAATTTTCCACGTTTAGTTTGTCTCTATTGTGAAATCGTTTAAATTCCTTTACTTACATTTATTTTACGCAAGAAGATTTGTCTTTACTGTTTTATTATTTTGGTCCTTTATTAAGACATTAAGACTACATGTTAGATATATGAATAAAGTGATACGAAGACATATAAATTTAGAAGAAGAAAAAATCAACATTAAAATTATATTCTTAATAATATTCTTATATCTAAAAAATGTTATTGCATATTGTAAGAAAAAATGCATAATGATCTTTATCTAATATTGCGAATTTGTATAAAATACAACGTTTGCGTATTTGTAACTCAAAATCTATTGAATAGAGCTTTTACTACTATGTATAATAGAAGTGCCATACTGGCAGCTTTGTTTATTAGATATAAAAATAAGAAAAAAAATATTAAAAAAAATAATGTTTCTCTTATATTTGTTTAATAATGTATACTATTTCTAAATTTGGCATGCAAAAATATCTGAGTTATATTTGTATATAAAACAAACGAAATATTTTAAACATGCATTTTTTAAATGATATATGACTCAAATAAGTTTAACACCTCCAGTTAACAAAATTTTTTCTTGATAATTTTAAACTATACTATATTATTGTTTATATTTACAAAAAATAATGTTAAAAATAATCCAATTTTAAAATATAAACTTATAATTCAGCTCGAATTTTACTGAACGACAAAGTTTTTTATTTTTAAGAGATAACACAAATTTTGTTATAAAACTTTTTCAGGACAGCTAAATGTAAATTAAGGTACGTTTTTACTATTTTATGCATAAACATAATTTTAAAAATTATTCCACACATGTTCTAAAAGACACAAAAAACAGTACTGATTGATGTTATTTTTTTTTTTGTTATACAGAACTTAAACCCAAATCTTTTTAATTTTAATATAATGAGTTTCAGAAGATTCTTTACAATATTAATAAAGTTTAAATTGCAGCTCAGATTTTTCTTCACAAACATGGTATAACTATATTATTAAAAAATAATTTACAAATATATAACTGAAGTGCATTACGAGTATCAATTTCACAAATAGACGAAATATACCAAACAACCATTTTCCAGCAATCGTGTTGAAAAGATGCCGAAAAACAGCATCAAACAAAATACTATCTAGCCCTGCTACACAGGTAGCATAGCAGGTGCACTAAGAAAATACACTTTACTTTGTTATTTTTTGTCGTTTTCATCTTCTCTCTACACATAAGGTGAAGCGAAGCTCTTTTCTCAGTAACCGTACACATACAAATAAAACACATGGCATACGTTGAATGAAGAAAAAGAAAATACATTGAATATGCTATGTATATGGTACATGTAGTGGCTCTTGGTTTTTACATTTTAATAAACATGTTATGCGAATTGTCTAGATAGTATATACTTTTTCTTTATATGGTTTGGTTTTTGTTTGTAACGTATTTTTGTAATGTAATACACAGTGTAAATTCTTTTACAGAATCTACAAAATATTGCATGATAATAATGTAGTTTTTTTTCCAAAAAGAAATTTATTTCCATTATTATGCATGGATATCTATTACATGCGTATTATCTTATAAATAAATATGGTATGCAAAAATATATCCAAAAGTATTCTATACACATGAATGGTTTTTCCAATATACTATGTCTCAATGGATTACTTTCACATTTCTAATTTTATTTAAATTTATTTAAATATAGAGTAAATTATTTAACATTAGTTTTTGCCACATGCAAAATCTATGTGTCTAGTTTTTTAATTTATTTTTTTTTCAAAATTTTGTTATTTTAAATTTCTGCGCATGCTCTATCCTTTAGCAGACGAAATATGAATTAAAGTTACTTACTGCTTAGTTACCTACTTACTCTGTATATGGTGTAAAAATATTGAATAACTCGTTTTTTTTTTACAAAATTACTATTATTTTATGAAAATATATAAAAGTTAAAAAAATAGACTATAATATACAGTAGACACAAAATGAATACAAAATTTTTAAATGTAATTTTTATATATCATTGCAATTTTTTAATGAAATATGATATATATTTTTGACTTCAAAAAAATAATTGATAAAAAACTTAAAATTTTAAAATAATTTTATATAAAATCGCAACCAATTATATAACTTGTGGAAATATAATAAATAGATTCATTTTTTCAAACATTACTTATTACTAAATGATTGTGTATCAGTATCATCAATTGTATTTGCAAAAGTACAATTTAAAAAATTAACAAGATTAAAAGTATAAAGTAAACCCATTATATAGACCACTTTGCCATTATCAAATAAATACTAAGAAATAGAAATAAAAGTGGTAAAAATATACATTTACATAGTTTTGTTTTCCATTTTTAAATTGACATATTTTTTTATAAATTTCATAATCTAGTTACTTGAATTTGTTACCTAGTAACTTGTTTCTATGTTTTGTTTGTTAATTATTTATGTCATTTGTATTTTGTATATTTTTCCTGATGATTATATACGTAAAATACCTGTCATTCCAACAATTTATTGTCAGATTATTATTAATAATAATAATAGCTATTTTTGAATACTATTAGATTAAATTTATTCCATCTTTTTAATTCGAAATTCCACAGAATAAATACATTTACTTTTAAAGTAAATTTAACCAGCGTTTATGAAACCGGACCAAAAAACGTTATATATAGTGATAATAAATATGTGAAAAAAAATCTATCATAACACTTCGAACAAGAAAAATGTTCTATAGTTATAATCCATTTCTTCGAGCGATTATTGATGACAAAACGCTAAAGTAATATTGATGGTGTGCGAGATAAAAACTAGCAAAATCACGTGCATTAAATAAATGAGATCCATTTGAAGCAATCAGAAAAGTTTTTCCACATAACCCGACCGATAACGGTGGGCCCTATCTCCGCGTTACGAATGTTTCACGAATTTATTGCATAAATATTTTAACGTGTTTCGCGAATGTTAAACGAGCGATACGATTCAAAATCCATTTAACAAACAAGATTTCAATATTTAGAAATTCAATTACGAAAATTTTAATAAAACCAACGAATGATTGATTCTGAGTGAAACTAATTTATATTTTCCCGTTTACATTTCTCGTAATACAAATTAAAAAGTATTTTAATTGGAAAAACTAGTTTAAATATTTGAATTATTTCTTTATAATAGAAATCGATTGAACAGTTGCAAATCGATCCAGTCAACGTACTAATAAAAAATTCATCAAACTTTAAAACAAATTTTATATAAAATATAATTTTTTTTTCAGTAACCTAATACGAGTATAAATAGCCAAGCTATCAGTTTAAAATTATAAAATTTAATTTTAAATTTTAAAATATTTTTTTTACAATTTCAATTTTAACTAGTGTTCTAGCGCAGAAACTAATGATTCTTAACCAAACTACTTACTAACTTATAAAAAAGCAACGCAAATGTATAATTTTAGTTTTATCAGGTTGTTGTTGATTTTATTAAAACTAATAATTGAGATTACATATTAAGTTCAGTTAATTTCTAGATACTAATATTTTGTCTTATGTTAAATGTTTATTATTGTATACTAGTGTATTTGTTCTGTTAATGGATTTATCTGTTGGGCAATAAATCATTTATTTATTTATTTATTATTACTTCTTCAACAAATTTGTATTAAATAGTAAAAAATCTTTCAGAACTCATTATATTAAAATAAAACAGTTTTAGATTATAGTTCTGTATTAATATTTATAAATAATCGACGTTTCGACAAACTCAACGTCTGTTTTCGTTAAGAAAAAAGATACAAATGATATTTATAGTAAATAAACAGAACATAGAAACAAGTTACTAGTTAACAAAATAAATAATTAGACCACAAAATTTATAAATTTTTAATTAAAATAGTAAAATAAAAAAGTTACTTATTTTGTTTTAGTTTTTAACTTTCGTTTCATTATCAACAATGATTATACAGATTATTTTAAATTATTCAAGTACTATTAATTAACTTAAATCGACAATCTTTATATCTGAACAGTTTAATTAAATACAAATATTTGCTCGATCATGGCACCAAAGATAAATCGGCAATTATGTATCACCATTTTTAAATTTGCCTATAAATCCAAAATGCCAGTGAAAATAAATGTTAAATTCCGCAAAACGTGCATAAAATGAAAAAAATGTATAAAAATTACCTATATGAACAGTTTTTTTTCTTTTTATTCTAAATGGCCTCAATTTATTTTAAAAATGAGACAGAGTGCCCGCAGAATACAAAATTGCCAGAAATATAATATGATAAATATGATAGTTGAAATTCACAAAAAAAAAGAATAGAGATTCCTACAGCAACAGTTTGTAAAAGATCTCGACAAATTTTTCCTTATTGAGTAAAAATAATGGTGTCGACATAAAACAAGAGCAAAAAAAGAGTATGACACGTACAAAATCGTTGAACAAAAGTCGACAAGGAAGAAATATATAGTAGAACATTTATAATCTGCTTAACTCCAAGAAAAATAACTTTGCTTCCCACGGTGAAGAAAAAAATGTACAGCAATATCAGCGGTTTTCGCCAAACGCAGACACAAGAAAAATTGTAAAATGATTGAAAAATGTAAATTTCTACTGGCAATTGCTTTCATTTAATATCACTTGAATTTATCTTGTTTTATTTTATCTTGTTTATGTTTCGAACAAATATTATTTATCATATCAGTTTTATTTCAATTATTACAAAGAAAAAGTGTCGTTTTTTTAAGTATTGAGCGCACATACATATACAATCACGCCATGTACCCAGCGACATAAAAAGGGGAAATACCCAGTGAGTAAATAAATATAATGTGGGTGTTTACCCACGTGTGGGTAAAAACCCACAATAAAATCTAGTACACTACTCCGAATCTAGTACTATATTCGATAATACCTGAAGCTTAAACATGCACGGTTACCGCGCTGACTTTCTGTTATGTTTCTGCAACCAAACAACATTCAAACCGAATATTGGCATTCTCATTGAAAGTGTAAAGTCAAGACTGATGGACTGATGAATGGATTGACGGATTTCAATCACGGAAAGTGGAGGATAGACTGACAGTCTGAATGCCTCTCCCAGTCGCAAGGAATCTTAAAGTAACCGCTAATCTCTCAGGTACTGATATTGAATCTTTCATAACTGTATTTATTCTGGATAAATATGGTGTCAACATGGTGATCAAAGTATTTAAAAGATTTTCGTCCATACGGTAGTAATTTTGATAGTCAACTAAAGCATTGGTTGCTTAGATCTCAGTTTGTCTCAGTTGATCTCAGACTGTCAATTTGACTGATAAATGTAGGGGTTTTGTGATTGAAGTAAAAAATAACAGTTTGAATTTTCAGTCAGACTGTCACTTCTGATTGACCGTGTAAGACCCGCTATACAGTTATATTTGTAGCATACGTACCGAATGCAACGAAAACCTGTAAATGCTGGTTTTACTTGTTTTTTTTTTAATTTCACAGTCAAAGCGACCTTCCTTAGACAACAAACTATGCGAATAAATAAACAAAAAACCACTACTATTCTATACTGGTTCTTCAATAAAATCAATTCCATTGTTTTCGAAAAATAATTACGAATAATATTTATATAATCCATTTTCAATTTTTCCACCAACTCAACAACCAATATTTTCTTAAAACACAAACTGTACGACTTTCATCTCATTCCCTCATCCTCAACTAAAGCAAACACAAAATATTTTCTACAAACTAAATCACATCGCCATGACTAAAGTAACAATCGAAAAACGTAAAAAAAAAATACTGAAAATCCTATCAGTTCAGTCCACATGCATATTTATACAGCGAAACTGTAGTCAGTTTCGCATCGAAAATGATTCTTTGTTATTCTTGTTTCTATCTTCTTTTTGTCCCCCCATTCTTCATTGCAGCGAAAAACGCACGCTTCGGTCTCATCTTTGTATGCCAGTGTATGAACGATTAAAAGCTCTCGCCTTTCGCCAGAAGTCCGTCGAGAACAATAAGCGATAAAAATTACTTTTGCATGCAGGATTCCCCGTTTCGCTTGTGTGTAAATATGTGGCGTACTTGATTTTACCGTTTCGGTTATTCGATGGAAATTATATATGATGAAGAACACATCCCTAACGGGAAGTTGTAAAACGTTTTTCGTATTTCTCTTTTTTTTTATATTTTTCGAAAAAGAAAAAATACTGCATTGGATATTTATTCTTTTGATTTTAATGTTATAAAATAGAATTTTTAATTATTATATTTATTCTTTGAAGTATTTTTAAGTAAATATATTTGATCCTTAATACAAAATTTAAAACAATCAAAAATGTATAAAGTCTTTTGAATAAATAAAAATTAATTAAAAACTATAGCTATATCACCGGATCGGTTTGAAGTTCTATTTTAATTAATATTGCACAAAAAAAATTAAAATGTTTTATTAAAAATTTATAAAGATTGTCTATTAACTTATATATTGTTTTCTATATCTACGAGTATCATCTACATATTAGCTGAAATAAAATTGTTATTTCAAATAAAGTTTAGATGAATAATCTATTTAGATAAATCAATAAACAAAAATATCTAGGTGTTAGTAGTAAAAAGTTAATAAAAAGAAATAATTTCCCTTAAACCACAAACAATAATTAAAAAAGCTATATACGTATTTCAAAATTATTATAATTATTATTATATTATTATTTATATTATATTGTATTATTATTTATATTATATTATTATATTATAGTATTTTGCTACCGATGATGAAAGCTTAGCTAGCGAAGTACGAATATAGCTTTTTTAAATAATTGGTTGTGATAAAGTTACGGCTAATCAAGTTAAATATTTGGAAATTATTTCATTTTAAAAATTTATTCGTTCATTTATTTTAATTAAACAACAATTAATTATTGATATTTATACTGCCACCTATTAAATATAATTTAATATCAATTTACAATATTAGGTAAAAAATTTCAAAATTAATTTATCTAAACCGGTAAACAAATGTAATTTATATTTCAAATTTTATATCATAAATTATAAATATATTTTCAAAAAATTCTTTTAACTAATATTGCATAAAATTTGTATTATTTACATATTTTTTTTACTTTAATGGTGCATTATTGTGACCAATTTTTAAATATCTGCAAAAATATTATACTGTATAAGCTAAGCAACAATATTAACTAATATATAAAAAAAAAAAACAAATAAACAAAAAAAAAAATTAAATCCAATAAAATTATGACAGACATCAATTAGTAACTTCTTTTGATATATATGATGCAAATAAAAATTGTTGATGCTCTCAAAAGAATTTATTATCAAACAGACTCATAATGTAACATCAGTTTATATCATGTTTCTACTTTTTCATTCAAATTTTAAAAACGTAAAAAACGTAATTAGTTTACAATTATAAATAATAACTTTTAAACTTTTCCGAAAATTATTTACTTGACTATATAAATTACAAATTAATAGATGTACTTATTCAAATATTTAATTCTAGGTTTAAAATAATTGTAGTTAAAAATTTTAATAAAATTGCAATTATTAAAGTTTATAAAAAAAAAGTTATAAACTTTAAAGGCACATAGTACAACATTAGAAAAGTCTTAATAAACATGGGTTAATAAATATTAATTAATATAAATAGAATTAACGACCATTGTTAGATTATAATGACAAAAAAAATTTACGACATACGACATTAGTTACCTGATACTGTTTACATATTAATTAGAAAATTTTACACTATAAACATTAGATAACTACACTAACACATTAAGTGCAATTTAATATTATCTCACATTACATCCATTTTACGTATTATGAAATGCGAATTATTATGTCGAGTAAAACTAAACTGCTATGCATACCATAATAATTGTTAAACATAATTTATATACCGCAATATTCCATTAAACATCAAAATATTTGACAAACATTCATTTAATTTATTATATTTACATTGCTAAAATCATTATCGTAAAACTCCAATCTAAAATTTACTCATTTTATTAACTTATAAATTATATAAACTACATCATGACATTATCGATTATTTTCGCTAGACACAAATTTCAAAAATAAATCAAATGATAAATTACATAGTTAATTAAATCAGTGTAAGATATGTAACAGTAAATTTTTGAATTAGCTGTAATATGTAACATAATTAGCTTAAAAAATCATACAAATATATATTTAAATTATTTTGTCTTTTTTTTAACTAAATTTCGGATTCGATTTTCGTCTAAATTTTGTTAGATTTTTATACTAACAATAAATAGTATAATTAATGGAGTTAAAACAATAAGGGTATAAATAACAATTAAAAAAAATTAGTTAAAATTTGAAGTTAGAAATAGTGTATCGTTTTGAAAAACTACATTTGTAATATTGAAGGTATACGTATACGATTAAGAGCAGTGGCGTAGCCAGGGGGTGTTAAGGGGTTGAACCCCCCCCCCCCCCCAAGAACCTGAGCGACCAAAAACATACGTATGTGAAATATGAAATATGTTATTTTACTTGCATTTTTATAAAAATAATTTTTCTTGCTCTTAATTTTTTATACAAATTATAGTATTATCTTTATTGATTAATATTACATCATTTCTTTAGTAACCCCCCCCCCCATTACAAGTTTCTGGTTACGCCACTGATTAAGAGTAATATAAAAACAGTTTTAAGATAAAATTCTGTTAATTATTTATATAAAACACGAATTATAGTTTTTGAGTTGAATAATAAATAATAAAATTTGGTTTTCCATTAATTAAAAAAACTATAATTCCTGTGATCTAGTTACTTGTATGTTACTTAGTAACTTGTTGCTTTGTACCTGTTATTTATTTGATAAATTTTTGATCTAATAAAGACGAGCGTTTATCTATCGTCGAAACGTCGTTTTTATATAAATAATTAACATAATTTTATCCTAAAACTGTTTTTTATATTAACACAATGAGTTCTGAAAAATATTATACTATGTTATGATTAAGAGTGTTTTGCGTGAGCAAATTCAAAATGAACTCTCATGCATAAATTTTTTGAAACAGTAGAAATAAAACTTAAATGAAAAATTCTGATTTATATTATACTTACTAAATTTAGCTAAACGATCTATTATAAAACTTAAATAAAACGTTAACAAGAATTTAGACAAAAAATATTTAAAGTGAACCTTTAGACAAATCCTCAAAAAAATTAGGTAAAGAAACTTAAATTTACTCCCTGTAAAAACAAGCATAAAAGTTGTAACATCTACCAGAAAACTTTAAACTCAACGTTGTGTAAAATTTTGTTCATTACTTGAACAAAAAAAGATACAGGACTTAAAGAAAACCGATACATTCACAACACAGGATATTAAAAGAGAATGTATCCGAAAGCGAAGGAGAGAGAAAAAGAAAGAGAAACAAAACATCTAAACAAAGACAAGACAACGCTCCTATGATTACACGAAATATCGTTAACGTTATAATAGTGTCGCAACGTAAATGTGTGCAAAACAGAAACGACATTATATCGTGCAAGTAAGATGGGACTATACGTTGAAATTTTCGTCCCAATGAAAATGCTATGGGGCCACGGGAATGGGGCACATCCGCGATTCAGTCTCATTGCCTAGCAATTTCCCAGAGCAATCAAAAATTGATTGGGATACGTGCTACATTCTATAGTTATATGAGTGGAACACATCCTATAGGTTGTTTTGTTTGCACAGCAAAATTTCTCTCTTTTCCAAGTTAAAACGATTCGTTAAATGGCGAAAAAAAAAAAGTAGAAATTGAATTCGTAAACTGCAATAATATTAATTATGGAATAGAATCAATTTGTCTCCGGTGAATAAAAGTTGTTATTGAAAGAAAAATATAAAAATATTAGTTTAGTGAATAAAGTAATTTGTACTAATAAAGACATAACACAAAATAAAAATCAGTCAATAATTGTTTTTATCGTATCGTAAACAATTTTTTAAAAAAATTATAAGTGGACACTACAAATAATTAATTTTATTACTTTTTTGTAACGATTTGAAAAAGAAACTACAACTACTGGTTAGTAATTAGGAATTAAATTTAGTAACTTTTTAGCTGTTTAAAAACTATCAACAATTTGAAAAATAAAAATAAATCTAAATCTAAATTCTAAATCTCACTGGCATAAGTAACAAATAAAATTATTTATCAAGAAATACATTAAAAAATAAATTTATCAATATAAATTTTATTATATTCTTCCAGAAAAAAATCAAATCCTTTTTTGTATTTCTTGAATCAAATAGTTGTAAAACCAAAATGATTTTGGTTACGGAGACGTAAAATAAAAATTGAAATACGTTTTTACGTAATTTGGTTGGTTAAAAGAATAAAAGTTTAGCATCGGCAAAAACGAAATGTTGATGCAAAAATTCAGAGTCGCGAGATTTGCGTTCCTGCATATAAGAAACCTACGTGTCTACTTGTGATTGCTTTTATAGAATTTGTGCAGAAATGCTGAAAATGTCACATTTGCGCAAACAAGAAAATTACATTTAGTTTTTTCCTTTTTGAAATTCTTTAAAAAATTTGTAGTCAAATTATATTTAACTCGGTAGAACTCATATGTTTTTTTTTGTCACACATCCTTACAAAAGCCGCGAAAACTAAAAGACATTAAAAAATTTAAATCAAATTCTCTAATTAAATTTTAATATTTGTTTTGTGTATTTATGACTATTTCAATCAAATTACATATAAAATTTGTGTAAAATTCTACTGCATTAATTATAAAATTATTCAAATAATATATGCGAATATTTGTTTGTTGAATAAAGCAATTTGAATGTAAATAAAAAATTAAGAGTAAAATAAAATATTAACTAAAATAATAGCAATACTTACACAATCACGTCATATATCCAAAAGAATGTGGCACAAACTCATTCCACTATCCAGAAATTAGTTTTCTCCAAACAAAATACATGTGAATGATTTTGAAGGTATATCTTTGCGTGGACGTCCGATATGCAGATGGAGTAGTGTGAGAGTGTTTTGAGTATCCAAATAGTAGGAATAGAATAAAATTTATAAGAGGTATCATAAATGTGGATAAAGTTGCTTGTCTGAATAGAAATGTTTGAATAAAAATAATTTCGGAATAGTGGAAAGAGTTCGTGCCACACCCTTTCAGGTACATCAATCGAGTTAAACAATTTTTTGTTATTATATTTTTCAATCAGGAAATCATTTCTTAATCCAGTATAATATTTTTGTTCAAATGTTATGACAACTATATTATAAATTATTCAAGAACATTATTTATATGTTTCTACCAAAATTGAATAACAACGATAAGAATGTTTAACATTATTGAAAAGTATAATAATATGTACTTTACTAAAAGGCATCATTTATTTAATTAGATACATATCAAAATTCACATGTATGTATATTTATATACTATATTACATTATGTGTTACGAAATAACATAACATTTACAAAACAAACTTATTAGATAAAAGTTATGAATATATAAAAACCTCGTAACAAAACAAAATAGAATAACAGAATGTTCTATTATTAATGATTATTATTTGTTATTTTATAAATAGAAATAAAACAAAAGTCTTAAATACAATTTAATGACTATAATAATTCACAATTGTTGAATAATTATTAAATATATAATACCCATTCAATAATTAATTTTTTAATAAAAATGTAAATGACTTTCTTGTACTACCACTTCGAAAACGTTAATTTCATTTTAAACCTAAACAAAGCCGTAATTTTCATCAGAAAATTAATGCTTTGATAATTCAGGAACAAGATATATTTCTGGTAGCTAAAGAAATTATTTAGAAGGTATATACCCGAATTACTACCATCCAGTAACGTAGGCGAAGAAAATAATTTTAAAGATCCTTCAATATTAAATTTCGAATATCTCGTCCATCTTAAAATATGCAAATATGTAAAATTAAAGTTGTTAATCACCTTTCAAACTTATTTTTGATTATTATTTCTTTCTAATTTTTTTATTTAATTGATTTTTCAATTAAAGTATATATATATATATATATATATATATATATATATATATATATATATATATATATATTTAATTTTACAACTTTACTTAAAAAATATCACGTTTTTTCTGTATGAGGTTATAAATCTGTATGGGCAAAGAAAAATTATTTTATACTTTTTAGTCCGTGTTAAAATCGTGGCATATTAAATTTTTTATTTAAATAATTATTTTCTTGGGGTTAGTCTTGTTTAACTTTAACTTTAACCTAATTAATTAATTTAATTAATTTTCTTTATTTAAATAATTATTGTACTTTCACTTTATAAAATAAATCCAAATTTTACAAATATTTAACTACGCTACTGATATAACCTTTTACCAAATTATTAATTTGAAATATTAATTCTTTTGACCTATTCATCAAAAATATCTCTTACTCAGCAGTTTACAATAATTAATGTGAGTGAAGTAAAACTGAACGAAATTTTGATTAAATGTTTTTTGTATTTTATTTCTTCACTGCACCAAAATACATATAGAAAATAACAAATCCGGCAACTATTTACCAGTATTAGAAAGTGCAATTTTCGTAAAACGATCTCTTTCCCAGCAGCAACTCGTAATCTTTCTTAGGATTTACTTAGTCAACAATGAAGTAGAAGTTTGTTGTATTACTCGTGGTTTGTTTTTGTTTTTTTTTGTCGTTCCCGTTAGAACTATCAAACTAAAAAGCATTCTTATACAAAAGACGTTTGCACTTTGTCGTTTGATATATATGTATCGCATTAAACGAATAACTAAAATTACTCTATCCATCGTAATATGGTTCCTTCATCAACCTATGATCAAAGATATATGTATGTAATTTAATTATAACTTTGATAATATTACATGCACACGAAATCTGATTATAACTCTCAGTATTTGTTTCCAAAATCATATTATTGTTAGAAAGCTTTTCAGTTTGTCAAACTAAATTTTTACATTGTTATTAATAAGGTGATAGAATGTATACAGGGTGTAACAGAATAACTATTCCTAATTTTAACTGGAGTATCCTGGGCTCAGAATATGAAGATTTAATGCAAATCACTGAGATAAAATGTGGCTCCTTACTGAGCTACAGGGTGTTTTATATAAAAATTTAAAAACGATTTTTGCCCAGTACTTTAAAACTATTTGACGTATCCTTATCATACTTGGCAGGAAATGTAGGTACCGTACACCATACTAAATTATGTTAAATAAAAGTTTTTGGCTACTGCCAGCGGCGTACAACAGGGGCAAGTGAGAGGTTGATCTTTCCTAAATTCTACGCCACTGGCGGAATTGTCATTTTAGCACAATTTTTCGATTCTCCAATACTTGCTGTGTAAAAAACATACTCTTCCTTTGTAACGATAAAGTCACTGTTTTTCGAGATATTTAAAGTTAAACATAAGCTGCACCCTTGGGATTTTTTCAAAATTTGCTCAAAAAAATCTGAAAAAATTCAGTAAAATAGAGAAAAAAATTGGCTACATAATAAATAAGTAACTTTTTTTTCTAACTCATTCTGATTTGGCTGTAATAATTATTGAAAATAAAAAAAATAAAATGCAAAAAATATTAATTTTCAATAATTTTTTCTGCCAAACCAGAATGAGTTAGAGAAAAAGTTACTTAGATATTATGTAGCTAATTTTTTTCTCTATTTTACTGAATTTTTTCAGATTTTTTTAGCAAATTTTGAAAAAATCCCAAGGGTGCAGCTTATGTTTAACTTTAAATATCTCGAAAAACAGTGACTTTATCGTTACAAAGGAAGAGTATGTTTTTTACACAGCAAGTATTGGAGAATCGAAAAATTGTGCTAAAATGACAATTCCGCCAGTGGCGTAGAATTTAGGAAGGATCAACCTCTCACTTGCCCCTGTTGTACGCCACTGGCAGTAGCCAGAAACTTTTATTTAACATAATTTAGTATGGTGTACGGTACCTACATTTCCTGCCAAGTATGATAAGGATACGTCAAATAATTTTAAAGTACTGGGCAAAAATCGTTTTTAAATTTTTATATAAAACACCCTGTAGCTCAGTAAAAAGCCACATTTTATCTCAGTGATTTGCATTAAATCTTCATATTCTGAGCCCAGGATACTCCAGTTAAAATTAGGAATAGTTATTCTGTTACACCCTGTAGAACTCTCGTTCGTTTAAAATTGAAATTGAGCTTTCATATGGAAAAAATGCCTGAATCTCATGTTGTTATATATTAAATTGTAGCTAAATACACCGTCTAAACGATGAATAATGTGATTTTATTGCAGAATTAATTTACAAAATGTAATTTCATCATTTTCATATCTCAATTTCACACATTCTACTCACGAGTTTCAATATTTCATAGGTCCAGTTTTTTCAAAGCTAACTATGTTTATTTATATATATATATATATATATATATATATATATATATATATATATATATATATACATTTAAAGAAAATTAGATAGGTTGCGCCATAGCCGCCAGTTTTAAATATTCATGTTCTTCTATTACTATCACTCGGAAACATTGTATTAAATCACCATTGATTATTATATATATTTTAACGAGATAATTTAATAGCAACTTAATTTGTAAATTAACAATATTATTGACCAGTTGGCCAATCAATAAAGCACTTTAAAATAGTTGACAATCTAGTTGTTTAGTTAACTCATTAAGCTAGCAACGTTTTATGCAACTGAATGTGTTTCTTGTTAACTAACGTTATTTATTACTTACACCAGTTAGTTTTTGAATTATTACTCAATACTTTTAACCAATCAAAATTGCGTGAACAATTATTTTGAAATATCGATCACGTCATACGTACATACAAAATCACGCCAATATACTCATAATGGTGTTAAATAAACTCTTTTCACTTAAGCAGATATTAATATCCGCCTTTTGTTTCATTCGCATGTATGATACCTCTCATACATGTTGCTTTATTTTTGTCACTTGCAAACATTTGCTCAAGCGAAATACTCGCAATCTTACTTACCCATTTACTCATCCACATAGACGTATGTATACCTTCAATATTACTCACATAATGTTCTATTACTAAATGTTCAATAGACATTTGCTCAAGATGACAGAACCATCTTAACTGATTAACACCAACTTTTACTATAACATTTTAACCAATATTATATTCTTTATTATACAAGAAATTATTTATTATTTATGTAATCGAAAATAAAATATAATATTTTACTTCGCATGTAATAATTATTATTAATAAACTTTATTTTTATTAGTAATAATATTATCAATACTCACACAAAAAGTGTGCCTGAATCAGAAAAGAACCTCAAAAAAACACTAGCTTAGGGTCTCATCATTTTATAAATAGATTTTACATAAACTAAAAACATTCACTAGTATCAAATTTATATTCACACAATAAAAATAAATTAATACCTAATAATAAAAAGTAACTTGAAAACACTCATTGTCAAACATAATAAAAACAGGAATTAATTTTCATTTCCACATTTTCTTTATAACGTTCAGAAAAGCTAAAACCCCTTCACAGTAATAAACGCAAATAAAAGCAACTTCATAAAAATTTCATGA
This sequence comes from Clivina fossor, assembly GCA_963966155.1. NCBI lineage: Eukaryota > Metazoa > Arthropoda > Insecta > Coleoptera > Carabidae > Clivina > Clivina fossor. The sequence goes on from OZ014555.1 coordinate 20,183,008, forward strand.
AGAGGAATAAAAACTTCATATTCATAAAATTTCAAAAAAAATCACTTTAATATGGAAAAATATAATTACTTTAAAAGCATAATTACAACCCGGTTCATTAAAACATCGTTTTAATATGTACGCTTAAATCTTTTCAACGAATGTTGTAATCCATGTCTTTTGTGTCTTTATTAAAAATTTAAAATTTTAAATGCAGTAATATTAGATTTTTTTAATATAAAAATCTTACCATTTTATATAATATTAAAATGAAGTAAATGTTACACCTTATTCATTGTATTTGTAATTAAGACATTATTTTTACAAACAAAGGTAAAAATGTAAATTATTAAATCAAATATCTAGTAGCATAAATATTATAATGTTCAACTAATAACAAGTTAATTTACCTATATAAATTACAAAAAATTTAATAAAATAGTAATTCTAAATATGAAGGCAAAACCAAAAAAAAGCATATAATAATTCTCAAAAACATTATTTCGCATTCACAAAACCTTTTAGTTAAACGTACTTTTTCATGTTTGTAGCTTAATTAATTTACAAAATTTTTAATATAAACTAGTATTCTGATATTATTATTTTTTCTATATTCGCTATTTCTTTAAAATTTTAAAATCGAAAAATTGCTGATTTTTATTTTAATATACTAATGATTTGCAATTTTCGGTGACACTTGAGCGAATGTCTAGTGAACGTTTGGTAAAAAGAATAAATATATATGAATAATTTTAAAGGTATATGTTTACCTGGACGTCCGATGACTAGATGAAGTGGTATTTATGAGAGAATGGCTTGCATGAGCAAATGTTTCCAAGTAATAGAAATAAAAAAGCATGTAAGAGAGATATTATGAATGTGGATAAAACAAGTTACTTGTCTGTATAGGAATGTTTGAACGAAACTAATTTTGGGATAATGGAAAGAGTTCATGCCACACCCCTTTGAGTACATGGCGTTATTGTGTTTGTATGTATTATTTATTTGATTTGTTTAGCCACATATTTAATTCTACATAAATAACACTTTTATATCCTACTCTTATTGTTACTAAAATTAAAAAAAAAAAAATACATTGAAAGTTATTACTTGATATATTCCACAAATGATATTTTACAATACTGATATTTGTTTATTTTATTACAATAGTAACAATAAAATTTAATATTCTATTTATATCATATCAGTCTTGTTGTTAATTATATTATAACCACGTCAATTTGTTTATAGATTATTCAAAATAATTTTGTATAGTCTATGTGTTAACTCAAAAACAAATTAAAAATATGCCAAATGTTATTTTTTTGTTTCTATGTTATAAGTTAATGCAACAAACAAACACCATTTTATTTTTATAACATTGTAGATGAAATGTGTCCCCCTTTCAAATGTCACTAAATATTTTTTGAATGAATACAACTGTTTTAGGTTAAAGTTTTGTATTAATATTTACTTATAATCGACGTTTCGATGAACTCAACGTCTGTCTTTATCAGGAAAACTGATATAAATCACATTACAGTAAATAACAGAACATATAAACAAGTTACTAGGTAACAAATAAGTAACTATATCTAGTTACTTAAATGTTACCAAGTAACTTGTTTCTGTGTTCTGTCATTTACTGTAAATGTCATTTGTATCAGTTTTCCTAATGAAAACGAACCTTGAGTTCGTCGAAAGGTTAATTATAAATAAATATTAATACAGAAATTTAACCTAAAACAGTTTTATTTAATATAATGAGTTCTAAAAGATTTTTTTACTATGTTATTTTTTGAATGTCTTATAGTAATAAAAATTTAAATGAATTAACAAAACTAATAAGAATTTGTTGTTTTTTACATACTTTTATACGAGCCCTTAAAAAATTTATAATACAAATTATATTCAGCTATTAACTAGTATCTTTGTAAATTTTATCAGATGAAAATATTTCATAAATTTTATCAGTTTTTGCAATAAAAAATATTGAAATTCGAAAAATGTATTTAACTCTCATACTTTCATAAAAATATCATTTACTAATTTGCTTATTTTAACAAATTAAAATTTATTCTAAAATATTTAAACTCTATTTACCCTATTAGAAAGGATAATATATTTACCTTAATTCCGGAAATAACAATTTCAAGACGAATATGACATTTTCATCAATAACTCAAACTGATTAATAATAAATTTCTTAATCGCAATATAATTCTCGAGATTAACACGTAATTTACGTTTATTAAATACTTCAAAATAGATAAGGCATTTTTGTGCATTCAACTTAAACACTAAGGTCTTTAATATTAAATAATTTATGAGGATAAATTAAATTAATTAAAGCGTGTAAATTATGATGACGCGTCTTTAATAACCAAAAACAACAACTATATTAACTATGGATTGTTGCGAGAAATTTGCGCCTTATTTTAATTTAAACGGTAAACAAGTAATGAAAAAATATTTAATACATACTCATTCACAATTACACAGAAAAAAAACTTTAAATAATTTTTCTAATATAGTAAAAAATCTTTCAGAACTCATTATATAAAATAAAAACGGCTTTAGATTTAAGTTCTACGTATTATTATTTATTAATAATCAGCATTTCTACAAACTCAACGTCCATTAATTAGAAATTTATATAATTTTAATTTGTTAAAATAAGCAAATCAGTAAAAGATATTTTTATGAAAGTATGAGAATCAAATAAATTTTTCGAATTTCAATATTTTTTATTGTAAAAAATGATAAAATTTATGTAATATTTTCATCTGATTGATGTGATTTGTACCAGTTTTCCTGATAAAGACGGACGTTAAGTTCGTCGAAACGTTGAATATTAATAAATATTAATACAGCACTAAAGTCTTTTTATTTTAATTTTTCTAACTTTTTTTAACTTTTTATTTTATAATTTTCGGATTTCTAATCATCCACTGTAACAGTAAACAATTACAATTAAGGTAAGTTGCATAAAATATTGTTAACTTAATCAGTGAGATAATTTGGCAACTAAAATGTCAACTGTCTTTTTGTCAGTTATTATGTTAACGAGATAGTTAACTTCACACAGTTAGCCTAACAAATTTTTATGCAACCGGCTTTTAGTGTATTAATCTAATATAATTAAATATTTTTCTAGTTTTTTTTATATATATTTATATATTTTTGCTTCGTTAATTTATCAAAAGTTTTAGATTATTGATCTAAACAATTTTATTTCATAACATAGTAAAAAATCTTTCAGAACACATTAAATAACATTAAACGGATTTAGATTTAAGTTCTGTATTAAAATTTATTTTTAATTTTATTTCATCTAATTTGTATAGAAAAAAAAGTAATATTATAGAAAATATTAAATAAACAAAATATTATCTAAAATTTTGTCATCTAATTCAAAATAAATTTTAAAAAAACTGTTTCATTTTTCCTGCCTATGAATAAATTTACATTATTTTCATTTATATTTTAAAATAATGTTTTAAAAGTATAGTAGATATTTGCTAAAATAATAAAGTTGTTACTTAATATAAAAAAGTTCATAAATACGAGATAAAAAAGCTGTTTATTTCTATAAACGCAAATACTTTTTCCACTAACAAACGAGAATTGGAAAAAACAGTTATTTAGCCAATAAAAGCAAAAAGTATTTTCCGTACCTTAATGTAATTAACCAATCAACTATCAAACAAAGTAAATTGTTTCCATAGAAACAGAACAATACGACACTACATAAAAATAAATGCAAATTGACGTTTAATAAAATGTAAATTCTAGAAAATAATTATCGTATTCGTATAAAAATATAAAACAAATCTGCATTTTATTATATTCTTAGAATTTTATAAATGTAAATAATGTATAATATACGTGTAACAAAAGTCATTAAAATATTTGTAAACTAATTTTTCTCACTGATATTAAAAAACTACTTTCATAGCTGTCATGCAACACTTTTATAACTATTAATTTATAAATTTTAAAATATACTGCATGTCAAAAATATCAAATCCAATAAATAATGATAATATCGGATAACACAATAAATAATTCTTTATTTAAATACTAGTTCAAATTACTGTTTCTAAACTAAAATATTAGAGTTATTGTATAATATATATTTAATATACTCTACAATCTATCTCTGTTTAATATTAAAAAATGAAAATGTATAGATCAGGTGACAAAAGGCCCGTATTCTCACCTCATTTATAAAAGTGATTTTTGCCAAAAGTACTTTTGACATTTACTTAAAATTATTTATTAAGCATTTTATAATAGTTTATTTCAATTTTATAATACCAAATATAATAAAATTGATTAAAAGTAGAAAAAATATTTATATTTGATCAAACACAAAAGCAAAACGTTATTTTGAAACTAATGATCAAAACACTTTTTTACGAAAAAACGAGGTGAAAATACGGGCCATTATTTCTGAGTAAATTCAGAGAAAATAAAATAATATAACCTGCACCTGTTATCTGCTGCGTTTTGTTGCAATTGGGTGGCATTCGTCTGCTTCCACAAAATGAGTAATGTGTACTAACAGTAAGTCACTTTATTTATTAAATTTACAAATTAATAAAATGTAATTTATTCACAATTAGTTTTAAATGAAATTGTTAAACTATTCAACAGCTAACACGCAAATTTTATTGACAAGCATGAAAATGATTTGTTAACATTAATTGAATATAATTAGAGTTAGGCAAAACAATCACGCAATATTCTACAAAATATTTTATGATTATTTGTAAACAACATATTTGTTAACTATAAACTAAATTAATATACGAGTTATTTGTCTAATTAATTTATATATTTTAACTTTTATAAACAATTTAATTAGTACTAATATTTTACTACCTACATATATACGCTTCTATTGCAAATTCATACAATGTGTCTAAAAATATAAAAATATAAAATTTGTCCTAATCATTTAATCACAAAAAAATTGTCATAAACCATTAACAATACTACACCTTGTAAATATTAAATATCATAGGAAACAAAAATTCGTAAACTGTTCCCAATGGAAGTAAATATTCAATTCGACCTTTTTGGAAAATGATATGAACGGAATATGTCAGGTTAATTTAAGCTGAGTGATGTAGACACTTACATCTAGGTAACAAATAAAAAATGAACAACGCTAGATAAAAATGTCACAACTGGGGGGTTAACATGACACCAAGGACATTGAAAGAAAAAGATTTCAGTTTTTTTTTTTTTTTCATGTATATATTTTATATGTATTCTTATATGCTTATACGTAAGATTATTATTAATATTTATTAGCTAACATATATGGCATATATCTGAATATTTATTACATAAAAAGATATTTTTTTTCATTGTAATGTATATAAGATATTCTTCTTGAATAAATATAGGATTACATAGTTAGATAATAATATTATTTTTTTGTTGAAATATTTATTTCTATTAAAAAACCTAAATTTTACAAATCAAAAGCATATTTACTTTCTATTTTTGTAACAGTAAAAACGTTGGTTTTTAAAGTAATATTTTTTAGTGTAAAATAATAATAATATATAAAACTATAAATCTGTAGCTAAAATCTAAACAATTATTATATTTAGATTTCTGATTTCAGTATCTTGCCAAATAAAACTATGCAAATTTTTCCAAAACTTAAATTAATACATAAAAACGAATGTAAAGTTGTTTAATTAATGCATAAACTCGAAAACATAATTGTCGGTAACATGTTTTACTGTATGATGTCACAGTTACCAATAATACTATAGTTAGATTTCTAGTACAACGTACTACAGAAACAACAAGTGTTTGGATGCTAGTTATCAAGTCAATATAATGCAAATGGAGAACGACGGCCAAGAGTTCAAAGTTACAACATTTGAAACATTACCGCAACTTTATGTTACGGAGGCAAAACGAAAACTTTAAACTTCGATTGTTTTGGAAAAGCGATCTCATCCAGTCCCTCCGCATCACTATGATGATGTGGTCGCGAAACAATTGCTAAATATAATCAAACTTTACCGCAATATCAAAAGTTGCCATTCAGCACCACTAAGATTTACCCAATTCAACTGTTCCCTACCTTTGAACTTTGGCCCTGTTTGTATAGATACAACCAACAAACTAAATAGTTGAAATTTCTATCACGTACATTGAATATACATCTATTTAAATTTTAAATTAACATCGAAAGAATAATTTAAAAGAAAATTGAAAATGTTGAGAAATTAAATTTGTATATATACTGAAAGCAAAAGAAAACAAAGAAACTACCTTAGTTCAATTTAAAATTAATATTTTTATAATTTAATTTCTGTTCTAATTGAAAAAAGTTTCATATTTCTTTACATCAAAGAATACGAAATAAAATATGCAAGTAAAATATTTCTTATTAAATTTATAGTAGCATATATTACAATTTTATTTAAAATTTTAAGTTATTTGCAAATAATTTATTATAAATTTATATTTTGAAAATAAATGTTTATACTAGTAATCTTCAGGCTTTCACGAGCGGAATCCATTGAATTTATAGAATTTTCTGAACTGGTATGCACCAAGCACTAAGGATGTATGGCGAAGCGTCTGCGATGAGGATAGATCGACCACGGCATATCAGCCCAGAACATTTTATAAATTCAAATGTATATGACGTTTACAAGAAAAATATAAATTATAGTCAATATTTTCATTTCACTTTCACATGCGTTTTTTGTGAAAACTGTTTTTAAAATTTACTAAAAATAAATTGACATAGTAAAAAAATCATTCAGAACTCATTATATTAAAAAAGAACAATTTAACATCAATCAGTGTCAAAGCATTGATTTAAATAAATTGTGGCTTTCTTTAATTAATAAATTATAACATTTTGTAATCTAATTACTTGTATTTGTCGCCCAATAACTTTTTTTAATATTTTGTATGTTTATTATTTATGTCAATTGTAAATTTTTCTAATAATGATATACGTTCAGTATATCGAAACAAAATTTTAGTTAAAAATTTCATAAAACTTTTTCGTTTCAAAAATAAATTGTCCTTATTTTATGATCACAAAATTATCAAATGTCGTTAAATACAACAAAAAAGTACTAAATATAATCATTTGTCAAAAATACAATAAATATTAATATTATTTTATCAAAAAATTAAAAAATATGCTTTACAATATAAACAATGAAAAAGTTTTTACTGTAAAATAAAATATGAATACAAAATAATTTTTAATTTTTTTTTTCGTTCAAATTAACATTTTTCTCATTTATAAAATTTCTAAAAAAATGTTAAAAATTCTTCAAATATTTTTACATTGTTCTAATACCATATAATAAAACATTTGTACGAGTATTTTAAAATGTAAAAACACCAACGTTTATTAACACCCACATTAAATTCAGAGACTAAATGTTTCAAAATATGTTTTACATTAAAACTTTATTTATATCAAAATAAAATTGAACCTTTCCAAAACATAAAAACCAATTTATTCTGCCCACAAAAATAATTTACTTTATATTTATATTTATTTATGAATTTAATTAAACATTATACCATATAACATAGTAAAAATCTTTCAGAACTCATTATATTAAAAAAAAAGTTTAGGATTAAGTACTGTATAATTTATAAATTAAAAATTATATAGGTAGAACTTAATCCTAAAGCTTTTTATTTTATACATATACTACTCGTATATGTTTAAAGTAATAATTTTAATTTATCATTATAAATTGCTAACCTCAATCCATATATTGACATTTAATCTAACTTTATCTTCAATAGAGTTACTTGTAATTCAAATAATACAAATATCTATCAATATAACATATATACGTACATATATGTAGATAAACCTCAATTAAACATGTAACGACTAAATTTTCCTCATTGTGCCAGTCACAAAACCATAATTAAACTTTATTTCGAAAACTAACCATTTCTATCAGTAAATTTACACATTCGTACCCAACTAAGTTCTCAATCAAAACCACTATTATTTAGTGAGGATATGTTAGTTAAAAATTTAAATAAATGTAAATTAACAAATAGGTTTAAAACTATTACTAGAATTCTGTTTTTTTCTCTATAAATTTAAAGATCTTAATTTGTAAGAATATCTATAATCTATAATATAGTTGTCTATAATCTCTACAAAAAAATATACACAATTTGAAAAAAATATATATTTTAATTCAATTTAGATATGCTCTCCAAAATGCAATAATATTTGTTTTATTTTAAGTATCTTTATTCTAAAAGAGAATAGTTAAAAACTATTCTTGTATATTGTTTTTGTATTCGTGAAATATTTTCAGAATCAAATAAGTTAACAACAAGCAAAAAACAGTTAAAAATGTTTATTAACGACTAGATCTGTGATCTGTCAAATGTTATAGTATTTTTTAACAATTTTTTTTAAATAATTTTTATCATGTTCTTTTGTTATCTAATTCTTCTTATACCTTTAAGTGTTAAGATAAATAGAAATTGATTATCCATGTAAACTTGAAAAACCCCACTACTTTACTAATACTTTTAGAAACCGTTGCAATTTTACCTAAAAATACTTACTAAATAGGTTTGTTATATAATACTATAATTTGTTTTATTTATTAGATCTTATCTTTTGGAAATTAACTAAACGACTGATTTTCTGCTGCTGTCAAAAATAGGGTAAATACAAGTATAATTGAATAAAATGTTTTTAATACAAATTCAACTTAACATTATTGAAAAAATAGATTTACATTATTTAGTAAAATAATAAATAATATAATCCAATTCATCACTTGTTTTACCTATTCACCTCATTTTACGACACCATATCAACATTATGGGACGATTTAAAAAATCACTGTTAGTAAAACAAATATATTTGAACTACATAAATATTTTTGCATAATATAATTAAACAAAATGAAAACAAAGTTAGCTTGACTTGATCTATGTATATAACTTAACGAAGCGGTATTTAAAATGACTCGTCAATTTTCCAACTTCTAAAGAAGAAACATTAAATAATCTACAAGATTTTGTATTTTTCCGCAAAACACGCCTCGTTGCTTATAAGAAGAGGAACAAGATAAGGAAAAAAAAACAGAAAATAATATGAGAACGATGAGTGAGTGATAAAGAATAAGCGAGACAGCACGATGCATACAAAGTGTGTCTGTTGCTGTCGTTTGATCCATTTTCCCCGATGTCAGCTGTTTATTACTAACGGAATTTCCTTCATGCCGCGCCGCGTGAACGGAACGAAGCTCCTTGATTTAGCCCCCCCTTGCAAAACTCGTTCAGCTTCCTCAGCGTAAAAGCTTTTAAAATGATCGGAACATTTATAAAGCAATCGCTTTTTAAACACCTAAAGCACATTCGAAAAACTGTTTTACTATATATATATATATATATTATAAACTTGAATTTATCATCAACGGCGCAATGATTTTTATCATGTATGTAGGTATAACAAATAAAACTTTATCTTTACATTTCTTATGTCAAAAATTTTGTAACGTACATTAAAATAAAACTGCTTTAGGTTAAAGTTCTGTAATAATATTTATTTATAATCGACGTTTCGACGAACTCAATTTCCTAAAGCAGATTTATTTTAATATAATTATTTATTGAGTATGTAATGATACGCTGTAAAAAAATTTTACACCGATTTTCGTTGGACATTCATTAACGATAATCATGTAAATTTACAACAAAATGTATTTTTACGATCATCTTTTTTTAAATGTAAAAATCACAATTCTAAAATGTAACATATTTTGATATAACTTTTTCTATTATAAATTTACATAAATATATGCAATATTTCCATTTTTTTGAATAATAAATATTATTTTTATTTTAAAACATTTTTTATTTAAAACTGTAACTTTGGTTAATAAAATATATCTACCAATTTATTGAAAAACGTTTCTGCTAAATTATAATTTTGTTCATGAATGAATTTGCAATTTGAAAAATTCAGAATCAGAAATCATGTCAATGAAATTTGTGAATCATTTTGTGTGCATGTGTTATAAAATTATCGCTTTTGTTAAAAATATTCAAATTAAAATTGAGAACGGTTAATGAAAAGTTTTGTTAAAAGTTTGATACAAAATTGTGTTAAAATTGTGTATTGAGATTGTTTTTCAATGTGGTATTGTCCTTTTAATCCTTTTATTTTCAAAAGCGCTCGAGTTTTATGTTACCCATTTATTTTCAAATTCTCACTTTTTGTTCAGCCAATGAAATAGTCGTATAGATATCAATACTGTATTCCATTTTAATATTGTTTTATGCTTAATTTTCAAATCAAAATAATCTTTTAAAATTGTAATTTCAACTAATATCATCAGTTTAAAGATAAAACTCATTAAACTCCAATTTTTTATTTGAAAGAAAACAATAAACAATGAATATCTCTTTAAAAAAAAAAAAGAGAAATATTATACAGAATTTTGCTGTACTCTGATTAATAATAGTTTCTAAGTAGTAATCAAAAAATATCGGTAAAACGTCAAAAAATTGTAGTTTAATTATGTGAACTCAATTTTCAGGAAAAACTGTGCTTATTACCTATAAACCAACGATATATGAAGTATAACGTATAACTCTCTGTCTGTTGCAATTACTTCAAGAGGTACTGCATCAATTTACGAATGTTTATCATAACTTCTGAAATACAATAAAATAAAATTTCAAATTTTAAAAAAGTTATGATAAAGTTTTAATGCAAAAACAAAACCCGATAAAAATAAATCTTTTGTCAGAAAGTGTCTTCTTAAAAACAAAATTGACGTTAAATATAGAAAATATTAGTTTTGTCCCAAACTCTATATATATAATATATATATATATATATATATATATATATACCGGGTGTAGAAATGAAATGTGAACCATAGGGATTTCAATGTTATTTTGTAAATACGGCTGTATCTCTTTCCCTATTGACTTTAGAGCAAATATTTAAATATAAAACTTGTTCAAAATGTAAAAATGCATGGTATAAAGTCATTTTTTTTACATAAATATTAATATTTTTCGATATACAGGGTTAACCACTAAAAAATGAACTATAACATTGGAAAACGGGAATGGTATCGAAAAATGCGGAATAATGAGTTCTATAATTCGGTGAAAAAATCATTGTTCTACGATACTTCGTTTAGGAGAAAAAAATTAAAAACTGATTTTTGAAAAATTTCGTAAGGGGGTACCCTTGTGTTTTGTTTTAAAAAAAAAAAGATTTTAGATATTTTAACACTAGATTTCGTTGTCTACTCTTTTATCCTACTCTTTGTACCAGACACTTTTTTTTCCTGTTTTTCTTTAATTTTTTATTCACCTTTTCCTGATTTTTCGAAAAGTTGATAAGGGGGGACCATTGGCATTTTTTTCGAAAATCAGTTTTTAATTTTTTTCTCCTAAACGAAGTATCATAAAACAATGATTTTTTCACTGAATTATAGAACTCATTATTCCGAATTTTTCGATACCATTCCCGTTTCCCAAAGTTATAGCTCATTTTTTAGTGGTTAACCCTGTATATCGTAAAATATTAATATTTATGTAAAAAAAAATGACTTTATACCATGCATTTTCACATTTTGAACAAGTTTTGTATTTAAATATTTGCTCTAAAGTCAATAGGGAAAGAGATACAGCCGTATTTAAAAAATAACATTGAAATCCCTATGGTTCACATTTCATTTCTACACCCGGTATATATATATATATATAATATATATATAATACACCTAGACCTCGCTTTGCGTCGTTTCGTTTTGCGTTTTTTCGAAGTTGCGTCGCTGCTGAATTAGTACCAATTTTCACTGTGCGTCGTTAGATTTTCGAAGTTGCGTTGTTTTGGGTTCGAGTCTAATAGAAAATAGCTATAGAAAATCATAATTCACTTTGCGTCGTTTCAATTTGCGTCGTGTTTTTCTGGAACGTAACCACGACGCAAAGTGAGGTCTAGGTGTATATATATATATATATATAATATATATATATTATATATATATATATATATATATATATATATATATATATATATATATATATATATATATAGTATCCACCAAAAATTCTGGGACATGTAAGAAAATCTTTTATTATAATTTTTTCTTTTTGAAAATTTTAATTATGACACATTTTGATACATATCTAAAAACTAAAAAAGTTAGTTATTTGAAATAAATTTTGGAACATTTTGGGCCAATATACAAAATTTTAACTTTTAAAGTCAACTTACAATTAGATAAAAGCAACAAATAAAAATGTGTAAATAATTTGTGTATATTTTTTCCTGATAAGAATAAGAATATATCGAAACGTCGATTTCTAATTAAAAATTATACAGAACTTAATGATAAGCTTTTTTATTTCAATATAATGAGTTCTGATTTGATTTTTTTACTACGTTAAAAATTATAATATGCACTAGTTGTAAATATAATGAAATAAATTTCTCGTACACCACAAATAATAAATTTAAAAAAAGCTAAATACGTATTTATATATCTATCTTTTTATATTTATCTATCTTTGTGGAAAATGGTCTATTACATCAAATTTCCAATAAACATCAATAGGTAGGTACGTTTCACATGTTGACAATACGATATATAGTCAATTGTTTCAAATAGCAACAATCGCTTGTTTAACATAGTTGTAATAGCAATGTAATGCTTTTGTTCCTGAATCGGATCCCCAAATACTAGTGAAGCAATTACTAATAATACACATACGGATATGTCCTATAATTCTATTGACTGCTTGCTTCTAGGTATCCGGACAATTCACCGAAAACAATTCACCGAAAACCGTTCACCGAAAACAATTCATCGAAAACAAATTCACCGCAGTACCAATTCACCGAAAAACAATTCATCGAAAAACAATTTATCGAATAACCAACTGAAATAGAAGTAAATTAAATTAAAATTAATATTAGAAAGTGGTTAGGTTAGGAAAGGTTAGGTTTAGGTTTTTTTTTCAGTATGTATAAATAGCCAATTGCGAATACATGTATGCATAAATAGCCTCATCTTTAATATTATGAATATTAGGAATGTCTTTTAAAAAAATGTATTTATTTTTTTCTTTTTTTCTTTAACACTTTACGGAGAGGTTACGTTAGGTTAGGTTAGGTTAGGTTGTTTAATTCTATTTCATTTAGTTATTCGATAAATTGTTTTTCGATGAATTGTTTTCGGTGAATTGGTACTTCGGTGAATTTGTTTTCGATGAATTGTTTTCGATGAACGGTTTTCGGTGAATTGTTTTCGGTGAATTGTCCGCGACTTGAATATGTCCTATAATTCTATTGACTGCTTGCTTCTATTATTAGTTTAAAACATTAGTTCGTATTTTATCGCTACTAACTCGCAAATCACTCTAGTTCAAGTACAATATATTTTCTATAAACAACTATCTATTGTTTAATAACTAAAACTGGAAAATATTAATACTGAATTGCGGTATTTTTTTTTTAACGTAGAAACTTAACATTGATTTGTTTTTTTTTACGTTTTAATTGAATACCCATTTATATTATTCTATTTTATGAAGATATATTTTTAATGAATGGTTATGATATTAAGTTTATCAAGAAAACAATACATCCGAGAAGATCTAGAGTTGCTGAAGATTTGCTTAATAATGAAAACATAATATGCGCTTTTTTGTCTTTCGTGAGAAATGTTACTGATAAAATAGGGATTAATTTATTTAGAAAACATATTAAAGTTTCCTATTTTCTACACATGAAACTGCAACACATGTTGAAGAGCGTAAAAGATTCCTCTTCAATCATCGGGTATATATATATATCTAGAACAGACAAATAGAACTAGATTGACAAAACATAAAAACTCAATTCGTCTGAATCATCCCGATAAATCTACTATTGCTAAACATGCTTTACAGTATCTTTATAATGTAAAATTTGAAGATACGATAATAAATGCTAGACCAATCAATATTAACAACAGATTAATAAGAGAAGCAATAGAGATTTATAAAGAAAAGAATAACATAAATCACTGTGAGGGCACTAAGTTGAATAAAATTTGGCTTCCATTAATTAAAAACCAATAATTCCTGTGATCTAGTTACTTGTATGTTATCTAGTAACTTGTTACTATGTACTTGTTATTTATATAAATGTCATTTATAAAAATTTTGACCTGATAAAAACGAGCGTTTAGCTTTCGTCGAAATATCGTTTTAAAATAAATAATTAACAGAATTTTATCCTAAAACTGTTTTTATATTATTATTCTATTTTGTTTCAATTAGCACAAAAAAAAACAAAATAGAATATTTCAGTGAAAAAAAAAATATATCTAGGACAAAATCGTAGTTTTGCTGACAAATGTAAAAATATAGGCCAGCTATACAACGTGATTTTTCTAAATAAATTCACTTTATTGTGATACTTGCTAAAAGAAAATTTTTATTTATCAGAAAAAAAATCTTGCTACAAAACTCTACATTTTTACTAAATTATTTTTCAAAGTAATTACATATTTTGCTTATTAATTGTAGTATATTTTTTATTGCATAATTTGAAGATCTCTAAAGTATTAAGTATTATTTGTTAATCGTATTATCATTTTGACTCAAAATTATAGTAATTAATGTGTTAGAATATAAAATATATACATAAACCAAATTAGTCAATTCAATACTTTTGTTCACTTTATCATATAATTTGTGTCAATTAGAATAATTGTACAATAAATATTCGTTTCAATTCTTATAAACAAAATGCATTTACCCATTTACGCTTATATTTATTAAACGGAGTCATAAAGAAATACTAATATACTACTACTAATACATTTCACAAAATATTTTTATTAGAAACACACAAAAAATCGTCACTAACAGCTACATAAAACACTCATTTTTCACAACTAAGTTTTGTTAGAAACATAAAATTACTTGTATCAATACAGATAAACAGTTATTGCTCTTGAGTAAAGTGTATTTGTGTTTATATAATAATAATTAAATAACTAATCATAATTTGATTGTCTGAAAATGATTAGAAATATTGCCAAAATATTTGATTTCTTTTTATTAATTTATACATTCACTTTTCCTAAAACAAATTCTTTCCATCTCATATTTCATCAGTCATCGTAGTTGAACTAAATTTTTGCAAAGTTTGCATTATATTTTCACATCATTAATCATCTATATCAATATAATTTCAATTTTGTTCAAGTATTATGTGATAAAAAATGTAATTATAATTTAATTAGCTTACATTTAGCAACCAAATTAATGAAGATAATCAAATCAACTTTAATTTAATTTAATCTTTATATTAAAAAAATAAAAATTACGCGTGTCAAACAAAAAGTAATTACTAACTAGTAATCAACAAATATTAATTTAAAATCTACAGATTTTTTTTCAAATTGCTGAAGAATTACACAAAATTACAACGAAGAATTATTCAGTGAAATATAAGTAAAACATTAACTTTGTTCAATTGTTATTACGTTTTTTATTTGATAGATAAAGTTGTTATCAGTGATTCATTTTTACTATTATTATCTTTGTTTGACTAAAATTTTTATTCGTCAACAAGATTTGGACCTAGCACAGTACGTGGAGTTGTGGCTACATCGAGCGAGACTTTGTATATAACAACATGGTGATAACTTCGAACATTTTTTGTAGTAGACAATGCTGATTAAGTAGTAGATTACTAGAGTTTAAAATAAATTAATCGTTTAATGTAAAAACTAAAAGAATTATTATCTCACTTATGAGACGACTTTTACTAAGGCGTTTTAAAGTTTATCAACTCCTTTTGAGGTATACTATTGCCTCCTAAAAAGATACACAAAAAACCGTTAAACACCATGCAAACAAAACTGAAAACTTTTAAGCATTAAAAATGAAAACATTTTATTTAATAAATTGTTGTTTTTTCGTGGATATCAAATGCATCATTAGATTAACTAAACCATAAAAGAAGAGCAATACATTGTTTTGTTTTATTAATAGCTTTGTTCGAGCAAGAATATCTGACAGTGCAAAACTATCAGGAGAATGCGCAATTTAATATTTACGTTCGAGCAATCAGACAATTCTGACAATTTTCTTTTCTAGCAAACACTCCAACTTCCAAACTATCAAAACAATTAGTAGATTTTTCTCTGATTTGCAATTGGCGCATACGTATCCTTACATTCTATAGTTATGAAAAGTATAAGATGGGTTATTATCATAAAACTCTTGATAATATTCATCAAAAAACCTGTCAGTTACATTTTTAAATACGATATTTCTCCGTTTGTCAAAACGGGTCTAAATTTTCTTTTTATTTTTCATATCTTTATATTCCAATAAGTTAAGTCGAGTTATATGTTGGCCTTATTCTTATATTTAAATTCATGATCTTATGAATAATGTATTTTAGGACCAATTTCTATCGACCTCGTATAGCAAAGGTGGCTGGGTTAGATTGACACTTATACCAGGCACACACACACACATACCACACATCCTTTTTACCTTACTATCAGACCTGTCATTATCTTTTCTAACAGTATTTACATGAATAATGTTCTAGCATAGAAAGCTAAGCAAGTTTTTTTATCATACGAAGAAAATGCGTTCGTTTCACCGCTAAAAAGGTACATGTTAATCCGCAAAAAATTCCAAATCGCTCCCTGTCAATAGAGAAATTGATCGGGCTGGCTCGACTTATCGCACCGTTTAAAATTCAGCGCGGATCGCTAAATTACCTTTCGTTAAAGTTTTATATCATTTTACGTTTTTCGTAATTTCAACTAGATAAGTACGGTTTGTTTTTGTTTATATCCCAATTACAAAATACCTTTTTTATGTGAAATATCTTTCTACATAAAAAATTATTACTCTTATTATTGTTAATATTCTAAAATTGAGACATTTTCTCAAAATTTCACAAGTTACTCAGTCATTGAATCGGCTGTTAAGCTATGCATAAATGACTGGCCAGATTAACCATAAACACGTGTGTCGGTCTTTAGGACCTCGTCAGTATGATGCTTTGATCATAGCTTAACAGCCGATTCAATGACTGAGTAACTTGTGAAATTTTGAGAAAATGTCTCAACTTTAGAATATTATTATATTAATTTCACCAAGTGACATTCATGAACAATTTTGTTCAATGTTATTTATTTTTTATATTGATGCTTACTGCATTATTGTATAGATGGCGTTAGTAGTATTTATTATTACTCTTGCTTATCTGTTGTATTACTTGTTTTAAATAGCCAGCCAGAATTAACATCGGTATCAGTTGCCTTTCAGCAACTGATCAAAGTACCATACTGACAAAGTCCTAAAGACCGAAACACGTGTCTATGGTTAATCTGGCCAGTCATTGATGCATAGCTTAACAGCCGATTCAATGACTGAATAACTTGTGAAATTTTGAGAAAATGTCTCAACTTTAGAATATTATTATATTAATTTCACCAAGTGACATTCATGAACAATTTTGTTCAATGTTATTTATTTCTTATTGTTGTTATTGAAATAAAAAAGTTTTAGAATTAAGTTAGGTTTAATATCGACGTTTCAACATACTCTACATATATACTCATTAGGAAAAAATATATAAATGACAAATAATAAACAGGCAAATCATACAAACAAGTTACTAGGTAATAAAGTAACTAGATTAAAACATTTATAAATTATTTATTACTTATAAGAAGCCAAATTTTATTTAAATCAGTAGGAGTATTTTTCAAATGTTGGAATAAGTTTATCCTTGAAATAATTTTAAAATTAGCCAATAAAATGTTGTCATTTATTCCAAGGATACGTTTTTAGCTAATCACAAATGATCTTTTACTTATCTTAAGAATATATAAAATTAAAAATACTGGCCCTAAAATAATTTTAAGGTTCATTCACAAATATTTCTTTAAACAAAGTTAAACCGATAATAAATTTATTATTACATAATAAGTATTAGTAAATCAATATCCCAATAAATTCTAAATATTAGTTAAATAATATTATAAATTAAAAACACATAACCTTTATAAGCTTAAGTAAATTTATTTGCTTTATGTATAGTTCATAATTTTCAAACAATTTTGTCCTTTAAAGCTAAGACAAGTTATACTTTTACAACATGAAAATATTATCAGTAATTTAGGTAATTTGTTAATAGTTTCCTCCACTTACAATAATTACTTAATTATTTTTTTTAATTTATTTCTAATATTTATAAATTAAATATTTATTATTATATTTATAAAATATACAATATATTAAATTCTTAGTAATGAATATATGCTAAAATATATTAAAATATATGTAATTTTATCTGTCATTAAATAAAAATACAATTATGATTTCCACTAATTTGATGTAAAATAATAATTATCATTTTAATTAATAATAATTTGCTTGTTCATTAAAAATATTATTCTGAAAATATCTGTTTCTGAAATTTTATGATATGTATACTAGAATAAATATAATTTAAAAGAATATATTTTTAATTATTATTACTGTAAATTACTATAAATATTGAAAATAATGATTTTTCTATTACTTTAGCAGTTTTATCTAAAAAAAAAAAAGATTATGTCTTCCGTATCATATTAGATAAAATATCAATTCAAAAATAGATTATTATCTTTGATGTAATTTACTGTGACAATTTACGTAATATTACAGTTTTTATGAAAAACTGCATTCACAAAATATGTAAAATTAGATAAATTTTTTGTAAAACAACATAAATTTTTTACAGTGTAACATAATTAGACAATTTTTCTACTATATCGAATTTTTCTATATTCTTGTACGTTAATTTATCCTGCAATTTTCGATTATTTCTTTAAACTTTATTTAAAATAACAATTTAATTTCAATTTAGTATGTATATAAATAAAATAAGTAATGTTATTTGAAATATCATCTAATTTTTAAGTGATATGATAGCATTTAAAATTAAATCGCAATAAAGTTCCTTAAGTTTGTTAGAAAAAACATAAAATATTTATTTAAATAATAATAACTCTTTTTTAAATAATACTTTCTAATATTCTAACATTTTTATTTTTATTTTTATTTTTATTAATCATTTACAAATTGTCCACACTTAGCTTTTTAGATAATTTATGTATTATATTTTATAAGTCTATGTTTGTATCGTTTGCGTCATTTAATTGGACTTTTGTCTGTTTGGTGTAACTAAATAAATAAAACTAAAATGGAGCAATTTTATATATAAATATTGACTAATACAACAAGCTCGGTTTTTGGGTGTTTTAATACATTTGTTTAGTCTTGGTCTTATGGCAGTTACAAACTTTTAAAACCGATACTAGTTAAAATCAATTTTAAAACTAAACTCGTAATACGGCTTACTGAGTTTTTCATATACCAAAAGTACTATCATTTGTTTTCTTTTTATCGAAATAAACCTTTCATTTCGACGAACACCAACAATCACCTTAAAAAAAATTATTTTAATAAATCTATTAATAAAAATTTTTCCTACATATCTAAAAATGCCACTTCATATTTTAAAATTTGGTGGAGGTGCCACGTCTTGTTTTAAAATTTGGTGAAGGTGCCACTTTTTTATTGTTTGTGCATATTATTAAATGCAGTCAATAATATAATAGCTACAACAACTATAGTATGTTTTTTAACTAGGAGGAGTAAATGTAAAAGTAAATTTTACACTGTAAAAAAACACTAGAAAATTTGTATAGCAAATTTAATTTACAAAGTCTGTGATCTCCACATTTGTTTTATTTACTTAGAAAAATCACAAAACAAATTTAAAGCACACGCAACTTAAAAAAATGTGACAATACGAAACTCGACAATAACATATTGACAGTACTGATAGCTTGTTGACGCAGTTGATGACAAAATAAGAAACTAGGTAGATGTGTGTCAAGTGTGTTGGTGCAAAATATATACTCCTATTTAAAAAAAAAACAGATAATGGTGTATTTTTAAAACACAACAATTTTATTATCAATATCTTTTGTATCTTTTTCCATCTTTTTACAATAATTTAACTCACAGTTATTAAACATTATCAGTTTTCTTCCAAACTAACTAAATTCCATCATACAGTAATTAATATTTCCAAATAATATTCGAACACTAATTAATAATTTCATTTCAATCTCATAAAATACTTGAATAAGTTTATACCACAAACTAGTCAACAATAAACAACTACGAATCAATCGCATAATGTAAAATCTGTATTTGAACCGAAACAAAATTCGTATATGAGCAGAAGATGTCCATAGATTTCGGTAACAAGTTACGTATGTCAATGAGTCCTAACCTAGATGCTCTACGGAGTTGTTTCCAGTTTCCTTACGTTCTTGTATTTAAGTCCAGTCAACATGTATATAGGTAATATAACAATATTCTCGAACAAGGCAATTAAACCTTCTGTCAACTTAACTAATAATACAACATCATGTTGATTATAATCTAGAAACGTAAACAACTTAAATATGTTATAACTATATTACAAGTACCAAGCTATTATATTATTGAATTTAGATTTGATTTTCACTGTATTCAATAAATATAGTACTGGATTTTTTAATTGACGGTTTGTAAATGATAAACTGTTTTAAATATCTATATTATACAAACAATTTGAAAAATAACAATCAATCTCAATTTCAATCTTTTTACAATGATTTATAGATAAATTTGACAAATGTGTGGTTTTCTTGTAAGTAGTTTCTTTTATACACTAAAATAGCAAAATTTTAGAAAAATAATAGTAAAATTTTACTATAAAAAATCTGTAATTTCATTTTACTATAATTATTCTGTATTTCTACCTCAATTTCTTTTATATGTTAAAGTTAAAAATAAAAGATTTGTATTTTTTTAAATTTTTTAATAAATTGAACAAATAAAAAAAAATTATTAAAGTTACTAAAATTCATAATTGTTCTTTTTCGTAATTATGACGTCACCAAACTTACACGATAGATTATATCAGTAGATTTTTCATTGATAAAGTAAGAAAAAATTGAAAATTAAACTATATATATATATATATATATATATATATATATATATATAACAACGGTGGGCAAATGCGGCTCCGAGAGCCGCATGCGGCTCTTCAGTGAGTCAAGTGCGGCTCTCGTTAAAGTTTTAGAAAATGGGTGACAACATATTTACGACACATTAGTAAATATATTTTTATGATATAGATTTCTGTTATATTTCATTTTTATTATATTTGAATTTTATTACTAAAATTTTGAAATAATTATTTTCTTTTTCATTGTTATATTTTTATGTTTATATGTTATAATAATATTTTTTCTATGTTTTTATATTGTGACTTGTGAAAATATGCAATTATATTAAATAAAAAAAATTAATTTGGGTATGGCTCTTTATAGAATATTAAAAACCGGATTGCGGCTTCCTTAGGCCTCATGTGTGCCCACCCCTGATATATAAGATATTACCTTAGCATTCAGTTCCAATATCCACTGAAAAATTTTGGAAAACTGATAATTTCTTAAAATCATTATTAATTTTTCTAATATTTTTCAATTAATCATTATTATTATATTTTTTTTTAGAAAGATATTTTTATAGTAAAATATTTCATATTCTTTAGAAACTAATTTTAAATTATAACTGACAATGAGAAAATTATTCTTAAAAACTTGCTCTTCTTATTTTAATAGTTAGCAACAACTAATACCTTTTCCTCAACGCAACCCCAAAACTGAAAACTTATCTAACTTTAATTTCCTCTAGATAAAATCTCATTCTTTTGAAACTTATTCTAACCGTTAAAAATTTGTAATAAAATTATAAAAGCGGCCAAAGCTGATGATTTTAAAAGTTGGCGCCAAAAACCATTCCACGTCATAGATAACAAACCCTTACCATACCCTAACCTCAACTCAAAAAACTTTTTCTATCCGCACCGCCTCAGGTAATCATAAATCTTAAAACTGAATATGTCGCCTTTCACCTCGTACCATACCCTAAGGGCAAATGGAAACTTGTCGGTGTACGCGTGGCTCCATCTCTATAATCTTTTATCAGCCACTGTATTTGTAGGGGTGGGTTGAGGACAATGAGAGGTGAGAACCAGTGAGAACATAAAGGAATTGAGGTTATAATGTTCCCACCTCGACAAGCGATTGTGGTGACAATATACAAGAGAACGATGATGTGTGCCCCTGTTTGGTTACCGAGACGGTTCAAAGCGCTACATTGAGTTTCAACTATTTTGCATATGTTTTGCGAGTACTCCCTTTGCTCCGCGTAGATCATTGTACTTTCAGCTGTTCGTATGTATTTTTGCTGAAATGGTGCTGTGTTAAAGAATAAATGTGAAATAGTATTATTGTTCTATTCTTAGTTTGGAACAGAAGAGCTTTCTAGTGGCAAGAAAAGTTTCAAAGTATTCCTTGAAAAAGTATTTTAGATTTCAAATATGGATTTTTTTGTTTTGTTTCAGGGCATAAACATACTATTAAGTTACATTTTGAAACAGAAATGAACTTTATGCGTTTTTATTTTATTTTATATAGATTTGTTTATCATATTTTATTTTTATAAAATTCTATAACTTTTTCACCGAAGAACAAATTACATAGATGCAATCAAACTTTTATAATTTCAAAATTCAAAACTGTTTAAAAAGTCTGCTGTAACCACCACAGAACCGGGCGTCACTACATACATACACAATCACGCCATATACCCAAAAGCATGTGGCACAAACTCTTTCCACTATCCCGAAACCAGTTTCCTCCAAACATCCCAATTTAGACAAGCAACTTTAGCTTCTCATCTATATTCATAATTTTTTTCATTATGTTTCTCTATGCCTACTACTTGGAAACTTCCGCTCACGCATGCTAACGTATAGCTTTAATCACTACTATTGTACTGAAATAGAATACTTTTTAACAGAGAAATTATTATTAAAATTAATAATAAGATATCATATTATATTGACAAATTATAATTTAGCGTAACCATAAAATTGTTTGTCAAAATAGATAAGCAAAAATATAAAAAATTATATAACTAGTATAAAAACTTTCGTTAAATATTTTTTTCTTTTAGAAATGCTGTTGCGAAATACTCATAAAACCCATAAGAGTGATTTACCGATTCCGATAAATGGATTTGTATCAAAAATTGACCATATTGAGATATTATATCCCAAGTTAAATTTGACACTAACATATGCTAAAAACAGTTTATTCATGTTACAAAAATTCTAATTTGTATTTATCTGTAAAATCTCAAAAAGTCAAAATTAATATAATTACTGTATCTTTTTGACTATATGTAACGGTTGGTAAAAAACAAAAAATTCTTTATTTATACGTTCAAAGAGCTAACATTTTTAATACCTTCATATTTAATTATAAAAGTAACTTACATAAAATTGCAAATTTTAAAATTATGAATATATGCAAAAAGGACGAATAAATATACCTTATTTCCTACAGAAATTTAACACATTTCTAATTATCTAAACTATTATTATGTGTGAAGTGTTCTAAATTTAAAAAAAAAATCTACTTGTGCACAATTTCAATTGACATATTTCTTATAGTAGCAAAAATATTTTAAAATATAAAATGAAAAATAAGAGGTATATTTTAATCTTACTTTCATACAAAAAGCAATTTTATTTTATATTTCAAACTTTTATTTATTATCAAATATAAAAAGTTTCTCAATTTTTAATATTTTTTGTTAAAAATTACTTAAAAATGCTTTCAAAAGTTAAATGATACTATGATATCTAAATAACTTAAAAATTTGACTTGCAAAACTTTAACTGTATTTGTTTTATTAGCAAACTTATTGTAGATAGTTAAATCTTTGTTGTAAAACAATTTAAACTACATTTTAAATAAACGACTTACAAAATTATTGTGCCCCAGGTTGTTTTAAAATAATCAAAGTTCTGTTCTAATACCAGTACTTATTTTACTACGCGTTAGATTTCTAGCATTAAACAGATTTAATCAAATATAAGATTGAAACTTCATTGTAAATAACCAAATGGCTAAATTATTATATCTAATATTAAACATGAACAATTTCTTTCCTAAGTAAATTCTTCTAGTACTTATACCAATAATAATCGATTTCACAAATATGATTTGGTAATCTAATAGAAAAACAAAATGTAATTTAAAATTTAAATGTTTTTCTACTTATTATAAATTATCAATTTATTATAGTTATGAAAATATTGTGTTGCAATAGTAACAAACCATCAACAAACAGTATAAACCTTCCTGTTAAATGTATTGTTAATAGTGTTTTTTGTCTGTATTAAACAAATTTTGTTTAAAAATGCATAAAAACAACTGGACCACAAACATAATCTAAAAAATTCAAAATATGTTTCAGAAAATAACTGATCAAAATATTATAACTAAACTAAATAAATGTATTTTTATTTGTATACACCATTATTTTTTTTCATATCAAGTCATATTTACACATAAAAAATTTGTAGTCCCAAATTTCAATTTCAATAAACAATTAACTATGTAGTTCAATTATCATACCCAATTACATTCTCTTCTTTTTGTATTTAACGATAAACAAACATGTACGTTAACCAAATTTTGAATTTACGGTCCTTCGATTGTTTTATATTAGAATTTTAATCCAAAAATGTTACTACCGTTTTATTCGGCGACTACATGCCATTTTGAAACCAATTTTTCAATTTCAACACGATAAAAGCTTTCTGGTTTTAAGCTTATGAAAGATTCAATATCATTTTTCACTTACAGTAATGCGTCATTGCTTATCGGCCGACGATATTTTTAAATTTAAAATTTAATTCTAAATTTTAATAACGTATATTTAGAAAATTTTAATAACTATGTATTTTGTAATATATTTTTTTATATATTTTTAATATTTCAAAATAAAATAAAATGTCATTTAGACACGATTTAAAGAAACACTTTTTCTTAGATTTATTTTCACATTATTTCACAATTGTACGAAAACAAAAATCCTATCTTTTTGCTTTCATTTTATTATCGTTGACATATCAGATAAGTGAGAAAGTATTGTGACAAATTTTAACAAAACAAAAGCAGACTTTTGTCGAGAAATACAAATTCAAAATTAAATAAATACAAGATTAGAAGTATATGGGTAAACCCATATATAGACTACTTTGACATTTCTCGGAAAGTTGGCAACACTGTATTTTAATAATATTATAATTTATGTGGGCACTAGGAGATACTTTCCTGAAAATTTGATCAAAATCGAATAAATAATGTAGCCACAATGAATTTTTTTAAAATTTTGTGATTTTTTTTCTCGATAAGTTGGCAACACTGTATTTTGTTAAAATTACATAATTTATTTAGGCACTAGGAAAAACTTTTATAAAAATTTGATTAAAATCGGTTAAACGAAATGGTCAAAATAAATTTTTAAAAATTTTACTAATTTTTTCTCGGAAAGTTGGCAACACTGAATATTAATAAAATTATGTAATTAATGGGAGCATTAGGGAAATCTTTTCTGAAAATTTGATCAAAATCGGATAAATAATGTAGCCAATATGAATTTTTAAAAACTTTAGTAATTTTTTTCTCGGAAAGTTGGCATCACTGAAAAAAACCAAAACCACATGACCATCTTGGGCACTAGACAAATTTATCCTGAAAATTTCATTAAAATCGGTTGAACCGTCTAGGAGGAGTTGCGATCACAAAATTTTGTCTGACGACCGAGTGAGCGAGCGAGCTGACGACGCACACACATACACCCTCATAAACTAAGTTCAGATTCGTCATCTACAGGCTATATGAAGGATTTCTATACAATTTTTTTTTTTTTTTGAAAATGTTACAGACACCGTACCAAACGCTTTACTACTTTTCCTTGCAGTCAAAGTAGTAATAACAACAAAATATTCGAATTAAACAAAACTGTTACAAAATAATAATATTTTTCTTGTATCTAATTTCTTTACTCCTGTTATATTATGCGTGATGTATTATAAATTAATATAAATTATGTAATCAAAACTCACGATTCTTGACAAATCTTTAAAACTTTAACTATATAAAATAGTAAATAGATAAACCGTAAATTAAAATACCGTGCTATTAAAAGAATAATAAAATATAGAAAAAATTATTTTTTTTCAGGACTCATTATATTAAAATAAAACGGCGTAAGATTATAGTTCTATATTAAGATTTTATTTACTAATAATCGATGTTTCGACGAACTGAACTCAAACGATAATTTCAATCAGTATGAGAGCACTGATTTAATTAAATTTGACTTCCTTTAATTAAAAATTTATAAATTTTATTATCTAGTTACTTATTTTGTTACCTAGTAACTTGTTTCTATATTCTGTTCATTTACTGTAAATGTCATTTGTATCTTTTTTCTTAATGAACGTATTTATGTCAAATTCGTCGAAACTTCAATTAATAATAAATATTAATACAGAACTATAATATAAATTCGTTTTATTTTAATATATATATATATATATATATATATATATATATATATATATATATACAAAACTTCATCCTAAAGGTGTTTTATTTTTACCTTATTCATATAGATTCTAAGATCATATTCGATAAAAATTATTTTTTTCCATAAAACAACATAAATTATTAAAACATTATTATTAATGTTATATAAATTATTATTGTAGATCATTGTTTTCGATATAATAGAAACCATTTTCCCGTTTTCTGTACATAAAATAAATGTGTCAAATATGAAATGAAAAGACCCTTGGCAAATTTTGACATCGTATACGCGAAATATGTTTGCTTATGTAAACCTAAATACGTAGAACGATTTTGTAATACGGTAAAGATGATTTACTTTCATATATCAAACATACAAGACCCCCCCCCTCGAAATGTCTTTATATTAATTACATCGCAAACGTGTTCTGTATCATATACAGAATCTGAAAGCAAATTGTACACGTAAATTGTACTTTCATCTCTCATATTTGTATTTTAATATTACAAATATTGTACATTAAATACATTATAAACAGTACTTACGAAAATATATTAATATTTTAAATCGTCAACGGAAAAAATATTTAATAAATATTGTATTATTTTATTGCTGTAAGTGTGCTAAAGTACGATAAAGCATTTTATTAATTTCAGAATATATTTTACAAAATTAAATTTCAAAAATCAATTTACGTTTTTTAGGTAAAAACGGAAATTAAAATTTTGTGTACATATAACTTGTTCTTTGGTAGAAATAAAAATTATATACATAAAAGTCGTACAAACTTGACAAAAGATACTTCAATATAATTAATAAATTTTTAATATCTTTAGGCAAGATAAATCTCAATTTTAAATATTTCATTTTTATAACAACAAATGCTTAAATTCCGGGCAAAGAAGTTTTTTATTTTTTTATTTTATTTAATTTATAATATAAGCGTTTTTTTTTCTATAATTAATGTTAAATTAAAAAATTAATTATAAATTTTATAGTAAAATTAAGATTTAATATATATTTTCATTAATTAAATATATTTTTTTTCAAAAAATTATTGAAAATTAAT
Source organism: Clivina fossor (assembly GCA_963966155.1). NCBI lineage: Eukaryota > Metazoa > Arthropoda > Insecta > Coleoptera > Carabidae > Clivina > Clivina fossor. Next base: position 20,210,654 of record OZ014555.1, read on the forward strand.
TTAATAAACAAAAAATATTAAAGTAGGCGTTTCATTCTATATTTTTTTCATTCTATGTTTTTATAAAATCTTTTTACAATATTTGAATGTATAACACGTATTTTCTACGTTATATATACAGGGTGTTCGTTCGCTTGGTTGATATAGGGCAATAACATGGGATTTCGATAATATGCAGAGTACTACTTTCTGAAGTAAAATTCGGAGAAATACATAGAATACTTTTCGATAGAGAATAAAAAGTTCTATAATTTGGTTCTACTTTTAACTTGCTAGCATGTGCCGTTTGGGCGCTAGAATTTTTTTAAAATGTTTTTTAGAATTTTCAATAATTTTTCCTGCTAAATCAGTATGAGTTAGAAAAAAATGTTACTTAGCTATTATGTAGCCAATTTTTTTCTCTATTTTATTGAATTTTTTCAGATTTTTTTGAGCAAATTTTGAAAAAAGTTATATTTCAAATTTTTTTAAAAATATAACTTTTTTCAAAATTTGTTCAAAAAAATCTGAAAAAATTCAATAAAATAGAGAAAAAAATTAGCTACATAATAACTAAGTAACTTTTTTCTCTAATTCATACTGATTTAGCAGGAAAAATTTTGAAAATTCTCAAAAACATTTTAAAAAAAATTCTAGCGCCCAAACCGCACATGCCAGCAAATTAAAAGTAAAACTAAATTCTAGAACTTTTTATTCTCTATCGAAAAGTATTCTAAGTATTTTTCCGAATTTTACTTCAGAAAGTAGTATTCTGCATATTATCGAAATCCCATGTTATTGCCCTATATCAACCAAGCGAACGAACACCCTGTATATATATATATATATATATATATATATATATATATATATATATATTTCACAAAATATGTAGAACATTTTCAAAATATTACGTTTTTCATTTCAATTTGAAATATGTTTAAAAAAAGCATATTATGTGAAAAAAAGACCAATTTTATTCGAAAAACGGTGTAAGAAATCACAAATGTTCATATACAAATATTGATCGTTAATATTACAGCATGTACGACGAAATTTGTAATATATTTTTTATGTAAAAAACATATATGAGCAAAAATATATAAGTGTTAAATTTTATTTTTTATTCATGATAACGGATAAAAATCCATAAAGCCTAAAAATATATTATCTTCGTTCTATTTTATTTAGAACCTAGTTCAGCAGCAAGAGAATATTTTATCCATTGAATAACATGAACAATATCGGATTGAAATTTTATATTTTATGCATATCTGAATCGCTATTTTCATAATAATAATAAAATATGTAAAAAATTTCATTTTATAAACAAGTTTTGTTTTAAATAAAACGGCTTTAGGTTGTACTTCTGTTTTAATATTTATTTATTTTTCTTGATTTTTATTTTTATTAATTTTATTAAATAAAATTTGGCTTCCTTTAATTAAAAATATATAAATTTTATGATCTAGTTACTTATTTTGTTATCTAGTAGGTAACTTTTCTATGTTCTGTTTATTTACTATAAATGTCATTTGTATCTTTTTTTCCTGATGAAGACGAACGTTGAGTTCGTCGAAACGTCGATTATTAATATTTATTAATACAGAACTACCACCTAAAGCCGTTTTATTTTAATATAATGAGTTCTGAAAGATTTTTTATTATGTTAAAGTTCGTCTTATTATTTATCAATGACATTGTAGACAATATACTGTACTGGTCAATTATATATCTGATATAACGCATTTGCAAAAGAATTTTGACAGCATTTCTAACTGGTGCAATAAAAACAGCTTATTCTTAAATATCAATAATTGTGAAATTATGACTTTAACTCGCAAATTTCATACAATATACAATAAATAACCAAATACTTGAATCTGTAGATACATTTAAATATTTAGGCTTAATATTTGACTCCAAATTTTTATGTAAACAGAATGTATTGTATTTATTATTAATAATTCATATATTAATTTTTAGACTTCATAATTATTCCGTTAGATAAATTGAAATAGAATAATAATTTATAGTTTTGTACTTGTTGATTTACCATTTCAAATAACCTAATATCAACTTTTTCATCAAAAATTCTTTATATAAATATACATATGGTTAATATTTTTTAAAATGAGTTTTTCAAAACATTTTTGTAATAACTCAAATTAAATATTTTCCAAATAACATGTTTTGAATTTTTTTTAAATCATCATGTTTACTAATACAATTATTTTATTGAAAAATATATATACTGTTTTATTCAAAAATATTTATTACATTAAGCTAAATTATTGTAGTCTGACAATAGCTTATCTGGCACTGAAAAGTTTGCTAGCTCAAAATGCAATCAGGGCAGAATTTAAATGATATATTTTATTTATTTTCAATGTTTGACGATTAAACATTAATAGCTGTATCTTAGTAGTTCTGAAACCACTATAAGCAATAGATTATTTGCTTGTCTGTAAATGAATAACACAAGTAATTAATCAAAATTTTTCTAAATATACCAGGTTTCCGCAAAATTCGAGCTGATGTAAATTTTTTTTTTTTATATAAACATACAAACATGCACAATAATCCATTATCCCGAAATTAGTTTTCTTCAAACATTTCTATCCAGACGAGCAACTCTAGTTTCATCCACATTCATGATATCTCTCATACATACTTTTTATTCCTACTACTTGAACACTTTCGCTCACGCAAAACACTCTCAATCATACCAAATAGTTTTTAAACAAAAATAACAAGATTAAAAATACTAATATTTTATACTTATTTATTTTGTTTAAAAAAATTATATGAATTATTTTGAAGGTATATGTTTGCGAGAACGTCCAAGTAGTAGAAATAGAAGAGCATGTATGAAAAGTATCATAAATGTGAATGAGGCTACAGTTGTTTTTCTAGATAGGTATGTCTGGAGGAAACCGATTTCGGGATATTAAAAAGAATTTGTGCCACACCCTTTTAGGTACATGGCGTGATTGTGTATGTATTTATTTTGATATTAAAATTAAATTAACAAAAAAGTTTAATACAAATTTTTTAAAATTTATTGATTTTAGATAAAATTAAATATTTAACCAACGCATATAATTTGTCTTACGTTTTTATTGCATAAGAAAAATAGCATTATAACTCATATATTAATTAAATTTCTTAATTAATTTTAACAATAACCTCAGCAGGTATCCATATATTAAATGCATGCACCTGTATTAATATTATTATACAAAAACAAAACAACACAACAGAAATATTTAATAAATATTAATAACAGCTTGTCCATATTCTAAATATATTCAATAAATTTTACAAATACAATTAAAATCTGTATATACTGTAATCCTTTTCTAATTAATTAGACTTAAATTCAAATTACAAGTAATACTTACAGTGAACTCTGGTTATTAAAATCAATTGGATATTGTTATTACTTAACACAAAAACAAAAAACAAAAAACAGGCTAGTCGTATACGACTACATAGGTGAAACATCGTTCATAGTAATCATAATTTTCGGTTTATGTTATCATTTTATCTTTAACTTGTTTTGCTTTTTACCACGCTTATATTAACTCACTTTGTTGTTGTCACGGTCAGTCACGGTCAAATTTTGTAACCAATTTTTAGACCACTTCCTATCATTTGATCTCACTGAAATTTTGCATGTAGTTTCATTCCAGGAGACAACACAATATTATATTAAAAAAAAACGATTACAAGATATGACACGCTTATATTTATTTTTTTAATACAACTAATGACATCTGTCACATGAATTATTTTTTTGTTCAATTAACAATTGAATAATGTAAATGACAGATAACTAAAAAGCAGAAAATAAAATATATAAAAAAAAAACTTTTTAAAAACCACGCTTATATTTAAATGCCCTAAAAAGAGGAAAATAAATTTTTTCCTGGTTATCCAAAAATTTTAGAAAAAAATAAAAGCTTGGAGCGCCAGATATTTCGCAATGATGATTAAGCGCACCACGCTTTTATTTTTTTCTAAAATTTTTGGATAACCAGAAAAAAAATTATTTTCCTCTTTTTAGTGCATTTAAATATAAGCGTGCTTTTTAAAAAGTTTTTTTTTTATATATTTTATTTGTACATAAATACATATGTAAATGTGTAAAATAATTACATATTCATTATAAAACTAAGTAAGCGACATTAAGAATTGCATTAAATTGGAAAATAGTCGATTGGTAAAAATTTAATAAATAATAATCAATAAACGAAATTCAGTCAGTTAAATGTTTTTTTAATTTTTTATAGAACCCTAAAGAAGGCAATAGTGATTGTCGAAACGTTGGCATAGAAGAAAATAAAAATATTTAACAGAATTCCGTTATTATTTTACTTATTATTTATTAAGAATTGTATTCAGTCATTTTAATATTGTTTAATTATTATTGTATAATGGATGGTTTCTTTTTAATTTATTATTCACGACAAAATTGGTATAATTCACGACAGGAAATATAAAATGCGAAACAAATAATGTTTTTTATGACAGAAAATATAAATGCTCAACCAAATATTTTTACTCACGATAAAAAGTGGAAATTCACGCCAAAATATTTTTTCTCATGACAAAAAACGGTCAAATAACAAAAAAAAAAAAACTAACCTTTCAACTCAACTTATCTTGTAATAATCGCAACCAAAATCTTCAGGTGTATTGATCTCTAACCAAATAAAAAATTAACCTTTCAAACTAACCTACCTAGCAATAAATCTAACTAAAATCTTCAGGTGTATTGACCTTCGTTGAGGGCCGAATTTATAATGGTGGGCAAGAGTTTAGTCATAGTGGAAGCTCTTATTATAATAAAATTAATGAAAATTAATATTGCTATTAGAATTTTTTTATAAATAACATAGTAAAAATCTTATAGAACTCATTATAGAAATTTATAAATAAATTTGTCTTCCATTAATTAAAAATTTATAAAAATTTTATAATCTAATTACTTATTTGTTACCTAGTAACTTGTTTCTGTGTTCTGTTATTTACTATAAATGTCATTTGTATCAGTTTTCATGAAGAAAACGGACGTTGAGTTCATCGAAACATCGATTATCAATAAATATTAATACAGAAGTAAAACCTAAAGCCGTTTTATTTTATAACACATCTTAGTTTTACCGTATATTATATATAATGTATTTATTTACAATTCACACATACGAATAAATGTAAATCAAAAAATCAGATAAATTATTTTAACAACGTATAATAACAAACACTTTTGTAAAAAAGTTTTGCCAATTTTATTTACTTGGAGGGAGCCCTTTTTTGCTTGGGCCTCTGGGCTGTAGCCCAGTCTATCCACCCTTAAATCCGGCACTGCCTTCGTTAAACAAATAAAAAAGATAATAATATTTTATTAATTTGTGGTAATATATTTGTCGTTCAATGAATTTTGTTGTGAAATTTCCCACATTTGTCATTTTAAATACCAATCATGTAATTAAATATTTCCCTTGTTTAATATTGTTATATTATATCTGTTTGATTATGTACATAAATAAATAAATATTTAGTTTATGTTTCGATTTTATTGTTTAATAATACATAATTCATTAAAATACTCTGTGCTGTTTTTATATTTACATATTGCTAATCAATAAATTTTTGTTTATTAAAATAAAACGGCTTTAGCTTCTAGTTATAATATAATGATTTCCGAAAAATTATTTCCTATGTTGATTTTGTTTATATCGAAACAAAAAAGCTTTCGAATTAAGTTCTGTATATATTTTATTTGAAAATCGACCTTTCGATATACTCCACATATATCATCATCAGGACAAAATATACAACTGTCATAAATAATAAACAAACAAAACATAGAAACAAGTTACCAAGTAGCAAAGTAACTAGATTATTGTTATTATTATAGATTTTTTATAAATTATTCTAAAAGATAATAATTATTATTATTATTATTAATTAAAGAAAACCAAATTTTCTTTGTAAATTTCTATTGCTTCATTTATTAATTTATTATTAATATTGTTGGGTCTTGCAATTATTTTAGTATCTTCTTTGTTTTACTATGTTATTTTTATCTACTTTTTTCGAATATTGTTATCAGTTGATAAAGGTTAACAAAAACCCTGAGTCCCAATGTGATCACATTAAACGGTGCAATATTTTAATATTTTACGGTGCAATATTTTTTAATGTTTTATGATGATGTGTTTTAACATATCTATCACGTTATAGCTGCAAAAATGATAACTTATTTTAAAAATAATTCCTATTGTCGGAGCCTAACATGAAATATGCTATCCTGTCATTTATGCATTTGTCAATAGTTTAGTATAATGTATTTTTATTCATTTATATATAGAAAATATACTAGTAATATTCAAATTTAATAAAAATTACTTCGTTATATATATATACATATATATATATATATATATATATATATATATATATATATATATATATAATTCAAATAATTAATATTAAAGCAATATTACACATAAAAACAATAATCCGTATTCTCACCTCATTTATAAAAGTGATTTTTGCCAAAAGTACTTTTAACGTTTACTTAAAATTATTTCTTAAGCATTTTATAATAGTTTGTTTAAATTTTATAATACCAAATATAATAAAAATGATCAAAAATAGAAAACTGTTTATTTTTGATAAAAATCAGAAGCAAAAAGTTATTTTGAAATTAATGATAAAAGCACTATTTCACGAAATAGTTTGATGAGAATGATTTCAATCCATAGTTAAGTTTCAGTTAAAAATTAAAAACATTATTTAATGTATTTTAAGTTTTAAAAGCTTTATTTTGCTTTGTGCAGATTTAGAAATGTTAGATATAATAAAATAACTAATTTAAAAAAATGTTTATAACTACATTTAATTAAAGAAAAGCAAAATACAATTAAAATATTTGTAAAATAATGTTTTTAATTAAATAAATAAATATATTACATAATTCAAAGTAAATTTTAAATTGTAAAAAGACATCCATTTTTATATTATAGTTATTATTGTTGTCCACAAATCAATAAATTAATATAATTTTTAACAAAAAAATTCTTTAATATTAATGATATTTTTATTTTCTATTTTTCTCAAATGATTATTAAATTTTTTATGAAAAAAAATTGCAAAATATCATAAATTTAAATAAACATCAGTAAAATAAAACGGCTTTAAGTTTAAGTTCTGTATTAATATTGATTAATAATTGACGTTTCGCCGAACGTTTAATATTAATCAATATTAATACAGAACTTAACCTAAATCCGATTTATTTTATATAATTAGTGCTGAAAGATTTTTACTATCAATAAATTTATGTAAATGTATATTATTTTTAATAAATAGTTAATACACGGAAACTATATGTAGACAAAAATTTGTAAATTAATAAATTTTTTATAATTTCAGTATTGACCTTGCTGGGATTTTTGTTAATTTAAAAATTAACTAATGATATAATTAATTCATGAATGCGGTTTCAACATTTAAATATTAAACTAATCTACACTCTAAAGATTTAAATAATTTTAAATGTAATTTATGTAATTTTACATGTTTTGTGAATGTAACTATTAATAAAAAAATGTAATATTACGTTAATTATCACAGTAAAAGTACGAACTGTTGTTATTTTTACTGTTAAACCCCTATTTAAAATTACATAAATTTAAAATATATTTTTTACAGTGTACGGTAACAAGCCGTTGTATAATAAATATTAATATAATTTTATTCAAAATTTTGACGCATTATTATAAAATAAGTTTCGACATTTTTAAAAGTATACTTTACATTAAGTTTTGAGTTTGTTATCAAATTGAGTTTGTTATAAATTCAGTTGATATGTTATTTTCTTTAGTATAGTAATTTTTTCTTTTTTTTTAATATATCACTTTTATATATTTATCATACTAATTCATAAAATCTGACTTTTCAAAATCACTTCACTATGATTTCCTTTTCAATTATCTAATTAAAAATAACATTTATTTTTAATAGGTGTGGCGGCATATTTCCCGCAATTTTTGTTTTTTTTTAATATTACATATGTTAAACAATTTTTCAGAACTCATTATAGTAAAATAAACAAGTTTTAGGATTAATTAATCCTAAAACTTTTTAATTTTTTCATTACATATGTTATTTTAGATTTTATAAATAATAAAATTAAAATAATCCCTCATTATTAACTAATATAATAAGTATATTAATAAAAACAAATTAAATTTAAAATAATTTTCATAATTTGGAAAAAAATTATTGTTATAAACATTAAAACTAAAGTGCTATTTATAATTTATCAATCACATGTCAATTGCTTTTTTTTTTTCATAACGAAAAAATCGATTAATAATAGAAGCACTCACCTCGTCAAATAAACTAAACTGCATGATTACTCCAGCATTCTCCAAATAATAAAAAACAAATCACGAAAAGTCCACAAAATAACAAAAACAATCGCTAACAGAAAATTAAAAAGTAGAAATATAAAAGTTTTAAAGTTCATCAAACTCGTCCGCAAAACTTCCAACTCGCCAATCCGTCACTGTAAATTCAAGCTTTAAAACCAGAAAAACTCAAATCTTATACACAACTCAATTTTTTTCTATCATCAATTTCTGAAATCGCGTAAAAATGAAAACAAAAAAGACAGGTTTTCCAAGCGCGCGTCAGTTTGAGCAGGTGAATTAGCCGGTATCCGTCGCGCAACTAAGCGAACGAACCGTCCGTGTTTCGTCAGACGCTCGGAACTGTGGTGCGCAACAGTCGGAGGCGTCGCTTGAGCAACAGGATCGGGCGGGTGAGCGTTATGTGTCGTCTCTCCTGCTGAAGGGGACGCGCGAGATGCGTTCGCGCGCTCTGTACGTAAAGTGTATGGGGTAAAGGACAGTTGAAGCGTGGAGTGCAAGGTAACGGACAGCTTACTACATGATTGAATCAAATCTGTCCTGTGTTTGGACATGATCCTGCAGCCCAGTACACAACACACACACACACAGTATGTTATTTGTTCAAGAATTTAATGTGGCTTTCAAATTTAATTTTCCTGAACGGAAAAATATGATGATACAGATTGGTTTAATTTGTATAAATGTTAAAGTTCGATATTTTTAAAGAAGATATTTGAGAACCGTTGATATGAAGCAATAATACGCATAATATATTTATTTTTATTTTTTACTGTGCATAATTTTATGTTGATCCTCAATTATTAATTAAATTTGGAAGGTTTGAAGACAATAATGGATCATTTAATAAATGTATATATAATTAATTTATTTATTTATATATTTTTTGAACTTTTCGGTCATTTTATCATGGCTTTCTTCAGCTACATTATATATAAAAAAATATATATATGAAGATGTGGTAGATACCAATAGTTTTGATTAATTCTTCAGTCACATGTCATCCTTGTAACTCATCAACTTAACCTACAAGGATGACATGACTGAAAAATTAATCAAAACTATTGGTATGTACCACATTTTCATATTAATTGTATATTATTTTATTTTTGATGTAATTTTATTGTATTACTTATTAGATTTTTCTTTTATATTATAATGTAGCTAAAGATGGACATGATAAAATGACCGAAACGTCTAAAAAATAAATAAATAAATTATATATAAATTTATTAAATAATCGATTATTTGCCTTAAAATTTTCCAAATTTAATTTATTTTTTACTCATATACAGTAAAATCTGTAAAATCCGGCATGCACGAGAACAATACAATTCCGAATAGAAGAATGTACATGTTTCATTTCAATAGAAAACATAATTTAGCAAAACAATATTTTATATTTAATAAAATTAAAATTACATTCGTAGGGTTAATAAACTAAAATACATATAACGAACTAAAATATATAATAAACATGGTACTTGCTGACTTTGAAAATAACGAATACTTATCAGTTTGCTTTATGGGTCCTTTGGGTTTTTGCCAAAAGATAAAATGCAATATATGTTATTGAATTACTTGTTGCTCGGAATGACATGATTTTTTTCCGCAAATTCTTAAATTTTCTTGTACATCACGATATTTTATAAAATTGAACAATTTTGTAATGTGCCGGTTTTAAAGCCTGACTGTTTATACAATGTCGGATGAAAGAGCTTTTTCTATACTACTTTGTTTCGAAAATGTGATTTTATATTATATGCTCTGTTATAAACCACTATTAAATTGTATGAGTTTGGTGTGTTTTCTTTTTGTTAACATTTATTATTTTAATTTTAATTTTAATTTTAATTATTTAAAGTATTAATATTATAATTCATTTTAATTTTTTTATTCAAATTCTAGTATTTAATTGTTTAATTAATTATAATATTAAATTTTTACTATTTATTAATAAGTAAATGACTGAAAATTAAAACAAAAATTAGACATGCTATTGATAAAAAAATTGATTTGTATACCTTCAAAGTTAAATTTTTAATAAATTACTAAATGAACATGTATTAAATTTTCAAAATATGTGTTACATATACAAAAAAACAAAAAAGGTTATTGTTATTATAGATAAAACATTGACATTTAGAAGAATTACAAATACATAACACAAATTAAATTTAAAATACTATATAATTTATAAAAACCGAAAAAACTACACAAAAATATTTATATTTAAAATAATGCAAACAAATTTGAACTCTAATTATCTTTCAGACAACGAAAATTGCAGGAAAAAGTTTTTAATTTAATTAAAATTGATAAATTACTTCATTAAAATAAATTTTAAATTTTGATGTCACGAATATTCTCTAACTATACATTTACAATAATTTCTTCGATATTAAAATTTATCAAAATAATTATTAAGTACATTTAAATTTGTAAAATTAAAATTAAATATAATTAAAAAATTAAGTCAAAAACTTAATCATTTTATATCTATAATATTATAAACAAAAACTAATAAACTAAACACTAAAGTAAACTATAAAAAATTATCATAAACATTCAATTAACCAAATAACGGAGTTGTAATATAATCAAAACCTGATATAATATATAAATAAAATATCAAATTTTAACGTTCTTGTTATGGTAATTAAATAAATAAAAATCAATATAATAAAATGTCATATGTAGAATTTATCAACTTTTACTATAAGCTTTAAAATTTCCAAATTTTTTTTGTAAATATGAAGTAAAAAAATAGTAGTATTTATACAAGGTTAAATTTGGAGCTAAATAAATTAAACGAATAATCTGAAAAAACAGTATATGCAAAAAAACAATGTACGAAAATGCTTTATGAAAATTTAAAGATGCTAATTTTATGATCTATTAATAATTCAAATATTACCTATAAAATTTTATATTTTTACCTATAGAAAAATCAATCATTTACCTATTAATAATTTAAAAATAATCTATAGTAAAAAAAAAAAACCTAAACCAACCTACTAACCTAACCTACCCTAACCTACCCTAAATAGCCAATTACATAAAATTTATAAATCAAATTTTATAGATCGATAATTATATCAGTAGGTATTTGATTATTTCCATAGGTCGATAATTATTTTCATAGGTCGATAAATATTTCCATAGATCAATAATTAATTCTATAAGTCAAAAATTAAAACCATAGATTAATTATTTAATACATAGGTAAACTATTATTTTCATAAGTACTATTCGGTAGATCATATGTTTTTTTCATAGATCAAATATTTTTATCCAAAATTTAACATCTACACAAGATTAACATCAACAAGACTGTGCAATTTAGTTAATTATCAATAACAACAAAAACATAAATTGATATTTCTTTAAAAATATTTTAAGAAAAAAAAAATACAAAAATTTAAATCCTATGTTACATTAAAAAGTATGATCTGTGGCATAAAGAAAGTTTTAATGAAAAACACAAAAGAAGCATATTGTTTTTAACAGGAAATTAAAAATGAAAACGGGGTGTGATAAATGTAATTGATTTTTTGATTGGATAACTTTGTTGTTCTAATGAATTATGAGCGAAGCATAAATTTATTGCAATAGGCGGTGTTTAGGTTTGGCTGTGAATCGGTACTGACCCTATTCCATTCGATGACACGGTACACGCTTACGCGGTACATTTAGCACGAAACCACACCGTACGGTAATTTGCGTACAAGTTACCAGTAACGATGTTTATCGCAATATTTGAAACCGCTTGAAATTCGTAATTTAGCAGTTATAAAATAAAAAAAGTTATGACAATTTTATGTTACTATAAGATATAATACGATAACGATTTATTGATTAATGCAAAATCGCCTTCAATTAAGATCAATGTACTTTTAATGTTAAAATTTTATTTATGTAATATTTTTCAAAATAATTTCTCTTTCTGTTTCAATTCTTGACAGTAACAATTAGGGCTAAAATTACAAGCCAATTCTCTAAAAAAAAACAATATTGACTTATAAAGCTACTTCAATTCGTTCTAGATAAACACATCGGATTTCAATTTCAAACGGCTTTAAATGCCGAAATAAACATACACTCTAAAAACAAATATGTAATTTTACCTACAAACCATGAGACATTATGATGCCTAATATTTCTAGGTATAATTACTCAACTGCTGTAATTTTATATAATTGATTAAAAATACATAATATCAGAACTATTACAAACATTATGTAATATGATATTACCAACGAAATAGAAAATTACATATGTATGTAATATTAGTTTTTTTAGTAAAGATCTTCAGTAAATTTGCTCTCAGGAATTTTCCATAAATAGCTTAAATTTGTTTAGTTCTGTAATATTATTGTTGGTATAATTACATACATTTTTAAATTTACATAAAGGATGTATTTTGAAATGAATGAATTACACTTAAAATATTTTATTAGTATTATTACACAAAATATGTACTTAGTTTCATTATTTTGATGAATTATTATAGCTATTAATTTACAAGCTGTAATTTCACATAATTTAAGCAGTTATACCAACAATACATAATTTTATATTAAGTATGTGATACAATTTGCAGGAAGTAAGCAATTTTACATACTTATTAAGCATTTTTACTTATTTTATGTGATTATTATTTTATAGTAAAATTTTAATACTATTTTTCTGTAATTTCGCTATATTTTTGTTAGTTTAGTCAATGAAATACTAACAACATCTTATCTGATTCAAGTGCCAATTGCAATGCAAATGTCATGTATACGACACATTTCCGTACTGTATTTACTCACAAGCTAGTGTACTTATAACGATATAATATTGATCAGAAAAAATCACGATACATTTACTTTTCCCAATATGTATTGATATTTGTATGAGAAAAGTCGTCGTGCAAAGTTTACCGTGTACACGTTCATCATATTGTCAAATGGAATGGGACCACTGTGCTCCGTGCTTGTGGTGTGTACTCGTATACAACCAACGCAGGCCTATAGGTATAGATTTTAAGTAAAATTTGATAAATGATGAAAGCATTCGGAAAAATTATTATCGTAATCCGTTTTGACCCAAATTAATATCGAACTAATTGTCAGTCGATAATATATAACTTTATCCCAATATTTTACCATCAAAAAATGTTTTACGAATAAATCCAATTATAAACAATGACATCCCCAAATTAATATTTTATAGTTTTATTACCGATCGTCACTTATAGTAAAGGAGGTTTTGTAATCATACCAATTTTGACGTTTTTGAGATTTTTATAGATAAACACAAATTAGGTTTTTTATAACATTTTGGTGCACGAATTTTTAAAAAATTTCATATTTTAACTTCGAACGTAAATATTTCAATTTGATCAACTTTTGTACAAAATCATCCACTGAAAGTGGTAGTTCACTGATATCACTTTTATGTGTTTTACAAATATTTCGTAACAGAAACAAATTTCAAAAAAAAAAATTTAAATAAAGTTAGCTATATAAGTTAGAACCAATAATTTAAAATATTTTTTTGATACATTTTGTCGTATATGTATATATGTTTTCATGGTTATGATAAGTTTTAAATTATCAACGTAATATAATATGTTATTATCTTTTACTCTTTAAGTTAATTAATAACTTCATCGATGACTCCGCACTACTCTCTCAACTACAATTTCTTCTTTCTGTCTCCACAAGAAGTAAAAATACTTTTTATCTGGCTATTACTCATTCTAATCTTCTAACAAAGTTACCATTTATCATATGTGTCACTCATTTAATAAGTTAGAATTAACTTTACAATATATTTTTTTAGATATTTTTTCATGTTCTCTTCGTAGTTTTATTAAGCATTTACAAATTGTACAATTAATGTTTTTTCAGATAATTTATGTATTATAAGTATAAGTTTATGTTCGTATCGTTTACGCCATTTAATTGGGCTGTTACCTGTTTGGTGTAATTAAATAAATAAATAAATAAATAATAATTTCTCTGTAAGAAAGTATTTTGTTTAAGTACTTCATAATAATAAACATTTATGTGACGGTCACAACAGATTTTTTTTTAATAAATATAGTAAAATAAATATGTATATTTTTAGTTTCTTATAAATAGAAAAAGTAATATTTTTTAGACAAACAAACAGTTTTTATGGTGTTTATAAATCACATTTTTTATTTGATATATTTTATTAGTTACATTACTTTTAAATTCTAAAATGAATTAATAAAATAACATTTCTCAAATACACATATTTCTTATTAAAAATTTAAAATACTACAAATTTCCTTTAAAGATAGTAAAAAATCTATCAAAACTCATTATATTAAAATAAATCGGCTTTAAGTTATAGTTCTGTATTAATATTTATTAATAATCAAACTCAATGTAAATATGTCTTCATCAAGAAAAATGATACAAACGACATTTACAGTAAATAAATAGAACATAAAAATAAGTTACTAGGTCGTAATAAGTAACTAGATCGTAAAATTTACAAACTTTAGTTAAATCAGTGCCTTCATATTGATTAATGTTTTTATGATCTAGTTACTTATTTTGTTACCTAGTAACTTGTTTCTATGTTCTGTTTCTTTACTGTAAATACCATTTGTATCTTTTTTCCAGATAAAAACGTACGTAGAGTTCGTCGAAACGTCGATTATTAATAAATATTAATACCGAACTATAACGTAAATCCGTTTTATTTTATTTTTAAGGAAATCGACAATAATTATATTTTAATTTTCTTTCACAATTCTACGTTAGTTCATACAGAAAAAATTATACTAGCTGTTATTAAAACACCAAAAATTACAGTCGCACGTTAAAATTTTCCTGTGTAAACAAATTAAACTTTTTGCTTATTTTCCAAACGAAAATTAATAGGAACATCCAAACTTTTAAATACGTAATTACACATAAACAAAATTTTATTTAAATCGCCTCGTCGACCAGTAATTAATTATTTCAGTTTCACAGCATAATCTCATTTCATCTTAACATTATACTTGTTACATTTTATAGTTCGTTGGAAAATTAAATTGAATATGAAAACAAAAAAGCGAACTGGAGAGAGAAAAAAGAACTTTTAGCTACATACACTGAGGCCTGACGCTGCGTTCTGGAAAATTCGTTCACATGTGGATTACGATAATCCGTTTGGTCGAAACTCCGGGTCCGGATTAGCGACCCGAATAAAAATATTAGTGCTCATAGCGTAAAGATTATGAGCGTGTGTGGCTATATGCAATTTTTTGGAATGACACACACAGTTTCAATTCTTTGCATCATTTTTGCAGACTTTTTTATTATGTTGGGTGAATAATATTGGTTCATTTTTTTGTTTTTTCAGAAAAATGAATTTATATTCTGTTGTTCTACGCTCGGAAACAAAATAATAAAAAAAACTAATAAATTAGACAAAATTTTGGAACGGTTTTATTTGAAAATTATTTAATGTACAAACATGAAATTTTACGCTATAATTACAAGTATAAATTTTTAAATTTTTTATTGCTATTGGTTTCAAAATTAATTATTTTTTTTAATTATTAAAAAGCAATTAGTTGTAACTTAACCTTTATTAAAATAAATAAAAAAAACTTTTTAAAAACCACGCTTATATTTAAATGCACTAAAAAGAGGAAAATACATTTTTTCCTCGTTATCCAAAAAAATTTAGAAAGAACAAAAAGCGTGGAGCGCTTAATCATCATTGCGAAATATATAGTTTCCTGGAGCTCCACGCTTTTTTTTTCTAAATTTTTTTGGATAACGAGGAAAAAATTTATTTTCCTCTTTTAGTGCATTTAAATATAAGCGTGGTTTTTAAAAAGTTCTTTTTATATTTTTAATTTTCTGCTTTTTAGTCTTGTCGTCTTGTCAAGTTTTTTTTTAATGTGTTGTCTCATGGAATAAAACTACATGCAAAATTTCAATGAGATCAGATAATAGGAAGTGATCTAAAAATTGGTTACAAGATTTGACCGTGACAACTTGACCGTGACAACAGAGTGAGCTAATATAAACGTGGTAAAAAGCTTTTGGATTAAGTTCTGCATATATTTTACTTAAAAATCGACATTTCGATATACTCTGCGTTTATATCAACATCAGAAAAATGGTTATCTTCAAAAAATTTATAATTTTCATCTAGGTTGATAAAAAAAGCTGATTTTTGCGGATCCAAAAAAATTTGTTGAAAGTAATGGAAATGCTCATATCTATGTTTTAACACAAATAAAAATGTTTTGTAAATTTACTATGTCATGTAGTTTTATTTTCTAGTTTTTCAATATGCCTTACATGCAAAAATAATTAAAAATTGACTTAAACAACTCGTTACTGCATCAATATCCTGAACGTTAAAGCAGAACGCATTCATCATTTCCCTAAATGAGTGCCATATATGCTCACACACATACACGTACGAATTAACGGATATGAACAATTTACAAAACTAGTTCAATAGACAGCCAATAACGAGTGGTTATTGCTTTACATTGCCCACCCCTCTCGGTTTTTCTGCAGGAAACTTTACAAAAGAATAAATCTTACTTAGAAAAACTAAGAAAACATGTCACTTGCCAAACCTTGCAGTAAACCAGCAGGACAAAGAATACAACAAAAAAAAAAAGAACGAAGAGAACACAGGGAGACAAAAAGGGAAGCAAGGAGGATGCTATACTCGAGGGAAATACAATAAATCACTCATGGCGGCGCTGCTCTCTACCAAAGTTACTAGCCTGTTTCGGCTGCGCCTGTACACCAATAAACATAAGAAAAGTTTATCAAAAGTCAAACACTTGATTCCAAACAGAAAATTGATTGTCAGCTTTTCTCAACTTTTCACGGAACACTTTCTTAGTTATCAAAAAGAAAAAAAATTTATGTCACCAAGATACATTAAAAACTAATATTTCCGATAACAGCAGCACCGTCATTATCTTGAATAAGTTCTGTTACTATCTTATTTTGCATTTGTTTTTGAATTTATTAATATACTTTCATAAATAAAGAAAAATGTTAATACTAAAGTTGATATAAGTCAGTTAAGATGGTTCGGTCATATTGAGGGAATGTCTCATGAACGTATATTTAAAAGAATATATGTGGTATGATTAAAAGTGTTTTGCATGTGCGAATGTTTCCAAGTAGTAGTAATAAAAGAATATGTATAAAAAGAATCATAAATATAGATAAGTCTAAATAAGAATGTTTGGAGGAAACTAATTTCGGGATAGTCGAAAGAGTTTATGACACACTTTTGGGTACATGACGTGATTGTATATGTATGTATATATGTTTCTTATGGGGAAAATATTCTCGCCTGATAAAGTATATAATATATTATAGTATCATAAAAATAACATTATTAAAATATATGAAATTTTAATTAACCTATATATTTAATAAGAATAAAAAACAACTACTCGGGCATCAGTCAATAGTTTTATTTTATTTTAGAAAAATATGGTTCAATATTTCGACCTCACTGATGCCATCATCAGGAACAATATTTATGACAATTGTACCTGCAAAAAACATATTTGGTATAATTTTTCCCTGTTAATTGCTATCCTTTTGAAATATGTTTCATTGAAAATATATACAATGAAACATATTTCAAACTAGAATTAAAAAATGTCAAAAATTATATGAGTAACAAAGTTCTTACAATGAAGTGTAGTGTAATGGTACTACAATATAAAAATGATAGCAATTAACAGGGTAAAATTATACCAAATATATGTTTTTTGTAGGTACAATTGTATAAATATTGTTCCTGATGATGGCCTCAGTGAGGTCGAAATATTGAACCATATTTTACTAAAATAAAATAAAACTATTGATTGATGCCCGAGTAGTTGTTTTTTATTCTTATTACCAATTTTACAATCAAGAAAAAACATATTATATATATTTAATCACTCAGAAAAAAATTAAATAGCTATTTATTTCATTTAATTCAAATTAGATGACTAAATTTTTAAATGTTTTGTCTATTTAATTAGTCAATATTGCCAGTAACATTAGTAATTTGAAATAAAACTACTTAAGGTTTAAGTTCTGTACTAAAATTTATTTATAATCAACGTTTCGACGAAACTCAACACCCGTCTTTATTAGGAAAACTGATACTGTATCAGTTTTCCTGATGAAGATGAACATTGAGTTTCATCGAAACCTTGATTATAAATACATTTTAATACAGAACTTGAACCTAAAGCAGTTTTATTTTATATATTGAGTTCTGAAAATTTAAGCGACATCTTATTGCCAATATTTTACTTCAACTGAGTATATCGAAATACCCTTACATACCAAATTTCGTAACATAATATTATATTATTTTTAAAATACGGATAGCGTAAGCTCATTCTAAGACACACTGTATATTAATATATATATATATATATATATATATTACAAAAAAAGTATATAATAAAATTAAATAAATAATAATAATTATAAATCTCTGAAACCAATAGTAATAAAAATTACTATTTTTTCAATATACTAAACCAGTTTCAAACTTTTGCCCAACTCTATATATTCAATAATATTTCATCCACAAACAATACAGCATGTTTCTTTACATACTTTAACGAAATGAACAATAACTGTTGGTAAAGAAATAAAATCCAGTATATAGTTATGACTTTAATAACATAAGCACTTTTGCTCTTATATTGTTCATAATAACAGTTACTGAAAGCAAACTGGAAAACGCTGATCTGATAATAAATAAACGCTTGTTAATTAAATACGTTTATTAATTCAATTAAAAGAACTCTCCAACTTTGACCCCGAATAAAAAAATCGATAACTCAACCGCATATTATGCTAATAAAATCTTTTAGAAATGCTACCTATTTTTTTTAAATATGTGAAATTTTTATATATTTTTTACCAAATTTACCGAGCACTAAATTGTATTTTTTAAATAGTTTCTAGCATAAAATTATCTGAAAAACAAATTACTAGAAACAATTTGTTTCTAAATTTTGCTTGACTTAGAAAATGATACTTTCACGCATAACATGTAAACAAATGACACCAAAACTAGAAAATAAAATATTTCCAACAAAGTGAGCTTGTAAATTGTTTTGTTAATTCCAATTCATAATTATAATTTAACAAGATTAGAAGTATATGGGTAAACCCATATATAGACTACTTTGACATTTCTCGGAAAGTTGGCAACACTGTATTTTAATAATATTATAATTTATGTGGGCAATAGGAGATACTTTTCTGAAAATTTTATCAAAATCGAATAAATAATGTAGCCACAATGAATTTTTTAAAAATTTTGTGATTTTTTTTCTCGATAAGTTGGCAACACTGTATTTTGTTAAAATTGCATAATTTATTTAGGCACTAGGAAAAACTTTTATAAATATTTGATTAAAATCGGTTAAATAAAATGGTCAAAATAAATTTTTAAAAATTTTACTAATTTTTTTCTCGGAAAGTTGGCAACACTGTATTTTGTTAAAATTACATAAATTATATGAATACTAGGAGAATCTTTTGTGAAAATTTGAGTAAAATCGGTTGAATAACATGGCCATAATAAAATTTTTAAAACTTTAGTAATTTTTTTCTCGGAAAGTTGGCAACACTGAAAATTAATAAAATTATGTAATTAATGGGAGCATTAGGGAAATCTTTTCTGAAAATTTGATCAAAATCGGATAAATAACGTAGCCAATATGAATTTTTAAAAACTTTAGTAATTTTTTTCTCGGAAAGTTGGCATCACTGGAAAAAACCAAAACCACATGACCATCTTGGGTACTAGATAAATTTATCCTGAAAATTTCATTAAAATCGGTTGAACCGTCTAGGAGGAGTTGCGGCCACAAAATTTTGACTTACGACCGAGCGAGCGAGCGAGCGAGCTGACGACGCACACACATACACCCACATAAACTAAGTTCAGATTCGTCATCTACAGGCTATATAAAGGATTTCTATACAATTTTTTTTTTTTTTTGAAAATGTTACAGACACCGTACCAAACGCTTAACTACTTTTCCTTGCAGTCAAAGTAGTAAAAAATAGATTATTCATTTGCCAAAAACTCATTTTTGTTACCTTCGGCTACGTCTCGGGTAACAACTTTTACTTCCACCCTAAATGCATAAATAACTATTTTCTATATTCTGTAGCTCGTAAACCGATCATTTTCGGTCAAAACGTGCAAGTTGAAAGTAATTTAAAATTTGATGCTTTATCAATTGATATTGATAAATCGCCCGTCAAATCTATTTTGAGGACTTTTTTATTTTCATCTTATAAGTGAATCCTATAATTAATTATTGATAAATATAAATATTTAATTTTTGTGTGTCAAATAGGAGAAATCGGGTACGAAATAGATTAGTGTATGATGAGTATAAAATTAAAAAAAAAACATGTTATAGCAAAAGTTGGTGTTAGTCAGTTAAGATGGTTCGGACATCTTGAGCAAATGTCTAATGAACGTTTGATTAAAACAAAGGTGATAGCAAAAATGAATTACTGAAATAACAAGTAACAAACTTAATAACAATTGAACAATACTAATTAAGTAGTAAATTACTAGAGTTTAAAACAAATTTATCGTTTAATGTACAAATTAAAAGAATTATTATCGCACTTATGAGACGAGTTTTACTAAGGCGTTTTAAAGTTTATCGACTTTTTTTTAGGTGTACTATCGTCACCTAAAAGGACGCAGAGAAAACCGTAAACACCCTGTATATTCATGTAGCTATTATTAAATACACAAAAACATTTTGTCTGAAATAATAAGTACATAGAATACGAATATAGGTATATCTATTAGACATTTTCTATTTGCTAGATTCCAAAGAAATATTTTTCTTTGTATTATATATATATATACCGACAATGAAATAATACGTTACTGAATCGATTATTATATTTTTTTATCAGAAATTATTATAAACAATTTGATGTTTATATGTCCACTATATAGATATAAATAAATATGTTTAAATTTTTATCAATAACTGAAATGTTCACATTTTTAGAATCCAGCTTAAATTAGTTTATGTTGAAGTTTAAAATGAACATTATTTGCACAACACTGAACACTTTGAGAGTGCAGTGATTTGGCAACATTGCCAACATTGGCTATCCCCTTCAGATCCTGATAAATTCAGGATTTCAGCAGCTGAAACATGATGCTCCTTTCAATATACATAAAATATCTGTCCCTCTATATCTCTAAAGAAATATTTTCAACCTTTTTTTTACACATAAAATCTCTTTTTTCTAGATAGTAAAAATTCAATAATAATAATAATAATAATAATAATAATAATTTATCGTAATGTAAACTGAAATTTTGCAAATATTTCATTGTCAATTTATTAATTATTTAACACTTCGTAAGCGTAGTTAAATTTGTCATTACGTTATTATTATTATTATTATATTGACTAATTTGTAATACTTGTATCTATGTATATATATATATATATATATATATATATATATATATATATATATACAGGGTGTTTCACAACTTAGAGCAAAAAATTAAAGGGTATATTCTGTACGACGTGCTGATCATGAAACAAAAAGAATTTTTTTAAAATTTGCAAAGTAAAGGGTAGTTTACTTGAATTAGACATTTTTTGAACCACTGGAGTAGCATACGTCATAGAAAGAAATATTAAATGAAATTAATTATCAAAGAAACATTATGTAATGTTAGTTTTATTTAGAGACAATAATTGTTTTGAATACAAAATAATTTATAATATTAATGCATTGTATTATTTAATATCAAGATAATTTGGGAAATAACATATCTGAAGCACAAAACTACAAATACTGTTCAAAATTTGCACCATTCATCCCTACACACATTGCAGCACGTTGAATTAATGACCTAGTACAGTCTTGACACGAATTTTGTTCTCGTATTATTTCTGCTGAATTTTCTATTCTCTGCCTAAGTTCTTCTTCGTTTTCCGGCGCATTTTGGTTGTCGTAGACGAGGGATTTAAAATGACCCAAAAAATAAAAATCCAGCGGATTTAGGTCAGGGGATCTAGCAGGCCAAGCTACAGGTCCACCGCGACCAATCCACCTGTCCTCAAACACTTGGTTTAAATGTTCTCTTACATTTAGAGCATAGTGTGATGGCGCACCATCGTGCTGAAACCATGTCTGCTGACGCACATTTAAAGGCACATTTTCAAGAAGTTCTGGCAAAGTATTTTGTAAAAACAATAAATAATTAGCTCCAGTCATCCTATTTGGTAGAATGTACGGCCCAAGTAATATTCCATTAACAATACCTGCCCAAACATTTATCGAAAAACGATGCTGAAAACTGCCCCGTAGAACAACGTGTGGATTTACTTGACTCCAATAATGAGAGTTATGATAGTTATGAACTCCCTCCCTCGTAAAAGTAGCCTCATCAGAAAATATGATGTACGAGGGGAAATTCGGATTTTCAGTGTGTTTTTGTAAAAGCCAGTTGCAAAATCGTACTCTAAACTGATAGTCAGGTTCTGTTAGCCCCTGTACCCGTTGAAAATGGAATGGGTGGTAGTTTTGATCTCTTAAAATTCGCCATACTGAACTATGTGATACTCCTAATTGTTGAGACGCTCTTCGGGTACTAATAGTTGGTTCAGCATGTACAGCATCTAAGATATCATTAACCATATTGTCCTGTTGATGCTGGCGGCCACCACCTCTCCCACGATTAGGTTGCACATATCCTGTGTCTCGAAGGCGCTGGACTATCCTCACAAACGAACGGGGAGTGGGTAATCGGCGTAAAGGATAACGTTCAGCATACAGACGTCGTGCCAATAACGAATTTTGCCGTGCTTCGCCATAAATTAACATCATGTCCACTAATTCACTGTTACTAAATGCATTCATTTTAACAAAAACTACACTACACTGCTATTCACTGTAAAATGAGAACAGTGCACCAGCAAAGATAATAATAATTAACAGCAATGTCGACGAAAGACTACCTACCCACTACCTATCAAATTAAATTAAATTATTAATTAAACTATTACACATTTTATTAGTATTAGATATTACGTAAACAATTACTTTCATTGTAGACGATTTGAAAACAATTATTAAAAATAACTATCGACCAGTGGCAAAAAAAATGTTTGCTTGAAATACGATGCAATTTTTTTTGCAAATTTTAAAAAAATTCTTTTTGTTTCATGATCAGCACGTCGTACAGAATATACCTTTTAATTTTTTGCTCTAAGTTGTGAAACACCCTGTATATATATGCTATATAAAAGAATAATAACATTTTATTTTAACTATCTGTATACTGCAAATTCATTTACACGTTAAATATGATTGAAACAACATTATTACACAAAAATAATTTACATAACAAATTTAAAGTAATGCACAATACAAATTTATTCATTTTCTGCCATGTTAATTTTATTAAACATGTTGGAAGCTGGCCAGTTTATTGTTCACATACAAATTCTATAAATTATAAAATTTATAAATCAATTTATATTTATATATATTATATCGTGCAAATTAATTTTTTCATACAACAATTATTTGAAATTGCATTTTGACCTTTTATATACATAAATGTATATATACGTTACAATGCACTACGTTTAATTTTTGTTATTTTTACAAATTCATTAACAGTTAATTACAATAAATTAAATTATTTTAAATTTTTTGTTTTTATTCACATATAAAAGCACTGTGATTTTAATTTTACATTTAATTATATAAAACTGCATAAATTTTAAATTATTTATTTAAAATATCCTAGAGCTAGATTTATATTTTAAAATGTTAAATGTAAAAAAACATATTTAATTTATAAAAATAGTTTACGTTTGATAAATACTAAAAACAAAAATAAATTTTAAAAGTACGACCCCTTGTAAAGTAACTAAAAGTCATTCTAAAAGGATATAAGTACGGGGTATTGTGTTGTTTTTTTTAATCAATTGCAATAATTCATTAAATAAATAATTGTTACTTGTACGATGTGTAAAATAATTAATATACTTTCCTTTTTTTTTAATATTTTATTTTTACAATTAGTAAACAAACACGTATTCGATTTGTTTTATCTCGTATATACTAGATTAAAATGCGTCAGTAAAAATAAAATGAAAATATTCAATTTGCAGAGTAAAAGTTCGTAGAAACAAAAATATCGAATTCTTTTTTTCTTCATTTTGATTTTATTTTGCAGCTGTGAATAGCGACTCTCATTTGTTTTGTTTTACAACAAACATGTTTCTTATTTCTATTTTTGCTTGTTTTTTGGTCGACTTGGGACATGCTAGCAATTTCCTAAAAGAACATTGTAGACTGAATCAACACATGTACGAGTACATCCCTAAAATAATTGCTTACAGACACTGAAAAATTAAGCTCTTCTTATTAAATAGTAAATATTTATTCCGTAATTTAACAACTTTCGCAGACAAATAGTGTAAGGTAGAAACGAATAATAAAAATATTAAGTAACTTTTTATTTTATTGTTTATAAAATGTATATATTTATATCAGGAAAAATTAAAATATAGAAGATATTGCATTTATAAAAATTTGTTCTTCATTGTAGGTTTTACAATTTTTTCGATTAAAGCAAAGAAACATATTTACATACTTAACGAAGAAATCCAACCAAAAAGTAAAACATCGGAATGCATATATTAGTTTGTAATTAACTGATTAAATTAGAACTTATAATTAGCATAATAAATAAACACACATAGACATTAGCAGGAATGAACTGCGTGATTTGTTTGTTTGAAATTTTAGAATTCTGATATGTTTAGCAGTATTACCTAATAAGGATAATTATATAATTAATTCAATACCAAAAACATACATACACAATTACGCTATGTACTCATAAGAGTGTGACACAAACTCTTTCCATTATGCAAAAATTAGTTTCCGCCAAACATTCCTATCTAGATAAGCAACTTTTGCTTCATCTAAATTCATCATGCCTCTTAAACGTACTATTCTATTCTTGCAGCCATTATAAGAAATTGTTGTTATCTTAGTGTTGCTGTATTCACGCCGGTTCAACAATATGTGTATGTGGGTTTATTCATATATGCTTTTATTCAGGGGTTATTTATTTATTTATTGTCTAGTGTAGGTATTAATTACCCAGAAACTAAAACTTTTCATAATATATCACAACAAAAGTAGATTTTTCCAGCACAAATCCGGAGCAACTAAAAATTCTATAAGCGTTTCAGCGAAACTAAAGCCATTTATACATCAGAAAACTTTAATTTATTACGCCGGTTTGCAGTAATCCGCAGACGAAAACGCAAAAAGGAAAATCAATGGTGTAAGCACAAATTACAAACATACATGCTTTGCCACGACTCATGTCTTGCTTTGGCTGAATGTGTAAATACATAACGCGTTATATTCTCTATCGGTCTATTGCAGCAGTTCTTAACCTTATCTTCACTATGAACTTCCATTAAATAACTTTTATTGCCGCAGACAATCAAGACTTAAGTTATAAACCCTAAAGTGCATCAAATTTTTATTTAAAGTCTATTATAAATGGTCTTCAAATTTGGAAAGAAGTGAAGAATTCATACTGCACACAACTTTTTTATATTTTTATTAGAATATCAAATCAACCTAATATAGATAGAGAACATAACACAAAAGAAAGGAAAATTTCCCTGTGTTAGTTGGCAATTCCATTTCAGACATATTATAGGGATGTCAGGTTACAATATGTAAACAAACATTATGTTCTTCTTCTTTTTTTAATGTACATAACAAAACAATCAACAATCCATACATTGCGTATCTATATTTATGATTGATTTGATATTAAAATGATTCCTAACTAATTTAAATTTAAATAATAATAATTAGCTAAAAAAAAGTCAAGCTTTACACAAAAAAGTGAATAAAATTAAATTAAGTTCTACGCTTCATGTTTTTACATTCTTTCATTCATTTATTTTAATTAGAGTAACCACCTCTCCAGTTTTTATCTGGAATTTTCACTTTTCACCTGGAATCTCCAGTTTTTTGTCTTGAGTTTGAGTCTCCATGTTTACATATAATTTCTCCAGGTTGTTCAAATCAGTTAACAACATTAATTATAATATTTTTAATAAAAAATCTTTCAAATTTCATTATATTAAAATAAAAATGCTTTCGGATTAAGTTCTTCTGAGAAAAAAAACCAAAAATTCTTCAAACAACTCTAGATAATTTTTTCAAGAAAATTTAATAAATATTGTTGAAAATAAATATTAAATAAACACTGAAAGTTTTTTTTCATGATCATTCAGTATATATATTAGGTATAATTTAAATTTAAAAAATAATTACATAGAGCTGGGATCAATTAGAATTTATACCATTACTTTATATATTTGATTATCGCGATTTTGATTGACATTGAGGGATTAATATTACTCGCGTTAATCAAGGGATAACTGTATACAATGTGTTTTTTTATATAACATTATCGGTTTACTATACTGAACAAATTATACATAATTTATCTTCAGGTTTAGCTCAAATAAGAGATGGTCGCCCCAATAACATTTTTCTAAACTTCTCTCCGGCTGTCCGCCGACCATAGGTTAAGAACCGCTGGTTTAACGTAGGTATATATATATATATGTGTGTGGAAAGTAATCGGAACGTGCGACGACATAAATTGCAATTTTCAACGATTAGGGCTGGGTGAGTAACGAGGCCGCAACAGCCCAGCCACTTGTGCAATGCGAAGGCGTTATAACATATGCATATGTGGGTGTGTGTGTGTGTGTGAGTGTGTGTGTGTGTGTGTGTGTGTGTGTGTGTGTGTGTGTGTGTGTGTGTGTGTGTGTGTGTGTGTATATACATATGTGTGTCAAAGCTTCGCGTTAACATCGTCGCATGTTACGTCAATCGGTCTGGTTTATGTACTCTATAATATTTGAGTAATTGCTCGCTAATGTGTGAGAAAATAGATGTGACTACCGAGGTTTATAATTTTAGTCGATTTATAACGATAAGTATGATTACAGTCACCATCTTTTCAAAAAAAAAGATGGAATCAAAAGTTTTTTATCCGGTACACGCAAAGTCGGCATGATACCGAATAACAAAATTTTCCCGAATAAAAGAGCGTACACAATGGCGGACTGGAAAATTTAATCAATCCGGAAAAAACCCTGATGTATCAAGAATGAAAATTTTGAAGCAGAAAAATGTCGACTAATTTTGACCGATTGTTATACGTATCATATAATAAGCGAGGTATTTTAATCATACCAAATTTGACATACGAAATTTTACAGATAAATAAGACTTAGGCTTATGATAACTCGAATCAACTGTTTTTAGCGTGATGTCCGTCTGTCGATCTGTCGGTCTGTGGACACGTGCAGAGCAAATTCGGCTGAACGGATTGTTATAAAATTTCATATTTAAGCTTCTGATGTGAATGCCTCAATTTGATAAACTTTTGGTAAAGATCTACTAACCGGAAATACTAATTTACTGATGTGCTTTAAGAATATTTCGCAACAGAGATATATTTCGAAAAAAATTATCTAACAAAAGTTGTTAAACAAGTTCTAACAACTTTTATTTTGAACATTTTTCGATACGGCTAACTAATTTTTAATATATACATATAATTCTGTAAATAGGTGGCATATTTATATGTCAAGACAGTTTTGTTTTGAGTAACCATGACTGCAGTGGTTGTTATTATATAAATTTTTCTATTCCACAAATTTATTTAATACGATGACGGTCGGTTCTGTGGTAACCACAGCAGATTTTTTTACTATTTTTACAAAACTTTTAAATTAAATTGATTATATTATTAACAATGATATCAAAATTATATACTAATTTTCTTACATACTTTAATTAAAATGTTTATCATGAAATTGACCATTAATTAATTTTACTTGCTTTACTTTTATTTTATTTTAAATTAAAATAAAACTGCTTTAGGGAAGTTCTGTATTAATATTTATTTATAATCAACATTTCGACGAACTCAACGTCCGTCTTCATAAGGATAAATGATACAAATGACATTTACAGTAAATAACAGAAGATAGAAACAAGATGCTAGGTAACAAATATGTAATTAGATTAGATTAGATTTTAATTTGGCTTCCATTAATTAAAAATCTATAAAAAATCTCTATAAATTCTATGATCTAGTTACTTATTTGTTACCTAGTAACTTGTTTTTATGTTCTATTTATTTATTGTAAATATCATTTGTATCATTTATTCTGATAAAGACGTACGTTACGTACGTCGATTATAAATAAATATTAATACAGAACTTTAAACTAAAGCAGTTTTATTTTAATAGAATGAGTGTTGATAGATTTTTTTAGTATATTATTTTAAATTGTTTTATATGTTACATATTGTAATCGCACTTAATCCGTGTATTAATAACTAAATATATGGATTATATATACTTAAATGTAAATCCACTTGTTTTCTTTATATATATATATATATATATATATATATATATATATATATATATATTTATAACAAAATATCTTAAAAATATTATAAAAATTGTAAAATACATTTATTTTTCTTTATTTTCTATTAAAAGAAATTTCCAAAGTTACATTTTCATTATTTTGCAAATACTAGTTGATTGAGGGGGTGTTTATTAATAAATATATATATATATACAGTGTGTAAAGTGATGAGGTTTCCTTTAGGGAAAAAATTTTAATATGAGTTTTAGGAAAAAAACTTATTCTTTATAAAAAAATTTCCTTGTATCGAAACTCCTTATAGTCAAAAAAAATCTAGTAATCACTTAAGATAAGATCAGAAACTTGATATTATGTCGAGTTGTTGATTTTAAATATGACTAAGTCCGAATGTTACATCAGTATCGTGTGAAAAATGTTAAAAATATTTGTCATACAAGAGACTTACTTTTTAATTATTATTATTATTAATTTGCCAAAATATAATTAAAAAAAATATATATTTATATATTTTTTTTTTCATGGGTAACACGATACTAATGTAACATTCGGACTTACAATTAGTCATATTTAAAATCAACAACTCGACATAATATCAAGTTTTTGATCTTATCTTAAGTGATTACTGGATTTTCTTTGACTATAAGGGATTTTGATAGAAGCAAAACTTTTTATAAAGAATAAGTTTTTCTCCTAAACCTCATATTAAAATTTTTATCCCTATAGGAAACCTCATCACTTTACACACTGTATACTATACTAGTATACTATAATTTTTCTAACACAAAATAAAAGCATAAAACAATAACTAGAGTGTAACAAGAAATAGTTAGGAATCAGCAATCTGCATAGTATGTTTTTGTGCAACGCAAGCAAATAAGGGTAAAGTAAGTAACATGTATATAAAGTAGAGAAAAGCAAAATGACATGTATATATATACGAATCTCTATTGGCCACAAATAGGGAACGGCTAACAAAAGATATTTTTCCTCGGAGACCATCCGTAAAATAAACATACATTCAACCGGTCCCCGTCGAAAGAATAGCTTGGGCAAAACGATTGAATAGGCTAAAACGAAAATATCGTGCAGCATATATATTAGTTTTCATCATTCTACTCTTCATATTGGAAAACATAACAACCTTTTTTGCATGAATTTCATATAAAAATATTAATTTTCTTTCTTAACATATATAATACAAATCTAACGCAAATATATTAATATTTTTCTTTCCATAAATGAGATTTTTATCTAAACACACATATAAATTTGTGGCTGTAGAAATATGTCCCTTCTCACACGGGATATTTTGATAGATATATATGATATATACAGGGTGATTCAGGACTAGTGTAACAAACTTTAACAGCTTATACCTGAGGTCATTTTGAGCCAAAAATGTCATATGAACATAGGTCCTATTCCTTCTAGTTAATAAAATACAAGAGGTTGAAGTTCTATAAATAACACGAAATTTTCTAATTTTTGTAATCAAGATACATTCAGAAAACAAGAGTTTTATTGAAAAGTCATACCTTATTTTGTCTTAATTAAAAATTGTTATACTTTTGATTGTATTTTTGTTTCATAATGGATGGTTATAGTACTGCTGAATATGCAGATATGATTTTTATTTATGGATTATGTAAGGTAATGACAAATAAAGTATGACTTTTCAATAAAACTCTTGTTTTCCGAAAGTATCTAGATTACAAAAATTAGAAAATTTCGAGTTATTTATAGAACTTCAACTTCTTGTATTTTGGTAACTAGAAAGAATAGGACCTATGTTTATATGACATTTTTGGCTTAAAATGACCTCAGGAATAAGCTGTTAAAGTTTGTTACACTAGAAATTAGAAATTAGAAGAAGAAATTAGAAATTAGAAAATTTTGTGTTATTTATAGAACTTCAACCTCTTGTATTTTGGTAACTAGAAGGAATAGGACCTATGTTCATATGACATTTTTGGCTCAAAATGACCTTAGGAATAAGCTGTTAAAGTTTGTTACACTAGTCCTGAATCACCCTGTATACTCTAAAAAAAATTATGTAATTTTACCTACAAACCATGAGACACTATGATACCCAGTATTTCTAGGTATAATTACTCAACTGTTTAAAAATACGTAATGCCAGAACTATTAACAACATTATGTAATATGATATTACCAACGGGATGGAAAAGTACATATGTGTGTAATACATATTACAGGTTTTTAGTTAAGTCTCTTAGTAAATTGACAGAACTTTGCTGTCAGGAATTTTCCATAGATAAAAAAAATCTGTTTAGTTCTGTAATATTATTAACGGTATAATTACATACATTTGGAAATTTACATAAAGAATGTAATTTACAATTATTACAGATATTAATATGCAAGCTGTAATTTTACATAATTTAACAAGTTATACGAACAATATATAATTCTACATTAAATATGTGATGCAATTTGCAGAAATTTACATACTTATTAGGTCATGTTTATTTACTTTATATGATTATTATGAATTATATAAAAATTAAAGAATTTTCGGGTAGAAATACAGAATATTTATAGTAAAATAAAATTACAGATTTTTTATAGTAAAATTATACGGATGAGGCTATTTATACATACGGTATGTATACGCAATTGGCTATTTATACATACTAAAACAAAAAATCTAAACCAACCTAGTAACCTAACCTACCCTAAATAGCCAATGCGTAAAAATACTGTAAGTATAAATAGCCAATTGCGTATACATACCGTATGTATAAATATCCACTTTCAAATTTTACTACAATTTTTTTGTAATTACGCCATTTTTTTTACAGTGTATTCAGCTTGCAAAAAAAAAAATATTTTTGTAGTCGCTTTTTTTTATATAATGTTTTACACAAAAATTGCACATGTTTATCGAATTTTAATTTATTATCTATTTTATTTAAATTTTGTAGTTATCTCCATTATATTATTTATTGTAATTACATTAGTTGTATACAATAATTATTACATCTAACTAATAATATAATATAACAATATAAGGATACAAACATTACTTTAGCTTTACTTGTGTTAAATTTAAGTCTACTGTTATTCACTCATAAATTTACTAAATCTATATCTTTGTTAATAAGTTCTATAAAATTTTTGTAATTTCATCTTCAGTATATATGTATGTATAAATTGATCTATAGTAATATATTCTTCAATATTAATTATTCGTGCATGTCTTTTTGTAATAAAATAAAAAGGCTTTGGGATTAAGTTTTGTATACATTTTAATTAAAAATCGACGTTTCAATATACTCTACGTATGTCATCATCAAGAAAAATTATACAAATGGCATATAATAAAAAAACAGAACATAGAAACAAGTTACTAGCTGACAAAATAAGTAACTAGATCATAAAATTAATAAATTATTAATTAAACGAAGTCAAATTTCATTTAAATCAGTGCACTGATTAATGTTATCGTTTCCTTTATAAATTTCTATTGCTTCTGGTATTAATCTACTGATAATATTTGATTGATTTGTTAAATTTAAAATGAAAACGGAAACGTATATAGTAATCTAATATATTGAACAATGCCAAATAACAATCAACTGCGTGAACAATATCCCATACTGATTCGAAACTTCAAACGTTATTTTACGTAATTATGCAAATAGTTGGAATGACTATCTAATTCTTGAACTTAAAGCCAATTGAACTTTGTATTTTCACGGAATGAATTTCCGCTTTAGAATGTTAGACAAGGAATTTCAAACTAAGTCTAATACATTTTCGATTCATCGTATTCATCCTTTTATAGTTAAATCTGCATTTTACTTCATATTTTTACTACGTATATAATAATAAAACACCGCATTAAATTTAAATATATTTTAAACGTCTTTTTCTAAATTTCAATAAAAAAAACGTAAAACTTTTTAATTAATTTAAATCAGGGCATAAAACCGGTAACAAACTGGTTAAGCAAACGGTTAACCGATATTTTCACAAATATTTTACAAATGTTAACCGATCAGATCAACCATAAACATAGATACGTAATGCCTATACCTAATACATGGATTGTTATATTATGCAGATTAAAAAAAGGTGAATATAGTGTTTGTATATACAATTGAAAGGTTTTGGGTGCTTTGGGAACTTTTGCTAGGAATGTAAATGTTTCCAAAGAAGCCCGTTTGAGTATATACAATGCAGTTTTGGTGCCTAGGTTGATGTATGGTAGTGAATGTTGGGTTTGGTTGCAAAAGCATAAAGGAAAATGACTGCTGTGGAAATGAGATTTTTACGTGGGGTATGTGGTGTAAATAGGAGAGATCGGGTACGAAATAGATTAGTGTATGAGTGTGAAATTGAAAAAAATGTTGTAGCAAATGTTGGTGTTAGTCAGTTAAGATGGTTCGGACATGTTGAGCGAATGTCTAATGAACGTTTGGTTAAAAAGATTTATTTGAATGACTTTGATGGTATACGTTTGCGTGGACGTCCGATGAGTTGTTGGAGTGGTATGATTGAGAGTGTTTTGCGTGAGCGAAAGTTTCCAAGTAGTAGGAATAAAAGAGCATGTATGAGAGGAATTATGAATGTGGATGAAGCGAAAGTTGCTTGTTTGGATAGGAATGTTTGGAGGCGACTGATTTCGGGATGTTGAAAAGAGTTCGTGCCACACCCTTTTGGGTACATGGCGTGATTGTGTATGTATGTATGTATATATTTTAAAACCCTCTTTACAGAAAATATGTAATAATACGTTAATTATCGCAGTAAAAATTGCAAAATGCTACTACAGTGGAACCTCGGTATACGACCTTAAACCGCACCTGATGTTTTGACTTATACCGAATAGGATGTATACCAAACTAACCTTTCCCATAAGAAGTAATGTAAAAATTATTAATCCGTTATCATGTAAAAAAAAAACTCTTCTTGATATGGTAGGTATATTGATGGGGTTGTAAAATAATTTTTTAGTTTTCTCTTGCTTTTAATTTACTTTTTGCTCTTTCGGTATACTAGACCAGATTAGACCTTCGCAGTGCCACGGTCTAGAACTTTGTTAAATTTCTTCTAATTTTAATTTTTAAGAAAAATTTTATTATTTTTCTTAATCATGAATTGCAAAGATGCAAATGAAAAGCAACAGAAAACTAAAAAACTATTTTACAACCCCATTAATATACCATATCAAGAGTTTTTTTTACATGAGAACGGATTAATCATTTTTACATTACTTCTTATGGGAAAAGATGGTTTGGTATACGTCCTATTCGATATAAGTCCAATCATCAAGAACTGATGTAGGTCTTACTGTATACATTATTTACACAGTCTAGTTTATACAATTAACCGAAAAATTAACCGACCTACAACCTGTTTAGAACAAGATAACCTGTTAAAAAACTAAAACAGATATAAGATATTGTTCTCGATACTGATTAACCAATATTTTTATCAGTTACATGTCCTGATTTAAATTTAGAGAAATGCATTTTATACTATCGAAACTCAAACCTTCAATTATCAACAGGAAAACATAAAACAATTTTCCGAAAATATTACTTTTGAAACTAAACGCTTCATTTTTTCCGGGGTTGAGTAAAAGTGAGGTTATTTTTATATATGAAAGAGGGCGCGCGAGTTTCTGAGTCTTTTCTAAGATACGATCGCACTTGAGTGGTTCGCTTAGCCGACCAGACTGACAGAGAATTTTTCGCCTGATCGCACAGAAAAATTCACCTTCAAGAATCGACATTGACACCTACAGTATTTGGGCTTCCAGAAAAAAAAACGTATTTGTCGTTTTTCACTACGCTTCGATGGAAAAAAT
The DNA here is from genome assembly GCA_963966155.1 of Clivina fossor. Classification (NCBI taxonomy): domain Eukaryota; kingdom Metazoa; phylum Arthropoda; class Insecta; order Coleoptera; family Carabidae; genus Clivina; species Clivina fossor. The sequence continues at coordinate 20,245,464 of OZ014555.1, forward strand.
ACAATTTTGTCGCACAACTAAAACCAATATATGTGTCTCCACTAAGATTATTTGTGCTTTAGTTCTTATTTATTTTATTTTTTTTTTTTGGTTTTGAAATATTTCTTTTTCAAATAAATAAAATGTTGAAAAAATATTATATATCAACATAATTTTTATTTTGGTTTGTATTTTTTCAGTTTAAACATCTGCATAAAATAAATCTATAACGTGTGTTAAAAATAATTTTATTGACAATTAAGTTAAGAATATACCGACTTGATTATAAAACAACTAACTACATCAGAAATGTAAAACACAGTTTAAAGTTCACTTATCTTAATACAAAATCTTACAATTATAAAGTTATTTGCTAATTTTAAATTTTTATTGAAAAAATATGATAATCGGTAGTTTTACGTTAATAATACAATAATAATGGCTGCTACCTTTGTTTATTTGTTTTGTTTTATTACTCTAATGTGTATTTATTTCGGTTAAACTATCGATAATGGGCCTCAGCTCGAAATGGATAAAAAAATTCCAAAATATGGGAAAAATAGTTAATCTAAACCTAACCTAACCTAACCGCCACTTGTTACTATTTTTCCCATATTTTTCAAATTTTTTGGAATTTTTTGGCAAAGTTTTATCCAATTTTGGAGCCGAGGCCCATCATCGACAGTTTCACCTTTATTTCGTATGATACAGTAATATTAATATCTAAAAGTATAGTTAGTAAACATTTAAAATATCATGTAAAATTCATAAAAAAATACACTAGTTGACAAAACTTTTATAGCTTTTAAACCAAATTATTATTTTTGTTATTCATTACACGTATTATTTATAGATATACAGGTATAACTATAAAAAATGTTCTAATACGTCAATTTATTAATAAACGCCTTAATTATAAACAATTTGCAATACACAGAGATAATGCAGCATGTTTATAATTAAGGCATTTTAGTAACAATTTTAGATTACCTAATATTCTTAATATTATCCTATATATATATACATATATATATATATAAAAGATGTTCATTTGCAGGATGTACATAAGTAGATTACATGCTGAAATAACAATATTAATTAACAAAGTTTCTCGACTAAAATTTGCATAAACTGACACTACTAATATTTAACTATCAATGCTATTAATTAATAAAAAGCTTTCAATTATTTATAATTATTTAAAAAAATCATGTTTAAAATCATATTTTGAGCATAATTAAATAATATTTATTTCAATTTATTAAGAACCCCCCACGTTAACGTGACATCGTGAGCTAGTTAGTAAGACAACGGCTTTCGTTGTTTAATTAATTCAGCCACGATGTTGCGTTAGCACTGGTTTTATAAACGGTAGTAAATATTAATAATGCTAAAAATATGTTTCTAAACATGATTTTTTTTAATAATTACGAATAATTTAATGCTTTTATTGCATTGAAAGCTTTCTATTTATTAATATTTAAATATTGGCAGTATCAGTTTCTGCAAACTTTTGCAATCAATTTTTGCCATTTTAACATATAATCTGCCTATGTACATCCCTACAAATAAACACCCGATATATATATATATATATATGTATATATATATATATATATATATATATATATACGCGTGTTACGTAATTTTCAAAATTATATTTGTAAAAAGAAAATAAAAACTGTTATTGAAAAAAGTTCAAATTTGCCATTAGTTCGTGTCTAGTTACGAGTAAAATATCTTAAAAATAAGTTAAGTGTTCAATGTCCAATGTTCACTTCCATCACCTTATGAAAATCTTTCATTGACCTACCAGACACCCTGTATACAAAACTGCTCATTATTAAAATAAACTTTTTTCGCAAAATTTAATTTATAAATACACCACTGGATAAATACACTCTAGAATTAAAGATACAAAGTAAATTTGATAAATCAGCATTATTTTTTTTTTCCATTTCATTAATTAAAGCAGTTAAATGTAATTTATCAAATACTTTTTTCCGTAATAAAAAATTATACGGTAGATATAGCGAGCGAAATACACTGATAAAGTTTGCCTTGGTTATTTAAATTTAGATACAATGCAGATAACGAATAAAAAATGTCTTAAATTTGCATGTAAATGATGTGTTTACGTCGGTAACCAATGCAAAATAGAAACGACTGATTACATTAAATTCAATTCGAACTTTCAAAATTCATTTATACTTTCAATTCAGCAGAATTGAATTATATTTTAAATCTCGTTATCAAAACAATTTTTTTGTACAGTATTTTAATTTTAAAAAACTTTAGCATACTGATTTATTCATTAATAAAAGTAAAATATTTGTCTAATATTAAAAATATACATCTATATTATGTTACACTCTAAAAAAAAATATATAATTTTACCTACAAAACATGAGACACTATGATATTTCTAGGTATAATTACTCGACTGGTATAATTTTAACATAATTGTTTAAAAATACATAATATCGGACCTATTGCAAACATTATGTAATATGATATTACCAACAGAATAAAAAAGTACATATGTGTGTAATTTTACAGTTTTTTTTAGTAAAGTCTCTTTTAGTAAATTTATAGAACTTCAGTAAATTTGCTGTCAGGAATTTTCCATAATTAAATAAAATTTGTTTAGTTCTGTAATATTATTGTTGGTAGAATTATATACATTTCTAAATTTACATAAAATATGTATTTTGAAATGAATGAATTATACTTAAAATATTTTATTAGTATTATTACACAAAATATGTACTAAGTTTCATAATTTTGATGAATTATTACAGATATTAATAATGCAAGCTGTAATTTTACATAATTTAAGAAGTTATACCAACAATATATACTTCTACATTAAGTATGTGATGCAATTTGCAGAAATTACGCAATTTCACATACTTATTAGAATATTTTTACTTACTTTATGTGATTATTATGAATTACGAAAAGATTACAGAATTTTGAGGTAGAAATACAGAATATTTATAGTAAAATTTTACTACTATTTCTCTGTAATTTCGCTAACTTTTTTTTAGTGTATTTTATTATAGATATAAAAAATAAAAGATTGTAAATTAGAGTTTGGCAAAAACTTTAAATAACAACCGTTTATGATCGTCAAATACAAATACCTTTTTTATTTTTGATATCTTTTTTATTATATTTAATAAATCCGAACAAATCATTCCAAATATTATACGTAATATAAATATGAATTGTTTCCAAACAAAATCTCTAAAAATGTATACAAATTAATAAATTAACAATAATCTATAAAACAAAACAATGATGTACATAATTTCACTCACAATTAAAAATATTTATTGTTTTATTTATTATCAAAGAACATAAATAAATAATAAGCACACACACATACACACATTATTAATAATGAATTGATTATCTGAAATATATTGCCCGGCGAACACAGTTCTCCAATTAAAATAAAACCTAAACGCTAAGCAAAAATAGCACACTCGAAGTACACTCAACAAAATTACGGTTTTCCTCGAATCTTATCAATATTTAATTATTTACTGGTCAAAGCATTCATGACTCCATTAGCAAAAGTACGAGCAGAAAGCACGTTGTCGTTCTTACTATACTAAGATTTTTATGGAGGTGAATAAAAACAAATGCAAAACAATAAATATTTTATTTTCTTAAGCATTTAAACTCTTTTTAAAAGCATACATTTTCGAATAAAGTTCGCTTCCCACATTACATGAATGAAAAACTGGTTATCTGAACAAACATATTTGTACTTGGATGATTTGGATTCTAGTTCAATTAAAAAATATATACCTATATATGTCGGTTCGGTTCCGGTTTTCGTTCCAGCAAAAATAACGGTTTTTTTCGGTTTTCGGTTCAGTGCCGAGTGATTAATTTTTAAATCTTTTCCATGTTTTAATTTGTATAAGGTATAATAATTAGAAGTATATAATATTTGATAATAATATAATTTATTTTTCGAAACTTATATAATTTGTATGTATGTTTTAATTATATATTAATAAGATAACATATGGTAACGTAACAGATTCTTCTATACAAGATTTTTATTTATCTATAATTTAAAAAAATAAAAATTACCTCTAATTATTAAATGAATTATTTCGAATTAAAATTAGTTAAAAATGCAATATAGCTCTATAAAATAAAATTTTCTAAATTGCAATTAATTGCAAATATTTTTAAACAATAGAAAATTGCCTAATAATTACAGTTTACACCAGAAAAAATACACGTTCTGACATATCTCACGAAAAAGTTGAATTACTCTTAAGTTATTTATCAATGTGTCATCTCTAATAATAATTAAAATTTATTGCTATTGACTCATATTTTTGTAAGTAAACGTTGGTAAATTAAAACTTATTTTTAATTTTATTAAAATTGATTCAAAACATTCAAAATAATGTTACTAGTGACATCTGCGAAAATACTTCTGTACTAAAAATGTGTACATTTTTGTTTCCGCCATCTATACAAATATCAATGAATCAAATTTAAAATATTTAAAAATGATAGATGACAAAACGGATTCTATTATAAAACTTGATTTACTTTTGCATTCGTGTCTAACTATCAAAACTAGTTATAAATGATGAAATAATTTTTAAACAGAATTAGTTATAGTATAATGTTTAGTTCCACATATTTCACATACGAACAATAATAAATATCAAATAATTCTTTGTTAATAAAATTCTATCTCCAATAAATTCTAGTCCGTCCTTGTTTTCCAAACTTGAATTTTAACACATATGTGTAATATAATAACACAATGTATATTATATATTTATTTACTGCAATCGATTATTAATATTTCCATAAAAATGTTATCTATTTCTTATAAACAAATTTCTTTAATCTTAATTTTTTTGAAATATGTAGCATCTAAATCAGAGTATTATCAAAGTGCAAGGTTATTTTAATCAATTTTTTGTCAACGGTGTTTTAATATAAACAAAACCAGACAAGATCCGTTAATTATCGATGTCTACTATTAAATATGAGATTCGTAAATCAAATATCAAGTAATATAAACGTACTTAAACCACTTTACGATGATAAAAATTAATCAGAAATATTTTATCATAAACCAGTAACTCATATAATAACTAACCTGGAAAATCCTCGTAGATAATAAAAATAGTAAAAATGACTCGAGCACTTTATCATTAGTTTAGTTTTACAGTAATAACAATTACTGTTCACTATTTTTACCAGTATATATTTATAGTTTACAGAATTTGTCCCCATTGCACATTAAATTTTTCTGTTCAAAATGTTGAAAAATTCATAGTAAATATGTTTCACGTCTTATAAAACACTTTTCCCCACATTAACTTATTTTTCTATTATTTAATTTAATAACATAAATTATTATAAAAAACACAAAAAAATAAAATACAACACAACATAATTCTCAGACTAATCATACGTTTAGTTAATCTGAGACAAACTAATATAGGTTAGATTATCATCAATGCCGCTAAGTTTTGACATAATAAACACTTTAATTAAAGTCGACTTTAAGCTGACCAAAAAGCATTCTTTTATTGACAATAACAAATAATTTTACAATTCAAAGTTTTAAAAGTTGACAAAGGAACATCGTTTTATTGACAATAATAATTAAACCGATAGAATTTAAAAAAATGATGTTTTTTGCCGGCTTAAAGTAGACTTTAATTAAACTGTTTATTATGAAACCGACTTTTAATTCTTGCTTTAATTTGATGATATTTAAAACACAATTTAAAATAAATAAAGATTGCACTGTAAAAAAATAAAAAAAATCAGTTAAAAATTTTGTTTTTAAACATTTATTTTTTACTAATAAAATAAACTTATATAATTACAGTTAACTATAATACGAGGCAGGATATTTTATGAGGGACATATTTACAAAAATCGAAATTTGAACTATTCATTGTTTTTTAAATAAGTGATACATTAAGTTCATATATTTTTTTAATGAATAATAAACAGTCAGAGCATAGTTTTTAGTTTATGCATCGAGCTGCAAAAAATTACTAAGATGATAAATTTTAGTTATTTTTTTTATGAATAATAATTAATATACATTATTAACAATAAATATAACAGACACATATTTTTATCAATGGTATAATTATATATAAAAAAATCTAGATAACTCGTCAATTGGGAACACATTTTGACTTAATATATAGTTATTTTCCATACAAGATCATTATTAATCACTTAGTAAGTCCTACTTCATTATTCCGCTGAATGCAAGTTAGTACATTTTTTCCGAGCTTTTAAAACAAAGCTCTAACATTAAAAACATACTTGTCAACCAGCCGTTTCTCTTCTTCATTTTACTCATGTCTTATAATCATTAATAAGGCATCCTTTTAGAAAATATTTTAGATATAAAAACTGCGTAACAAAATTCCGGTAAGCGAAAAATTTGTTCGAGAAATAAATAAAACACTTCAACTAATAAGACAGTGTTTAAATTTTAATATGATTTCATTACAAAAATAAAACATTTACTGTCCTAAGTAATGACACAATTTTTAACAGATCACAGAATGCCATTTCCATTTTTGGAAACAAATATAATATTTCAAACAGAGTAAAAAATAATAATATTTGATTCTTTCAATGTATTCGCGCAGTTAGCAGTTTTTTTTTCTCTTTTGCTGCCATATTTATTTTGCTTCAGTTTTTCGTTCATTTTCGTTAGGAAGGCACTAGATTTGTTTATTTTCTGATCCATCATAACGATCTATTCGTAACATCTCCGCTTTCTAGATCATTCCTAAGCGCTTGCGTTTATTGCTAATGCAGGTTTGAACACATTTGACGATTCGTAAGACATCTGGAAAGAAAAGTTCAATTATTAGTTATTGTATTCATAGTTTAAATTTTAATTTTAAATTTAGTTATAGCTGCGTCATATACTACGTAGAAAGAAGTCATTTTTATATTTAAATATTCAAAAAATTGACAAAAATATTTTTTATTAATCAATAAAATTATTTGTTACATCATATTTTTTTTAAAAAAAAACATAACGCATTTATTTTAAAATTTTGTTTAAAAAAAATTTTTGTGGAAATTTTAAGCATAAATCTGCAAATATTAATAAATAAAATAATCGCCCATAAATAAATCAAATGATCATTTATATTTTAATTATGCATATTTTTTAATTTCTATAAATAGCAAACATTACTAATGCTTTATAGTTACTTATAACTATAGTTGATTTAAAAAAAATAAATAAAACTCAGTAAATCAGCCGTTTTTAAAAATTCAATTTTAGTATACATTTTAAAGTCAAGTATTTATATATAAAAAAAAGAAAACAAACATTTAATTGTAAATAAAAACATAAAAAATGTTTGTGATCTATTACGAAATTGGAACATTATCAAAAAAAAAAAAAATAGGTAAACTAATTATTACAGCATTGTAATTTCCGAATAAACTTTAAACCTTGTTCTTCAAACAACAAAATAATAATAATAAAAGATAATACCACCATAAAACATGTAAGGTATTTGAAAGATAACAAATACAGTTACTCAATTTTTTTTACAAAATACCTTGAGGTATTATCAGTGTAACTAGTTTCTACGTTTCGAAAATTAAATTTAAAAAAAAGAAATAAAATATACGTGACAATATCAAAGTACAAAACAATAATAAAAAAATAAAATAAACCTAAAACACAATTTCTGGGAATATATGAGCTAATGGAAATTACAACAAATATAATAAAAACCTAAACATAATAGTTAATTACTTATTTAGGAATTCCATTAGAAATTAGAAACACCGCAAAAGGCTCAAGTGTGTTTTGTAAATTAAAGAAAACCACGGAATAATTCTGAGAAAAATATCTATTGTGCTTAAAAACACATCCGTTTCGAGAGTTCGAGAATCCGTCGTCGTCGTCATTTGTTTTATTAAAACGTGTTCGCAATTTATAAAATAAATACGCACGCGCGCGTATTTACATTTTATTTGTATTTGCTTCAAATGTAATAAGCAGCAACGCATTTTGCTTATTTAAATTTTATTCATACATCATTACGACATTTCGCACTTTGTACGAAATATTTTTTCGCTACTCATTTTCCCGTCATAAATTTTTTACAAATTATATATATTTGTATTGTAATGTAAAATAAATTTCTTAAGAAAATTGGTAACGTACCTAAATGTTTGGAACACTAGAAAATAACTTTATATTAATGTTTTATCCAAATATGACATTTTACAAGTAAAAATTATTAGTATAGATATCAAATATTTGTAATAATGATCATTAAATATTACGTAGATGCTATAATCATAAATAATATTTAAGCTACGTCACTTAAAAAAAAACTTTACCCATATTTATGCGTAATAACTTTTTAAAACAATGTGACAATTTTCTGATAATATATATAATTTAAATAATGCAGACAAACTTAAATAACAATTCAAATGTAAATGTCAATTTTTACACACTTTATAAGCTATAAAAACAACACATTATTTACTTTTAAAATATTTAAAAAAAATACGATAAAGAAAAGGAAGTATCAAAATATAACTAGGATATGTAAATTTTCAAGATTTATCATTATTATTTTTTTGATAACTTCCTTAAATAACTTGATGACAAATGAACGAACATGCAAGAGATGACAAATTTTACTACTTATAGTATTTCCGGTAAATATCACAATTATTATAAATTTCATTCATTCATCACCACAATAGATTGTCTCACGCTTTTTTGAATAATTTTCACGTTTATAGATTGTTTATTTAACATACTTCATCACTTTGTTTACATCTGTTATTTATTTATCACATTACATTAAATCAGGTACTCATCTAACTCTAAAATTCTAAATAACTTATCTTTTGTAATATTATTCATAAATAAATATTACATTCTTAAATAAATAAATAAAAATATTTTATAATATGATTTTATATATTAAAATAATTTTTTATCAATTCACAAATCTAAAAGTTTAAAAACAGTGAATATCCTACTTTGAAATTTTCGAAAAATCGATTTTTTTTTTAAATGTTTCTTAGGATGTGTTCTTTCATTAAAGTATTTATCCCAAATTCGCCAGGAAATGTATGTACCGAAACTTAAAACTTTAAACGCGTTTTTCGAACAATTAACATCCGATTTCAATGCGGTTTGAGAGTCCTTGTTTGGAACTGAATTTCGCGTGGAAATATGAATTTATGTGCCGAATTTTTCGAGTAAAAATAATGGTACTTTCTTTCAGATAGTCACCATTTCCTCAAAAATCAACTTATCTCAATTCACCTACATATTTCCACGCGAAATCTATTACAGAATAAGATCATAAAGCCATTTTGTTCCAGGATAAAAATTAAGCAAGGGATTTACCGCGCCAACCACTAATGCACCGGGAAAGAACGTTGACGCGAATTGACGCAGCGGCCTCAATACTGGCACAATCAGACTCCAAAAAATGGAAATTAAAATTGAATGTATAAACAATAAAGCCATTAAAAAACATTTACCTTCCCTTTTTGTTTTAATGTCGGAAAAAAATCGCGAAAATGAGCAATTTTTTCGGCGTTCAAAGTTAGATACCCCCTTATATTATTTTTGTTTACTATCTATTAGTCGTGAAAAATAAAAATATGTACTATTAAATATGGTTATAAAATAATCCATAATTTAGTCATCAAACTACTATTTACTACTATATGTAAAATATGTAAAATACCTAACAACTTTTCTAGATCTTTTTGAGATTAACTGACACATTGTGATTTTTCTATATTATCGACCTACGTTAACACTTCAAACGAACACCTTATACAGATACAGTCATACCCTAATAACAACTCTTAGATGAAATAGTTTTCTTGTGAAAAATCATACAACAAATTCGTTCATTTCCAAAAACATACACAATGATTAAAACAACGTAAACCGCGTACTTACATCATCGCTACTGTCCGTATCGTAGTCGTCGGTGTCCGTGTCGTCATCGACGGGTCGTGCGCCCCGCGACAACAACGCCTGCACGAACGTCGCGCTGCGTGCCAATTGTAAAGCAGTTCGGCCGGCATAGGTTGGCGCCTCCAGTTGTACGCCGTTGCATTCAGTCAAAAGGAAATGGGTGGTGGCTTGATCGCAATGTTCTATCGCTTGATGCAAGGGTGTATAGCCCGATTTGCCTTCCTATTTTTTTAACAAATAAATATAATCGAAATTAATTTGAATGCTTGTTTCGCAATGAAATTAAATACCATAAAATTTGTGACACAAAGTTAGGTTTTATTAAATTAATATAATTTAACTGTAACAATGCTTTTGAAAGTCTCTTTTTAGTATTTATTTTAACTATGTGCCAACGTTATAAGACAAAATTTGTAATAATTAAAGTGTCATGAAAATTTGATAATAGTAATTATACATATTGCTTAATAAATTCACTACTGTTGTTAACAGCCACTATGATAAAAATATTATCGATATAAAAAAAAAATCCCCAATTTTCAAGTAGATATTTGATAAACTTCTAGAAATTATGATATTATAATTTTTATTAATATATTATATATAGATGTCATTAAAAATAGACAAATTTATTTCTTTAAAATTTTATTTATACTTTGTTTTTGAATGCGTCAATCAAAATGTGATTCCAATGAATTTAAAATATTTTTGGAAAACTGTTTTAATATACATTTTATTTTTAATAAAAACTAACAAAGATACAATTTACGATTAATTCATATAATAACTAAAAATACTTATTTCATAATAATAGTTTATTCTTCATTTATTATATGCAAATAATTTAATTGTTTTCATAGTTATTCATCTAATTAAATTAGCATATTATTTACATTTTATATATAAAAAACTAACGGATAATTACAGCCCCATGTGCAGCCTTATAATTTCTAGAATCTATTTTGAACAGTATAAACTTTGAAAAAATAAATAATAATAAACGTACACAGGTATATATGAATTGTCTTACCCTAGCATTAATATTTGCTCCTAGCCACACTAGATGTCGCAGTACGTCTACATGTCCAGCCAGAGCGGCTAGATGAACACACATTTGACCTAAAAACATAAAAATAAAAACCTGTAGAAAAACATTTATTCAAGCCAAATGCATTCAGTCACGTAGAAAATACAAAAACAATGTTAAGAAACTTTCCATTCTCAAATCCAAAACAAAACAAAAATTTATTTTAATCTATCGAAAAATACCGATTTAATATCAAAATGATTCCGCAATTTCATGGATTTACTTTTCTATTCGATCCAATTCACTTCCAAAGAATTTATTTAAAAAAATACTGTAAAAACAATTGATATAAAAACAATCGACGGCGCCTATGATTTAAAAACATTGTAATGTGGGGATTCCCGAATACGCTTCAAATATACAAAATCGAATAGAAAGCATCTATTATTAACGCTAAATTTATAATAGACGCACTTAAATATTTTGAAAAATAGGCTAAATACATAATTAAAGAAAATTGAACAATTTTTTAGCAAAATTCTTCAAACACAGCCTTGCCCAAACCTTGGGCAATTATCGACTTTGTTACGATTCTCAACAGATTACTTATAATTAGGAAAAACCCAGTTGGCCTACAATTTTTGACGTCAATTATAAACTAAACTGTCAAATACGTATGTTTTAAAATACACTTATTTGTACTCCGATCTTATAATCTAGTATCAACTCATTCCATAACAAAAATTACAGAAACACATCTACATTGTGCTAATTTAATTGCAATTAACTTTAAATCGAAAAATCAAATATACATAAATCGTTTTATTTAAAAACGTTCCACTAATTATAAATTCTGGAATTTTCTTTTCAGTAAAATAAACCTAAAAATTTCACAGAAATTATTAAACAATTAAATAATTACATTTAAATTCCGAAAACAAATTAATTAAAATTTTCAGATTATCAAAACTAATCCATTTTAAAATTTCCATCATTAAATTGCTACTAAAAATTCATTTACAATTTTAACTAACCACTAAATAAATCGAATCAATTCCGTAACTAATTTATTAAATTCACTAACGCAATAAATTACAAAAAATTCCAAGATTTATTAAGATGTTACACAACATATAACATTCTAGAATTTTATTTCGACGTGATATTAATTTCAACAAATCTACTTTCAAAATTAATGCATTTAGATTTTTCGTATATAGTTATAACAAACAATGCACGCTGCACCAAAGATTTTTAAATATAGTCATAGTTATTTCCAAGAAATTGGACAGAGTACACACGGGAGAAGCATCCAAAAAATTGAATATGTACAAAGAAAAACCACTTGTTGCAAACTAGTATGTTATTTATTTTTAATCTGCATGGCTAACATAAAATATTCTTTCATGTATTTGATTTTGCACACGCGAATAAAATATTAGTGTCTTGTACTAAATTTAACCGACTGCCTAAAAATAATTTTTGTTGACTACTGAAAAATTTGTTGATATTTTAAATCTTTCATTCTTAAAATTTACAAAAAAAAAAAATATCGAGTGTATTTTTAAAATGACCCATTTTTGCTTTTCTACGCTGCGCAATTTCATAATTAATGCTTGAAATAAACATTTTATGGTGGTACATTACCTAATTAATGATTAAACATTGGAAATTTCCAAATATTAGTGTGAGGTTTCTCACAGATATTTCTAGAAAATCAAAGAGAATTTATTTAACAAGCAGGTATAAAGGTATTTCCTTTGAAGTCATATAATTTATCATGAATAATAGTTGAAACAGGTAAAAATTATATTATAGTTGACTTCTTAACGGTACATTATTTGAAACTATAATCTTAAAACTATTTTAGCATTATGTACAAGAAATACGTTAACGTATTTACTTAGAAGTTTCGTATATTTTACATAATAGTAATGACCACTTAAAATTATTATTTTGTAATATCAATTTGATTTACATGTTTTTGAAAAAAGATCTGAATTACATATGCTAAAAAAAATTGCAATTATTTTATAATATAAGCAAAAAAAATTGCAGTAAGAAAATTTTAAAATTTATTTTAATTAGCAGATACGTATTTTTTGAAAGTTTATAAAATTGCAACAAAAAATTTCACAAAATAGAAAGTTCTTCTGTATATAATTTCTCTCTTCACGATAAAAATATTATCCATTTTGTTCAATAAATAATAAAATATCTCAACATAACAAACATTAAACCCATAATATAATATAAATTATGATGCAGCCCGAAAAAATAACAAAATTGTCATAAATTTAGTTCGGCATTTGGTCACAGGCAGCGTAGGCAAAATAAAACAACCGATATTAGTCACGTTCCGTAACCTAAAATGGTCACAAACGTTCCAAATAAAAATCACGCGCGCCGTGTTTTAATTTTATCTCATCTTAAAAATCCCGTTCATCATTTTCGCCGAGCGGTGTATACGCAATAAGCTAGACAACCGCATGATGGTAGTCCGAACTCAAACTATTTTCAGCCCGTCACAGAAACATGCGGAATTTGAAGACGCCAGACCAGTCTGGTTTTCCCGGTGTCGTCCTGAAATATCGTTCCAGGCGCATTCCAGAACCGTGAGGCTATGCAGATAAGTTTAGACTCTCTGAAGATGATGCCGACCGACAAGCAATGCCCGCGTGCCACTCTCAGACTCATTGACTTTCGTTTGTTTTTGTTTTATTGTTAGTCGGTCGTTTTTCATTTTTTTTCTTTTGGGTTCCATTTTGAGAGGTGGTTATTTACATTTGTAAGATTAGTGGAATTTCAAAGTATTTTTTTTAATTTAGTATTTTTAGATGATTCTATTTTTAATTTTAGCAATGCTAATAATTTTTTGTTGCGTCTTTCAAATAGTTCCTGCATTAGTTCAATAGTTTTTGTTTTCTTTTTTTATCTACAAAATAATTTTCATCTTCCCGTTATAATAATAAGTAATTTTATCTAAAACTATTATTTTTTTCTATACACTGAACTAAAGAATGTAATTTTGTTAACATCTAACTGTAAAATATAACGTAAAGTTAAAATATGAAATTAAATTGACAAAAATTTACATATCTTTTACGATTATAATTTAAAACTCAACTAATATACATAATTTAAGTAACGACTCATACTTTTTTAAATTTAAAGTAAATCTTGGAATTCCGGTGTACAAAGTCCGAAGTCTTATAACCTGGCGCCCATTGTTTTTGCGTTAATACAATTAACCGCAAATGCCCTTATTTAAATATTATCGATATTAGTAACATTTCGAAAAACTATTACTCATTAAATATACCTATTACGTATTGCATTAAGATATATATAAACAGTTGCCTCCATATATTCAAATAGGCAAAAAAACAACAAGAATTTTTGATACTTAACTGATAACTATTATCAATAAGTAACTATCTATTAAAACAAAAACAAAAAATACTTGCTTCAGTAAAAACCGATTGTTATCATATTTAAACAATATTAACGGAAAGTTTCATTTGTAAATTATTTATTTAGAATATTAGAAATTCCCCTTTAACTAGATTAGTTTTCATAGGTACGAAAAAAGACGAATTATTAAAATTAAAGAAAACGCAAATCTCTTGCCAAATCGTCTACAAAAATCACAAGACTTTCTATTAATAATTTCCAACCATACAAACAGCTGACTCAATGACCGCATATCTAAAGAAAAAATCTCATACAAAAAACGCGAACATCATTCTTCAAAAAGAAAAAAACCAAAACAGATTATTTTAAAAGATTTTATACTCAGTTTTTATTTAAAACATTACGTTCAATTGTTCGACAATTTGTTCCAGACAAATAATATGCTATTTAACAAAACACTACATCTAAATGCTCACGCATATTTTAAGCAATAACGTTTCAATTGTTCCCTACAATTTTTCCTGAACAATTAAAAAAATCTATTCAACATAATAATCTAGATATGCTACAGCATATTTTAAGCATTTGAGTTTTTTTTTTGTTTCTAGTCAACAAAAACAAAACAAAATAATGTATATGCGCAAACATATTTTGCCCAATTGTTGTTCAGTTGTTTTCCCATTATTTTTTCCAGACAAATGAAAATCTATTCACAACATTATTTCAGCATGCGTTGGTTTTAAATACACAATCGGAGCTATAGTGCCTCCGTGTGCACTTGACATGGGGATTCCCGAGATTATATTATAGGCAATGCCGTTAAGGTTAATTCATATTATAACATATACATTGTTTGTTGCGAAACGTGGAATTTTTAAAAGAAAAACTAACCGCAAATAATAGTAATATTTAATAATAATCATGTTTATTTGACACATAGAATAAGCCATCACGCAACCAATATTAATCTTGTACAATGTATAACTTTATCTGCGGTTGAATTAATATATATGTATAATACTTTTCTTATCAGCATTCTAAGATTAGTTCTAAGACGCCGTTGTTTTTGGCCAAATTTTATAATGATGCTAGAATGCGAGACTGTTAATTATAATAAATTTTAAACCTATTACTTTTTCATTTAGGGCCTGGAAATTCCAACCTCAGATATTTTATCCTTGAAACATACACTATTCTTAAGGTTAAATTTTGTTTGTGTATTTCCAAAGAGCAAAATTACAAACATCTGCTGCTGCATATATATCTTAATACATTCTAATATTTTATGAAATTCTTTTTAAATTAATACATGGGAAAATACCAAACTCATATTTTCAAGATACTTTGTTTCATTTATTTGCTAATTTTTACACTTCCTATTTACATTAATAACTGAAATTTTTTATTTTAAAATAATTTAAATTTAAACTCAATTATTTGTTTTGAGACTATTTAAATCCAAAAACTTTTACATCATCAGATAACTATTTCAATATAAAAGTATGTATTAGCACCATTAATTAAAAATTCCCCAAACATATAACCAACTGTTACATATATTCAAAAATTCATTCTAAAAGTGACAACACGGATTTGAATAGTAAAAATATTTACCGTGTAAAACAAGCATTAACTGTGCAAAAATATAGTAAACAGTTTTTTTTAATATAATTTAACAAATGAATGAATAGTCTGTTAGTGCTTCGTCATTATGACATCGGTTTCAATTACAATACAATAATTCAAGCTTTGCTCTAAATTACATATTTTTTCTAGTAAAATAACATAAAATTTTATACGTTTCAAAAATTTGTTTATGACACAAAACGGCGGCATTCATATGCCACGTATTGTACTGTATTTTATAAATGTTGGGAATTTCCAGTCAGCTTTGATAAAAATCATTATCGATACTTTTATGCCGTATAAAAACTCTTGTTATATTATACGCATTTACACAAAAATATTTCGTTACATACATATAACGAAATAGAAAAATCAATTTTCTATTGATCAATTATTATTTATAAATAAATTGATGTATTAAAGAAATAGTTGCTATTTATAAACAAATAAAAAATTACACAAAATCTAAAGTTCGCAATGTCAAAGATCAACTTTCGTAATTGATTAAATATAATTACTATTGTAGTGACGTCAAATAATCGATTAATGAAATTGAACTCTAGGCATTATTATTACTGTGTCAAAAATATATATATATATATGCAAATTCTTACAATATTTTAAGAACACATATATAGTGAATTTATGTTCAAAGAATTATCAATAACATTCTCAGAAATATTGACTCTGTTTTTGAAAGAGAAACTGTAAAAGTAACGCCTCTTATTTTTATTTGCATTTTTTTAATGAACTGTAAAATAAACAATCACAATTTCCTGTTATAGTGTTATAAATAATATGTTCTGAATCATGACAATGATAAAAAAATTGATTGTTTTTTTGCAGTAAATAAATGCGATTTTTAATCTTACAATTTTGTAAAATATTATAAATTACGCATTTGTTATAAAATAAATAATTTATGAAATTTATGTTAATATAGTAATTAATTACGAACAAGATTAACACTCAAAAAAATATTTTTTGGTTTTTCTGATATGTTAACAGACTATTATCATGAATTTTATGTTTAAAATAATGACAAATGTCTTTAAATAACATACCTATATAAAGTAAAATATAGAATTTCTTTGAAAAAAAGTTGTAAAAAACAAAAAATTTGTATTTTACTTGTAAAGTACAGTTAAATTTTTAAAAAGGTCATTACAATCAATAAAAATTATTATTTCACATGATAAAAAATATTTTGTACTATAAAAATTAACATTATTTATATATATATATATATATATATATATATTAAAAGTTATTTCATTTGATAAAGTTCTGTCAACAAAATGTCACTTAGTTAAAATTATTATATTTGTGTTGTCTTTTAAAATTTCAAATGAAAATACTTAACGACAATTGAGCCGTTTTCTTTGAAAGTGGTGTAAGTCCATTTTTGATAAAAAGTTAGTTAATGATAACAATGAATGCAATCTCCTATGATCTTTTTATCTATAAACCGTCCCCACAAGAAATCCTTTAAAATTCTTTTGTCAATATTAATTTATGTAGTTACCATTCAAATACAAACTCTTAAATATCTCCCTATATGTAATATATTATAAAATGGACTTACACCACTTTCAAAAAAAAAAAAAACGGCTCAATTAATTAATTTCAACAGTTTAGAAAATTATTCTATATTTGAAGATCTTTAACAACAATAATATTAATTTTATTACTTTGTGGCCTTTATTCTCTCTTTCATTCACTAAAAAATTCCAAAATTTCTAAAAATAGTATATTTCTAAACTAATCAAACATCCTATTACAATAATATTTTAAGATATGAGAAAACAACTAGAAAATAATTTTAATAATTTTCGCCTCAGCTTCCCGCTGCGGATAGGTAGAAAAACAACTACATAATAAAAATTAAAAAAATAAAATAAACTATATAATTTATAATGTTGCCATGGAATCCGTTTTAATCTCGCTTGCTGCAGATGTATAAAAATGCTTATATATCTCATGATAGCTCGGGTAAAACCCAATATGAACTAAACATACCACATGGCAAAACTTATATTATTATATATACGGTGTGTTCGTTTCAACTGTGGTGACCTTAGGCCATTAACATTGGGAAAATTTGCCATATGACAAACTCGATATCGCGGCTTTCTCAAGTATCAAGTTTACGGCATACTTCAATTTATTTTATATTATTTTTTAGAAAGTTTAAAGTCTGATAATAACACCTATAAGTTAAACAAAATATTATTGTTATTATTGATAATAATCGTTTTTTTTTTTTTATAACAGTAACGTACATAAAATAAGTCTGACAAGTACAATAAATAATATTTATTTGTTATAACATAAATGTATTTGTCAATCAAAGGATTCAAAATATGTAATAAAAAAATATATTGAGCCATATTGTATAAAATGGAAAAACCTACACTAAAAATTATCTATAATAGTTAGCAACAAAACAGTGTATTATCGATAACTAGACCAATAATAAATATTGAATAATATGCGCAAATAATTAATATTATATTATTTTCAATCTCTATTACCTTCATTAAAATATAATAACTTTTAATTGTTAAAAATATATATTTCAAACAGACTTAAAATTTAATATAATATTTTTAAATATTACTCAGTTACAATGGAATAAGATCATGTGTTTAATTTTTACAATTCTATTATTACGTAGTTACAACAACCCACATATAATGTAGTAAGTTATTACGATAAAAGCAAGATAAATTACAATATGAGTAACAAGTAATTTCCGATAAAGCCTTATTTATTTTCTAGATATATGATATATTTTACAAACACCATTACAATTGGTTTTGTATAAAAACAAGTTTCCGAGCTATGCAAAAATTTAGAATATAATTCCCAGTTTTCAATTTTGTACTTTATTATAATCAACTTGTTCCAATAACCTCAATTTATTTTTTTTCTTTCTGAATTTCCATAATTTTGTCAAATGTTCCGTCCCACTTTCATGAGAAAAAAAGTTGAATAAATTACAAGATAAAATATATAAAAAAATCAACCAAGAAGAATATAAACAAAAAAGAAATTTACAAGATAAGAATAATAATGTACACGGAATAAAGTATTTTTCAACAAAAACAAATTGTATAAATGCAAAACCAAGTTTAAATTAAAATAATACAAAAACAACACATTTCAAGAAAAAATGTAACTTGTAGTGTGAAATTAATTTAAATTTAGATCTGAAGACGTTTCCAAAATATTTGTTATCACATTATCAAGATTTTGTCCAATTAAAAAGTCATTTGTTCGTTTACACTACCAATTAATCAAATTATCTTTGGTCAGTATATTCAGTATTCAAAGGAAATGACTAAGTTATTTTATAATTCAAACCTTTTTTAAAAAATCCCCATTTATCCAAACACTGCTGTATTATTTATCATTCACATTTTGATCTCTATATTTCCGAATTTTATTATAAGTAATCTGTTTTTATATCGTACAATTAAAATAAAGAATTATTTATTATATAATGTAATAAATTTAATAACTATTAATAAATAAAATTTCTAAAGAAACATATTAAATTAAACTGGTTCTAAATTTTTTTATTTAATTTCATGTAGTTGTTCTAACAACATAGACGCAAGTCTAAAGACTTTCGTCTATAAACTAGGAGCTATTTGATTAATGTAAATTTAGACAACACAAACATCCATGCAACAAGCGGGATTCGAACCCGGACTCGCATGGTAATTTAATATTTTTCTTGAAAATTCTTTCAGAACACAAAACAAAAAACAACTCACCATCGTAATTTCTCTGCTCAAAATCCATCTTCGTCCTCCGGATCAGTTCCTCCTTGTAGCAGAGACCAAGTGCTTCAACCTCTTGAGGACTGACAGGTGCCGTAAGCTCTCTCACCGTCTGCAGATCACCTACAGCACATGCTAGGTGCAAGGGTGTGTTTCCATACAGATCTCTAGATCGGAGATTCGCTCCAGCTGCGACCAAACGACGGGCAACCCGTGATTGTCTGGTGATGACGGCCAGATGAAGCGGTGTCTGACTTGAATCGTTCACGATGTCCAGTAAACAAGGATGTGGTGCGAGACGCATCAACGAATGAATTACTTCGATGAAACCGTGAATTATGGCGATGTGTAGTTGGCTATAGAATCGAAAGTTTTGTTATAGAAATAAATATTATGTAATCGTTTTTACAATAATGATATATGTAAAGAATCTAAATTTATAAGGGTGATGCAAAAGTACCTGCACGATATTTAATTTCAATAATTCTTTCTGGAATTAATATTTATTGATTAATATTTTTTAGATTAAAATAAATACTTGGGATTTTCGATATGGAGCGATATTTATTTTAATCTAAAAAAGAGAAACAAAAGAGATAAAACAAACACATTGTCTAATTTTATAGATCCAAGTAATAATTTAGAACAGTAGAAACCGAGAATCCCAAATGTATTTCAAAATAAAAATTATTACAATATATCGTCTCTATTTTAAAAAATATTATTTATTAATATTTTAAAAATCAATAACTAAAAATTTCGGCAAATTTTAATGTTTAATTTCTAATTTCTGGATAATTCCTATCTTATAAATGATCACAGAAAATGCTAAGTTAATCGTTTTTCATGTATTTAGACTATTCTCTTAATACCTACCTATACTACATAAAAATACTATATAAAAATTATGCTAATTATTGTTCAAATAAACATTCTTTTTATTGATATTTACATAAATTTGTATTAATTTGCAAAGCAGTATTTACATTATAAAACATGACTTTATCAAACAAACTATGAATACAAAAAAAAAACATTTTATTTTTTCCTTTACATATTTTGAAAGGAAGTGGTCCAATCAATGACGATAATTTATTCATATTGTTTTTTATTTCTTCAATTATCTTGTTCTTTTCCTGTTTACCTTATTTTATTTATAAAATTTTGAATATCAAATTATTAATGCTTTCCTATACATATGCAATAGAGTTATAAAGTACGAAATATTGAACCTTCGTGTATAATGTTGCAATTTTTTTGTTTATTTGCGTAACATCAAATTTAGTATATAAACACATACGTATTAAATGTACAGACGCAAAAAATGAAAAGCAAACATTCATTTGTCTTATATTGTGCCATTAAAAATAATAGCTATACAATTTATATTGTATTCAGTTATACATTCATTTTTCATTTACGTAAACGGTACATAGATTCAACGCATACTAAAAATTACGCTTACTAATGACATAGGTATACAATGATTCAAATCATTTTCATCCAATGCTAATTATGTAGCGCGTCATAACTCTAGCGTTTTTTTATTAAAATTTCTTTTTTTTTTTCAGAAACTAGAAAATTTATGAAAATGTGTATATTCCTCCTTCAGTATCTATTATCATAACATGAAAATATTGTTAAAAAAATTCCAAAAAAAAAACCTAATAATACGTCAATAGAAAAATATGTTTATCGCGGCAAAATTTTTATTTCATCATAGAAGGTATGGAAAAAACTTAAATTTGGTATTTCCTGAATGATGCTCATATGACTCAATATGTTTATTAAATATGCAACTTGCATTACCCGTGCATAAAAATATTGAAAAAAAATAAATAATACATCTGATCTACGCACTACAGTCCTTTGCTAAACTGACTAGACATATAAATCAAATATTGCCTCAAGACTTGATAAATAACAAAATTAAAAACATATAAGTAATTTGAGCATATTTTTACAACAAAAAAATCTAAATTGTTTTCAAATGTTCAAAATTCACTTAATTTTAGTTATCGCAATGACAAACATAAAAAATATTAGATTTGAATTTAAAAAAAAAAATTAAATTCACGGGCAACATTCGTGTTTCAGTTATCACTTGATGATAAAAACAAAAAATTTACAACAAATAATTATAGTACAATTATTAACAAGTATAAATTACTATATAATAATTATTAGAAATAAGAGTATGCGTTCCAAAACACAATAATGTATTAAAAATTATGAATCCATATTGTCCGAAGTATTATTAAAAATCTTCATACTAAGAAATACTGAGCAATTCCTTGGAAACGGTATCAACCTTTCACTTTACAAACAGAATAAATTATCTTCATTAAGAATCGGTTTGTAGTATATACAACTATGTACTCACAAGCAGAAAAAAAATGAAGGTTAACCTAATAATTTATGTACAATTGATTGCAATCAATTAATTTTTCAAAAAAATTAAATTAAATTTCCGAATTATGTTGGCGGAAGCACCTTGATATTTTTATTATCGATAATAAACAGTTACATACAAAAATACAAATACGTATATGTACCCACTGACATTTCACGAAAGAAGCATGCTAGGCTATTTGCGTAACTGATATTTTTAACCTCAAATAGCTAATCGTACGAATCACGTAGAGTTATAAACGTCAGACGCACAGATGCAAACAAAAATAGATCGTATTTTAATAGAAAATATTTTCATACCTATAAAGATTTAATGAATGAATAAAATAACTTACGTATCGCCTTCTTCATCCTGTCTATAGTACAATTCCCAAGGGTGTCGTTCCTGTTCGTTTAAATTATTCTGTTTCCGGGCGCTGTCATCTTCGTTCGTTCGTAATTTCGTAGAGTTGAGATTATTCAAAGACGGATTCTTCAGACTCAATTCAGAGAAAGTTTCCGAGAGGCCTAAGTCGACACCACTATCGAGACGCATGTAGTTTTCGGATTTCTCGCCGTCGTCTTCGATAAGCCCCGAATCGGGTGCACTCTTAATTTCCTCCGACAATAGTTGATCCGATGACACTGTTAAATTTGCACTAGATAAGAACCCAGAATCGGTTCTCGATGATTCGTACAAGCCGCATTTATCATCTTCCATTAAGCCTGATGATTTTTGTGCAGCATCTGCAACCAGGTTATTATCTTTTTCACTAGGATTCCACATATTGCTCGATTATTTCGAACGCTTTTTTAAATTATAAACTTTTTTGAAAAATTCAAGATGGCTTAACAGCCTACACAATGTACACAAAGATATTATTAATATTTTTTAAAGAACACATTCGCTATCAACGTATCGACTTAAATTTTTTCGCATATTGTTATCAGAACAATAAATTCGTTGTTCGTATAGATTTCAACAAATAAAAGGATTGGAATTAAACGATATGAATAAAAACAAACATTTCACTAGTGACAACAACCCGACTCGACAAACTCGATTTAACAACTAAAACTAAAACGGTTGCGTTCCACTCAACATGACAACGTTGCTTGACCAACTGTGTGTACTCTGGGTATTCCCCAACGCATGCGCACCGTTCGAGTTTCTATAGCAAAATTTCCCGGGATATTTATGCTTCAATCTTTCTCCAAATAAGTTTATAATATACATACAAACATTCTGACCATGAAAAACCCGCTTGCAATAATTAACCAAAAATACCGTGCTACTCTTTAATCCGGTACCAGCTCACATGTTTCATTTATAATTTTAACCACAAGACCGAATTCTTTGTAAAAGTATCGGACATACTTTAAAACCACTATGAATTCAGAAAAAAAATAATGAAAAAATGACGTTAAAATGTAAAAATATTTATTACTAATAACGAAAAATAATATAATATTTGTTATGTATTTTACATCCAACTATCTTGTCAAAAATTGGAAACAAACAATATTACAGAGATAATTATCATAAACTTATTTTTCCGTATCGTTCAAAAATAAACGTAATAAAATATTTTCTTTACAAAACGACAATAGATGACACCAAAAAAAAATAGATTTATTTGAACACATCCAAGGGTGTGCCAATAATTTGATAATATGTGGAAAAACCTACATTGCTATACTTTCACCACGAGCCGAATTCACGTACTATGTAGTACCTATGTATGTATGTAGCACATATGATGCGAAGAAAACAATACGATTCTCTTATTACGGGTTTTCCATATTTCGAATGTCGTCATAAATGTTTATTAGCTCGTACTGATACATTAAAATATTTAATAATTATATTTTACACGCTAAAAATTAAACTTTAAACTGTCAAAATTATTTGTTTACACTAAACTTAAAATATCAAAAGATATTTCAAAACGATTCAAATATGAAAATAATAAAAACACAATGAATTAGTATTCTTAATAACTAAGTAAATAAATAATAAATATTTTACCTCTAAAATATTGTTTCAGAACAGCCCTTAACAGAGTCGTAGTAGAAGACATTTGGTAGCAAACCGGAGTAAAATAACAAACAAATCAAACAAATAAACTAATTAAAAATTCATCACGTTTGCTCGTAAAAAAAAATTCGACGAACAATACAATTGTGCACACAAGCGATGCAAACGAATGACAAAAACAAACTAAAAAAATCGAATAACAACAAATTTCCTTATAAGACAAGTGTGGCTACACGATCCGATTCGAACTATATGATGTATATTGATGACTGCAGTCAGACTCTTCGGTTCGGATATCAGACAAAACTGCGTGCTTAGCGCAAACACAACGTTTATGAGGAGGGGAGGCTCTAGTTTGCTCTCCAGCCCGAACCTTGGAGGACGGTTAATGATCGCAGCACACACACAACACAAACACAAAATATATATCGGGATTTTCCGTGTCACATGGAACCTCTGGACGAACACACCTTCAGAGAGAGAAAAGATCCGACACTGGTCATCAAACTCTTTTAAACCACACCACCCAATGTAAATAAATAAATAAATCGGAAAGTGGTTAACAAACGTATAAATGAGCTTAAAATTACTAATACAGCATTCGGATTTTATATACTTCGAAGAAATGATTGTCGGGTTTTTTTAAATAAAAATTACATGACACATTTTAATATAATGAACCGAACGATTTAATAGCTATGTAAAAATATTTAATAACTTATTATAAAGAAACCATAAATTATCTTAAAATTTGAAAAACACAAATTTTCGACAGAAAATTTCGAAAACCTATCATTAAAATAAGGAAATTAGTATCTAAGCAAATTATCATTATTTTTTACATGTCTGTGTTTACTTCCCCAGAAAAACCATTATACTTTGATACAATATTAAAATAAGTATTTTATTTTCAAGTGAATATTTGTGAATGAGGAAAACTTTCGCACTTATGATAAAATCGATAATTTTAGTGATAATTTTTTTATTTGATAAAAAACTAAAATTCCATTTTATTCATTTTATAAAAATATAACACCTGTATATCATAGCAATAAATATAAAAAAAATCAATTATTTATTTGTGGTAACAAAAAGTGTTTTAAAAAATCTGTACTTAAAATTAATTTAATTACGCCTCAGAGATAGGCAACATATATAACAAAGCTGTTCATCAAATGCAATAATTAATTTAAAAAAAATATTTTTTCCCAGTCGATATTACCTTACAAAAATTGTTCTATTATTTTTCCAAATTAATATTTCTATTTAAATTTAGCTCTAATTACAGTTTTTTTTAAATACTTTTTAAATATTTACTAGAATGTTTAGTAAATTAATAAAAGTAATTTATTACTAAACTATATCATTTGTTAAATTATTGATATACTAAAAATATATGTTATATATCGACATAATTATTAAACTTGTTTAAATTTGCGATAATAATAATAAAATTTTGCAAAATTAAAAATTTGTACTGCCTAAAAATGTACTTGTACCAAAGAGAAAATGGTATATTATATTCTTTTTGCTTGAACCCTAATTTTTACAATTTTGATTAGATATATTAAAATGTAAAATAGAATATTTTATGCAACTTTGTATCTTTTAGTAAAAAAAAAATGGATTTTCCAAACAAGTAATAAAGTTATGTGGAGTGGGCATGTAATATTTGCAAATTTGTAGAACATTATAAAAGTCACGTACAGTATAATAAATTTTTATGAGTATAAAATATATAGTCGATAATTGTCACGAACACTCAAAACAAAGAATTAAATAATATTTATGCATTTACCACTATTGTTAGTTTCATTATTAGTAAAAATTGTCTAATTTATTTCAGTATAAACCTATTTAATTTTAACTACATATTGTGGATATAATGTACAACAATGCTTAACAAAATTATAAAAATAATAAAATATTTTTAAAGTTTCTAAAAACATTGGAACAAATATGACTTTAGCACTATATTACAATTTCCACCATAATTTCAAAATTTGCTATAAAATTTTAAATACATATAACTTATATTTTTTAATAATGCTTAAAATAAAAATTATCTTATCTAAACTTATGATAAATAAAACTAATAATTTGTTACAGCAATACGTTTATTAAAAATTATAAAAATAAAGGAATTTCCAATCATTCGATACGTTCAATACAACATCTTAAGCTAAGAAATATGTTCAAATATCCCATGACGAATAAATTCCTCACAATCACGTTGTGGCAAAAAATATCTAGTATTACTCTTCAAATTAATAACCGATCCATCGCTTAATTCAAATTTACCGTAGTCAGACAAACATTTCACTTCAATATACAATGATTTAGGTGGTTTACTATCGTTTAATAAATTAACTCCACCGGATTCCGTAATAGTTTTCATGTAATTTGCTAAAATTCTATTGTAATCTTTGAACCAGTTGAATTCGGCTGTACTTAACAAATTCTTAACATCTGGAGGTAAAATACTGCCAAATTCCCAGCGCATGTGACGAACTTTCCGTAAACGATTATAATGATACGCCATAAGGCATCTCATGTTTCTTTGAATTGCAGCATGGTTCATTCGCACAGTTGCTAAACACAACATATTATTTTGTGATTCTTGCCTTAAAAACAATAATATTTATATAAATATTTATCAAACGCTAATTAAATACTAAACTTACACAAGTCTCTGATTTTCTTGTGTTAAATGTAGGATTTCCCGTGATACATCTTGCACGAGTTCAGTCTGAAACAATTTTTGAAATAAATAAATAATTCAGTTAAATATCTTTAAATTTACATTATATGACGGTAAAGTATCAACAACTTGATGAACTTCCTTCACAAGAACTAACGCTTTTTCAGCATACATTTTAATTTCTAAAAACCTGTTGCATCAATTTTAAGGTTATCACTTCATATATTTAATGATTTTTTTATGTTCTATTCAGGGTTCTATTATTAAAATTAATACTATCAAATATGTTCAAAGAAATATTAAGTAAACATGAGTTTAAAAAACCATAAATATAAAGTATAAATAATAAATATTCTAACAAAACGCGCGAAAAACATGAACAAGTAAACAAATGTAGGTGGCAGCATGCATACCTATGATTTTAAGTGGCAAAGTTCAAATAATACTACAAACAATAAATATCTTCTTATAAGTTACGTATATTTTTTAATTAAAATATACTATATTATTAATATATTTCGTGAAATATTTATAAGCTATAATTAAAAAATAAATAGTATTTACATGTATTTAATTGTTATACACAAGAAATAAAAACTGTTTTTATTTTAATTACAAGATACAAATTATATCATGTCATGAGGTTCTCTAACATTAAATTTATATTTTTTTTATTTTAAATTTGTATATATGCTTGCTGACAAATCAACTCGATAATTTTTATTAATATGAAGAAATTAATATTTGCAATTTTCATTATTGTGCTTTATCTTCATTCAGTTGAAATGGTGATATAAAAGTTATACCTACTCAAAGTTATAATTCATATAACTATTAATTTTTTTTATAGATGACTGAGGCTCAAATGAAATCAACTACTAAACTTATGAGAAATGTATGTCAACCAAAAACTAAAGCTACAAACGGTAAATAAATTAAAACATATTTTTTTAATTCACTGATTTTACAAATTTTGTTTGGTATAATTTTAGCACAAATTAACAATATGCGTAATGGGGAATTTGCAGATGATGAAAAATTTAAGGTAACATAAAAAAATAATTTTTGTATTATTATTAACTCTGTTATTTTATAGTGCTATTTATACTGTGTTTTGCAAATGATGAAAGCGGTAAATATATATAAAATAGACATTTCAAATCAGACTAAATTTTTTAAATTACATTAAATAATTTGTAGATGAAAAATGGAAAACTTGAATTCGAAACTATTTTGAAAGAAATATCTACTCTTCCTCAACGATATCAAGAACCTACGAGAAAAACTATTGAAACTTGTAAAAATTCGAGTAAGCATACTATTTTTGAGATATTTTTTTTAATAAGATTCCATAAAACGTACAATTTTTTTAGTTACCAGTTCAGAACAATGTCAAGCTGGATATGACCTCGCAAAATGCATGTATATTACAAATCCTGAAGTAAGCAGTCTATAAAATTATTTAATTAAATATTACATGTTAATTTTGTTTCAGTTTTACTTCATACCATAACATGTTGTCTACGTAAATTTAATTGTTGCTTTGACATTAATTATATATTAAGAAAATTATAGGATTAAAACAATTACAACACTAATATTATATTTTAATAAATTTTATTTTAAATAAAACAACAATAGTATAAATAAATCATTATTTTTCATTTTTAACAATAATATGTAATCGTACAGGTTGATCGAAGGTATTTAATAAATCTCGTTGTGCCTTTTCTGTAATTTGTCGAAGTTTTCCATCACCGACTCCTACCACTAAATTTCTGATACGTTCATTCACACATTGTACTACCACTACTGTACTTATACCTAAAATATAAATTCGTTAAAATATTTTTAAACGGACTTATGTTATAACGAAAAATACCTCTATCCAGTTGCTCAAAAACTTCTAAATTCGATTTTAATTTATATGGTATTTCTTGCGGTAAAAAATCTAGTAATGTAGCTTGAACAGTTCTTAAAATTATATCTTCGGGCGTGTGATCAGTCCATTGTTCAGCTGGATATAACCATTTACCGGGTTGTGCTTGATTAATTAAATATTTTTTTATATGTTCTACACCATCGCTATTTAATGCAGATGTCATAAAGACTTCACTAAAATTCGGCCAGCCATTACCTTTCCTAGTAATATCTTTTCCCCTTTTATCAAATGGTATTTTATTTATACAGCCTTCAGTAAGCATTTTAGTTATATCTAATAATTTTCTTTTCGATTTTAACATGTCTATCTGAAAATATTAAAATTCAAATTTTCATATAGTTTTAAACAATGTCAAGCAGGGATGAGCAACGTTTTTTTTTATATAATGGGCCACCTACAAATTTAAAAATGTAAGATTATGATAATACAAACACTGAATGATGAACTCAAATTATCTCTTTATTAACAAAATAAACCTAGTATAAAAAATTACAGAAATAAAACAGTCATTAATAAAAATACTATTAAAAAAAAGATATATGTGGCAAAAGATTATTTAATGAGAAATTTGACAATGCTTCTTTGCCATCAATTGGTCTATATTTGCAGATATAGATGACACAGCAACTCGCACGAAGCTTTTTAACTGTACATTATTTAATTTCGATCAGATATCGCTTTTAATTATTTTAATTGCGGAAAATAATTGTTCGCAAACATAGATGCTTCCAAAAAGTGTTATAATTTGCATTAGTTTTCTAAATTCATGTAATTTTGATAGAAATTAAGTATTGCTCATCCCTGATCTAAATAACTACTACCTTATTTAAAATGAGAAAATTAGGCTTTTTACTGTGTACTTCTAACAGTTTAATTAATTTTATGTCTAAACGTTCTCTTGTCCAAGTATTGCCCACATCTTGAATAACACCAATTATATCCGCTTCATTCAACGATTTTCGACCATCTTTAGTAAAAGATTTTTCCAAATTATATCTATAAATTATTCCATAATAAATAATTAAAAATAAATGATTTAAATAAAAACTTACTTTCTTACTTCAGC
This sequence comes from Clivina fossor, assembly GCA_963966155.1. Taxonomy (NCBI): domain Eukaryota; kingdom Metazoa; phylum Arthropoda; class Insecta; order Coleoptera; family Carabidae; genus Clivina; species Clivina fossor. Next base: position 20,275,448 of record OZ014555.1, read on the forward strand.
ATTACTAACAATACCAGGAGTATCTAAAAATATAATTTGTGTTTCTCCTTCTGTAAAAATTGCATGTGTTCTTTTTCGAGTTGTGTGAACTTTATTTGAAGCTGGACAGACCTAGTAATTTTTCATATACATTAATAAATTCAAAATAATTTTTATATGAATCATTGTGCATTACCCTACGATCTATTAAACTATTTATAAGTGTACTTTTTCCAGCATTTGGCATTCCAATAACAACAACTTTTAAAAGTTTTGTTTGACATTCTGGAATTAATTCCATAAGTTTATTATTATTTTTAGCTTCATGCAAATTTTGATTTAAAAATCTCTTATAAATATTAGATGTTAGTAGAATATTGAAATCATTTTTAAATATAAATAGGTTTAATTTATTTCTGAGCATTTTAAATATTCAAATATTTTACTGTATTGAATTAACCTCACACCTACAACAACTGTCACAGGTCACAAACATGTGTTTATTTGAAATGAAATTAGTTGCACAAGCACAAAGTTTTTAGGTTATGTTATCAAATAAATAAAAACCACACATACATAACATAAATTATAAAAATATAATAGAAAATGATTGTAAATAAGTTAGTACAGTTAAAATTAGGTTCTTATGCATCTCGCATCTTCTGTACAAACGCAGCAATAGCAACTTCAAATAACTCAGAATTGCAAACAATTAAATCTAGAGTATTACAATATCCACCTAAATATCAAGAACCACGTCAAGTTTGGGTGGAAAACATTGATACTATTGATGAAAAGAAATTGGGAATAATACAATTACATCCGGATGTTTTTGCAACAAGTCCTCGAATTGACATTATACATCAAAATGCCCGATGGCAAAGATTATATAGATTTATAAGTTACGCACATACAAAAGTCCGTTCAGAAGTGAGAGGCGGTGGTAGAAAACCATGGCCTCAAAAAGGATTAGGAAAAGCTAGACATGGATCAATTAGAAGTCCTTTGTGGCGTGGAGGCGGTATTGCACACGGGCCACGATCACCAACTCCACATTTTTACATGTTACCATTTTACACAAGAGTTCTAGGTTTAACATCAATGCTGTCAATAAAATTGGCACAAGATGATTTACATATAGTTAACAACATTGATATACCTACTGATGATGCTAAATACATTGAAGAAATGGTCGCAAGTAGAAATTGGGGTCCCTCAGTATTGATTGTAGATAAGTACGTATATTATTCAATTTGAATATATTTTTTTAATTTTTGATTCAAGCTTACTTTTAATTTATGTTAAAATATACTGTTGTAACATTAAAGTATTAATATCGTGGTAATTATAAGTTAAAGTCAGTTATTTTCTTTTCCGCGCAATCTTATTGTTATACGTACTTATAGTTATTGTTGTAATGTTTCATTGTAAAAAATTTACATTTCTATAGCAACAGCATACGACTATACGATATTTATTGTGATTTTTAACTGACATTTACAGAAATAAACTAAATACAAACAGGGTTGGGCTGATTTTCATCATGATTTAAATCACAATTTTAATCATTTATTTTTTTAAATATTAATTAAAATATTTAGATATATCTCGCAAAAAATAAATATTAAAACAAAAATTTATATCTATACAAATAAACGTTTCTGAAAGCGTCTTTGATTCGTGTGTGATTCTGCTTTGTTTTATCGTAAATTTTAATGATTTGCGATCTTATTGCGGTATATATTTAGGGTGTATAATATTGCAAAATTTGTTTATGTTATTAGAGCTAACATCGTATGTTCTAATATCCTGTATGCATTGAGTACAAGGAAAAAGAAAGAAATCTAAAACAAATTGAAATATATTTTTTAATTCAAATTTAATATTGTCGTTTTTTGCTTGTTTTACATTGCCATTCTTAAATATATATATATATCTTTGTGGATATGCTACTGCAGATGCATTCGAACTAACATAAAATTAAAAATAACACGTATAGAATTATTATGTTATATTTACATTCATAACAGGTTTTTTTCTGATTTTTTCACAAACAGACCAACTCTGGATACAAGTACTCATTCTATTATTATATTTCTAATACATGGTTGGTAAGTGCTGATAACAAAATCTCGATTTTGTAAAAGTGTACTTACCAATCTTATATCGTAATATACTATTGCTTTTTTATAAGAAGTGAAATTAAGTATTGTTCATTAAGTATTAAAAAAACAATCAACTATCAATTTATTATTAAAGTTTTCAAATGTTTAACTTTATTTAAATTAATAATATTAATTTGTAAACTTTTTTTGTTTCAGTACTGATATTATGCCTAAAAATATCACAATTGCGACAGATACAATCAAATATATAAATTTAATGCCAGTTTATGGATTGAATGTGTATTCAATGTTAAAACATGATACGTTAATTTTAACACAAGCTGCTGTGGATGAAATTGAAGAAAAAATACTGTACCATCTGAATAGAAGTGATGCAATTAAGAAAATTGAAAAGTTCAAATTAAATCAAATATAAACACATATATGTTGTAAAAATATATTTATTAAAAATCGAACAGTGAACATTTTATTTATATTAGTTTTTTCTATAATACACTTTCCTAGAAAGTATCTCAAATTTAATTTGTTTTAATTCTTTTATAAGCTTCTTACTCGTCATATATGTATGTAATATTATTACTAAAACAGAAAATTTATTTTAAATATTCGTTTCTCAATTTTAAGTGATTATACATATGTATTTACCATGTCCGAACCTATCATACGTTCACGTATAGCCCATCGTAAATCAAAATGTTTATCTTCTCCTGGCAATTTATGCTTTTTCCATTCTTCTTGATATTTTTGATATAAAGCTACCGGATCACATTTTTGTATTTTAACTGGTTTTGGAGGTATTATAACTAAAATTACAATTGATGTAGTAGTATTAATCCTCAAAAGTATTTTAATTCGGAAAATTGTAAGGCATAAATGGATCATGCAATCAAGAAAATAATAAATAAATTCATTCATATGTAAATTGATTTGGACGGACGTTTCGACTATTAAGCATAGGCCATTTTTAGCTATTACTTATTACTTAGCCGAAACGTCCGTTCAATAAATTTACATATGAATAAATTTATTTATTATTTTCTTGATTGAATGATCCATTTATGCCTTACAACTTTCCAAATTCAAAATTAGAATTATCGAGTGGTGAAATTGAATACTATGTACATAAAAATTATATTTACAAGATTTTCTGACAGTTTTATGCGTTCGTTGAGATTGTGACTTCGCTGATCTGCTATCATATTCTGACAAAGTATAAATATCACTTTTCTTGTCGGAAAAATGTGAAGGTGCAGAAGTGGTACGATTAATATTACTTCGTCTGCTTGTAATAATCTCTTTAGATGGATATTTTCCAGTTTTATTTGTAGTTGTTTCACTAGAAGATCGCATTTCGGAATCTGGACATGAAATAGTACTAACTGAATATTTTGGTCTCGATCTAATCTCTACGGATATAGTTTCCCCTTTTTTGGATACATCTTTTGCTCGAGTACTGGTTTCTGATGTTTGATTACAATCTTCACGTGTATTTAAATTAATTTGTCTAGAAAACTCCTCTATATCGATTTCACGACATGGACGTCTCACTAGTTTCTTCGGTGGTTTATCATGTTTTTGATCTATTTTATTCTCACGATAATCCTCGTTTTCTTTATCAGTCATACATTTCTTATGATCATACTTCATCAAAATTTTTAAATCTATAACATGATATTTTTTTTATTAAATGACAATTAATAAAACTGAATGTAACGTATATTATCTTACCTCTAATAAATTCCTTTAACTGTCTAGCTGTAACATTATAATATCCCAATTCATTTAAATACCTTAAAACTTCTCGAGGATTTATTTTTTCACTCATTCTTCAAAATGTTTTCAAACTGAAACTACTAAAAGCAAATAATAACTTGTATCATTTTTGAAAAATACGTTAGGACTGGCAGACTGGCAGTATAGGGTGAAGTTAGTAAAAAAAAATATTTTGAATTTCACATCATATGTCATCACACATCACATGTGATAAAATATATTCTTAAATAATATGTAATAACAATCGCTTTTACATTATATTTATTTGTTTTATAATAATTATGGATAATGAAAACGTTATTGAAATTGACGATTCAGATTCCGATGATGTAATTGAAATATCAGGTACTATATTTTAGGTTAAGTTAAATTATTTAAAATTTTAAAAATGTGTACATATTTCAGAAAATGAGAATCAAGATGATAATGATGATAATACAATGAAATGGTTTGAGGACTCATCAGAAAGTGAACCGGAACTAGATTGTGATATGTGGGATAATGACTGTATTACAATAGCTAAAGAAATACGAAAAAATGCAATTTATGGATGTAATAAATTAATTATAACGATATAGCAACTTTATTTTATAAATATATTTTATAGTAATTAAATTTTAGATCATCTAATGCCTACATGTCCAATGGAACATGAAGTTCCACCAGTGAAACGGCCAAAATTAATCGGAAATCCATCTTTAAATCTACCGTTAAAGTATGATGATTTCAAATTAAAATTTAAAAAAAATTGGAAGACGGAAAATTTAATGAACACTAATCTAGTTGATTTAAATATAAATCCTTTTAAACATTGTGTAATTGATAACTTTTTGGATGACAAAAATATATTAAATGAAATTCGTTCAGAAATGTACGAAATAAATTGGAATAAAAGAAATATGGATTTATATGATTTTTTTCAATCGACTGATTTAATGCATACAGAGCAAAAACATTTAAAACAAATTTATGAGTTTTTAAAAACAGATGTTATGTTTTGGGTAATAAATATTATTTAACTTTCTAACAATAATTGTAAACTATATTTTATTATAGATGCAAGAAGTGACAAATATCGAACTAAATAAAATATCTGCAACATGTTCAGTTTACACAGATACTGATTATTTACTACTTCACGACGATTTACAAGAAGATAGGGCGATCGCTTTTATTTTATATTTAACTGATCCAGTTCCAGGATCGGACGAAGAATTATGGACAGATACAATGGGTGGACATTTAGAATTATTCAATAGAGACGAAATAGGACATCCTTTATCATGTGTTAAACAAATTTTACCAAAGAATAATCGTTTTGTATTTTTTAAAGTTACAAATACTTCGTACCATCAAGTAATATATATTTTTAATCTACATTTTTTTTGTTATATGTAATAAAAAATTTCAATATTCAAAACACGCATTTCACATATTTTTCAATAATTTTCTTCAAAAATTTTAATAGTTCTTCAAAAGAAAATTACTGACCGACGAACTGATTAGATTTTGTTGCCTATTTTAGGGGGGGGGGGGGTACACCACCCTGAAATTTTCAAAAAGTCAATTTTTTTACGTTTTTTGAAAGCTTATAAAGTGTAGAATATTTGGTGTTCCGAAATTAGAACTTGTTGCGGAGTTCCAGCGATTTTTACGAAGTCCTGACAGGGCATCTGAAACTTTAAACGCATTTTTCACAAAACCATGTTTTTATAACTTATTCAGAGGGTATCTTGGAAACTATTGGTCCAGTTGACTTGATTTTCTCTTTAGAAAAAAGAGAATTGAATTCTCTAGGATGTAGAGTATGATATTTTTAATATCTACTCTTTTCGATTTTTTATGTACTTCCAAAGTTGATTTTTTATATGAAAAAAAACATCTTTTTTCCAAATTGCTGCCAGTTTGGTAATTTTATGAATTTAAAAGTAATCCTACTCTACATCCTAGATTTTTTAGTTTACTTTCGGGCAGAGTAACCAAAATTTTTTTTTATATTTGAGTGCTGCTCGGGAGTCTAGACAACGAACCAATGTTTTTTAAACACGAGTACACAAATGAGCGAATTACAGATCACTTTTCTAAATTGTAGACTAAATAAAGTTTTAAAACATATAAAAACCACGGAACATATACGTATACATAGTTCAATTGTAATAGAAACACATGTGTTAACTTAATCAGTTTTTTTTGTAGGTATCGGAAGTTTTAAGTATGGATTATTGTCGAATGAGCATAAACGGATGGTTTCACACACCAAAACCTGAAATATACGTGCAGCCACCTATGGAAACACCATTAGATGGTCTTTTCAGTAATAATCGATTACATCCACTTGATGCAAATATATCTTTAGAAAACTGGATTGTCAAACAATATTTACATTCCCGTGTCAAAAAGCAAATACAACAGCATATTGAAAATGAATCGGAAATTAGCTTATATAATTATTTTAACAATGAGAAATTTCAAATGTTATGTAATATGTTAAAAAATAATGGTAAAATAATGATGTAATTAATATTAGTGTTTAAATATTTTTTACAATTGATTTGATTTAGAAATAATTTGGGAGCGTGTCGGGCCGCCAAATAGAAGAAATTACGAAGTAATGTCCAAGAAAACTATGCCGACAATTATAAAAGAATTATTAAATCTATTTCAATCAAAAAGTATGTTTGTTCTTCTAAATGAATATACTGATTTAGAATTAGATAGTGAAACAGCATCTATACGAATGGAATTACAAAGATGGAAACCTAAATGTTATTCTGTAAGTTGATCGACTTAATTTTATTTTTCAAATTCAAATTGTATGATTTTATTTTAGTTATTCTCTGAATACGACTGGGAGAATGAAAATGAATTAGATGTTATTATGTATATAGGTAATATAGAAGATTTGAATATTGTTGGAGGCCAATTAATGTATGTTTCGGCAACAGAAAAAATTGAAGATGCACTTATAACACTGGAAGCAAAACCAAATTGCTTGAATATTATATTTCGTGATACGGCAAGAATTGTTAAATATATTAGTAAACGAAGTGTTAGTGAATATTTTTATATGATTGTTTGTTCATATAAAGAGTAAATATGACACTGTTTAACTTAGGTGTTTGTTATAATATTTGTAATTTAAATATACCGTATTTGCCCGAATATAACGCGATATTTTTTTTTACTAATTCCCGTTTAAAAATTGACTGAAGAAAATAAAATTCATTACCATTATAAGAAAATAAAATTCAAGAGTTGTTACTAACAACTTTTGAATTTTATTATTCTTTGAATTCTTTAATGAACAAGATTAGAAGTATATGGGTAAACCCATATATAGACTACTTTGACATTTTTCGGAAAGTTGGCAACACTGTATTTTAATAATATTATAATTTATGTGGGCAATAGGAGATACTTTTCTGAAAATTTGATCAAAATCGAATAAATAATGTAGCCACAATGAATTTTTTTAAAATTTTGTGATTTTTTTTCTCGATAAGTTGGCAACACTGTATTTTGTTAAAATTGCATAATTTATTTAGGCACTAGAAAAAACTTTTATAAATATTTGATTAAAATCGGTTAAATAAAATGGTCAAAATAAATTTTTAAAAATTTTACTAATTTTTTTCTCGGAAAGTTGGCAACACTGTATTTTGTTAAAATTACATAAATTATATGAATACTAGGAGAATCTTTTGTGAAAATTTGAGTAAAATCGGTTGAATAACATGGCCATAATAAAAATTTTAAAACTTTAGTAATTTTTTTCTCGGGAAGTTGGCAACACTGGATATTAATAAAATTATATAACTAATGGGAGCATTAGAGAAATCTATTCTGTAAATTTGATCAAAATCGGATAAATAACGTAGCCAATATGAATTTTTAAAAACTTTAGTAATTTTTTTCTCGGAAAGTTGGCATCACTGGAAAAAACTAAAACCACTTGACCATCTTGGGCACTAGACAAATTTATCCTGAAAATTTCATTAAAATCGGTTGAACCGTCTAGGAGGAGTTGCGATCACAAAATTTTGTCTGACGACCGAGTGAGCGAGCGAGCGAGCGAGCGAGCTGACGACGCACACACATACACCCTCATAAACTAAGTTCAGATTCGTCATCTACAGGCTATATGAAGGATTTCTATACAATTTTTTTTTTTTTTTGAAAATGTTACAGACACCGTACCAAACGCTTTACTACTTTTCCTTGCAGTCAAAGTAGTAAAAATGAATGGATCGTGTTAAATTTGGATTATTTTTTTTTTCTAAATATCTTTATGAAAAATTTCGGGATCGCGTTATATTCGGACAAATATGGTAGATAATAAATTACAACTTTGCACTTTTTTAAAATTCTGTTTCATAATTTGAATTTAATTTTAATAAAATATTGCCATCTATTGAGAGTTGTTTGTACTTTTTCGTTTTAACCAATCAAATTTCTAGAAACATCCATACACTTGAAATTATGCACATTTGTTCATTGCGCATTGTTGATTAGCATTTTGCTTGTGCCGGTTTTCTAGAAGATTCCATTTACACGAGTTTGTTTAAATAATTGCAATAATGGCTCAGGTATGAGAATTGTATATTTGAATACTCAAAATTCTAAATAATTTTATAGTTAGTAAGAAAGGCTTTCAAATTATGACAATGAATTGTACGATAACCCATAAATTTTATCTCTCAGGTCGCTGCTCTTAAAGACAAAGGTAATACAGCGTTAGCGGCGGAAAAGTTTGATGAAGCTATTAAATATTACACAGAAGCAATTGAAATTGATGGAAACAACCATGTATTATATTCAAATAGATCAGCCGCAAACGCAAAAGCTGGAAAATATCAAAACGCCTTAGAAGATGCAGAAAAGACTGTACAAATTAAACCAGATTGGGCAAAAGGCTATTCACGAAAAGGTGCAGCTTTATCTTACCTAGGACGTAGAGAAGATGCAATTGCTGCATATGAAGAAGGTTTAAGATTGGAGCCGAATAATGCTCAATTAAAAGATGGTTTATCCGAAGTGAAAGCTAATACTGCCAAAAATAAAGGTTTCCCCAATCCATTTGCAGCGGCTGAAGTATATGCAAAACTTCGAAACGATCCACGAACGAAAAATTATTTAGATGATCCGGAATTTTTAAAAACGTTACAGGAACTGCAGGCTAATCCTAGTGCACTAACAACAAAATTAACTGATTCCAAAGTAATGACGGCATTAAGTGTTTTAGTCGGTTTAGAATTAAATACGAATTTCGATGAACCAATGGAAACAGAACCAGTGTATACACCGCCACCGAAAAAGCCCGAACCCCAGGAACCAGCTAAGCCTAAAGAAGACGATCTACCCGAGAATAAGCAAAAAGCGAGAAAAGAGAAAGAGTTAGGCAATGAAGCATACAAGAAGAAAGATTTTGTTAAAGCTTTAGAACATTACAATAATGCAATAACCGAGGATCCTACTGATATTACATTTTATACAAATACAGCGGCTGTTCATTTCGAGCAAAAAGAATATGAGAAAAGTATAGAACAATGTGAAAAGGCTATCGAAATTGGTCGTGAGAATCGTGCTGATTTTAAACTAATCGCGAAAGCATTTACGAGAATAGGAAATTCGCATAAAAAATTAGGCAACTGGCACTCAGCTAAAACATTCTACGAAAAATCCATGTCCGAACACAGAACACCCGAAATAAAAACGCAATTATCACAAATTGAGAAAATTATCAAAGAAGAAGAACGAAAAGCATACGTAGATCCAGAGAAAGCCGACGAAGAAAATAAATTAGGTAACGAATTCTTCAAGAAAGGTGATTATGCTGCCGCGGTTAAACATTACACCGAATCGGTTAAACGTAATCCGGATGAAGCAAAATATTACAGCAATCGTGCCGCTTGTTACACCAAATTAGCTGCCTTTGATTTAGGTCTCAAAGATTGCGAAAAATGCGTAGAACTTGATCCGAAATTTATCAAAGGTTGGATTCGTAAAGGCCATATATTACAGGTATGTTATTATATTTTTTTTGGCACGATTATTGACAAATCGCGTAAATTAAATTTTGCAACCAACAAAATGATTTCATTTCCATTTTCTCTCTCTGTCGCTCGTATTAATGTCAAAAGATAAACTTTTGCTCTTGGGTCCTGAACCTGCGTTATGATTAATTCTAATGTTAGTACATTCCCTATCAGGTTCGCTATTGTTTTTAACAATGACACGTTTAGACTTTTCGAGTCATCTTCAGATTTTCTGAATTTGTGTTTCTAGTTCATTCGTACCACAAACACTGACTAGACTCAGAAAATCTGAAGATGACTGAAATTAATTTACATATACTGGGTGTCCCATTTTAATCCGCCACCTGCAATAACTTTAAAATCGTGCATCGGAAAAAAAATGTTACGGATAAAAAGTAAATGGTTTCGAGGGGGACATCTGATGCAGAGACCCTTGCCCCCTCTGGACCCCCTGGGGGCGGGAAAGGGGGGCAACTTTGAAATCTTAAATGGAACACCCTATTTTTTATTGTAGATTCTGATAGGCCATTAAAAAGTATGTAAATTTTATTTTAAGTCTTTTTTTATCTTTGATAGATGGCGCTGCAAACAGCATTTTTTTTCTCAGTTTATCAATCTTCAATTTGAAAAAAAAAGTATAACTAAGTACGATGTTCAAGATTTTTTCAGTTCTTTGGGAAGAGGGGGGGCAAGGGTCACTGCATCAAATATCTTCCTCGAAACCATTAACTTTAAGTTAATGGTTTCGAGGGGTATAACTTTAAGGTAATGGTTTCGAGGGGATATCTGATTCAGTGACCCTTGCCCCCCCCCTCTTCCCAAAGAACTGAAAAGAACTTGAATATCGTACTTAGTTACACCTTTTTTTCAAATTGAAAACTGATAAACTGAGAAAAAAATGCTGTTTGCAGCGCCATCCATCAAAGATAAACAAAAAGTCTTAAAATAAAATTTACATACTTTTTAATGGCCTATCAAAATTTACAATAAAAAATAGGGTGTTTTATTTAAGATTTCAAAGTTGCCCCCCTTTCCCACCCCCAGGGGGTCCGGAGGGGGCAAGGGTCTCTGCATCAGATGTCCCCCTCGAAACCATTTACTTTTTATCCGAAACATTTTTTTGTCCGATGCACGATTTTAAAGTTATTGCAGGTGGCGGATTAAAATGGGACACCCAGTATATGTATACTTATATAGAAAAAATAAAAGCGAGTGATTTAATCAAAACTTTAAATTCCAAATTGATCAGACAAAAAACAATATACGATCATGGTTGTTAAGTGCAAATAATAGAATCTTAGAAATTAAAATGCGCATGATGAAATCTAACGAAATTTTATCTCACTTTTTCAAACCTCGATTCAGTAGTGTCATTCATTTACCAACCTTGCATCATAATATACTACGTAGATATTAAATTAAATTTTAAAGATATTATTCAAAGTTTTTATTTCCATTAATAAATTATTTATTAGAATTTTCAAATGTTTGTCACTTCTTCAGTATGAAATTATGAAAAATCTGAAAAATAGTATTTATAATTAAATTAAAAATTGTATATTAGTGCAATTACATAAAAACGTATATTTCGTTCATAATTATTACGGAATTGTACACATAATTATTTGTTTGAATAACGTAATAGTAATGAAAAATGTCAAGGCTGTACATATATATTATTTTAAAGCAACACATATATCTTTCCGATTTAATTCTATCATTAATTCAACAATAAAATTTCAAATTTAAATAAATACATATTTGCAAATAAAAATTAATAAATTTAAAAATATTTTTAAGGGCATTTAAATATAACAAAAAATAATAACTTTTTTTAATATTCTATTATAAATTATTAAATTTATTATAAATTATATTTACCAAATGAAAATATAATTTTAGGGAATGCAACAAAGTTCCAAAGCTTCGGTAGCTTTCCAACGGGCATTAGAATTAGATCAAAATAATTCTGAAGCATTAACAGGATTCCGCAATTGCACTCTTCAAACTAATACCGATCCAGCTCAAGTACGCGCTAGAGCAATGGGCGATCCTGAAGTACAATCAATTCTACGCGATCCTGCTATGCGTCTTATCTTGGAACAGATGCAGAATGATCCAAAGGCATTGCAAGAGTAAGTACTTTGTGAAATCTTTGATATTTTGAACTCTATACTTACACCAGTGAATTTGTTTGCAGCCATCTAAAGAATCCAGATATTGCCGCTAAAATACAGAAACTTTTGGAATCAGGACTAATCGCAATTCATTAATTGGAATAAAATTAAACTGATTTTTTATGTGCTTTTTATATTTGTTTTTATTGTTTAATTTCACATTAAATAATTTATATCTTAAGTAAGTGTACGATAGTTGATAAAATAAATATTCCACTTACATTAGTGTACTTTGAACATACGACGAATTAATTCATATGTAATATTTAGACCTACACCGGAATGACTATGTTTGCTAAGATATAAGCTTTATACTTAAAATAAAAGTTATTATTGTTTATTTTTCTTCTAATCTCTTAAAAATTAGCGTTAATGTTTTATTGTAAAAATAAAATTTTAAATATGATTTAACATTTGATTTATAAATACAAGTCCTAAATATAATCAAAATAAATTTTTAAGTCAAGAAGCTATCCATCTCTCTCTTTTCCATACGATACGTTTTGAGGTTAGGGATTTGTTGACAAAAGGCAATCAACAAGTGTCAATTTATCAGTATTATGTGAAATTGAGGGCAAAATGTATAAAACTTTGACAAGATATACATTATTAATAAGTTTTATACTTGGGGTATTTTTAGGTGTGTGTTTATATCGTGATAAAAATGTCAATCATATCAAAAAGAAAATTAAACTTAGTGATTCATACGAAAAATGGTTTCAAGAACAACATTTAAAACGAACAATAATTTCAAAGGACATACTACGATATGGATCTCAGAAATATATGTTAGAATCAAATTTTTTATATGACAAAATAAATTTGTTATGTGTTTTATTAGTGCGTAAAAGAAAAAATTCAGCAGCAGCGATTGAAACATGGGGCAAACAGTGCAATGATAGAATGTTGGTTTATATTCAAAAAGAAGAAAAAATACAAAAAAAGAAATTACCGATTCAGCAGGTAAAACTCCAATCTTCTTGGCACTTATTATGCGATGCAATACGTAAAATAAATGATACCGTCCATTGGGCATTATTTGTAAACGATGACACATTTGCTTTACCGGAAAATGTTCGACGAATGGTAGCGGCTTTAAATCATAACGAAGGCCATTATTTAGGGCACGCCATTACATTTTGGGGCGTTCAGTATAATATTGCTCAAGCAGGATATATTCTTAGCAAAGGCAGTATTCGTTTACTTCAAAAACGATTTAATTCGACTGAAGAATGCATATCGGGAGGCCGTTTTTGGAAACAGGAGGATTATTATTTAGGGAAGCATTTAGCTTCGTTCGATATTCGGCCAGCGGATACGCGTGATTCTCAGGGTTTAACAACTTTTCATGGTCATAGCCTCGCGCAATTAGTTACACCTGGTTCAATATCATCTCTCGCCTTATCGAATTATTATTCGCGAAGTGTATTTCCAGCTGAAGAATGTTGCAGTCCATATGCAGTTACTTTTCAAACAATTGAAGCCGATAAAATGTATACAAATCATTATTTACTCTACCAGTTAGATGTTTTCGAAGATGGAGGCTCTTTAGGTAATCAAAAATCACAAATCCGAATAGAAGATGATGAAAAGGTAAACAAAAATCGAATTGGATTATATTATTTAAGATAAAATAACAATTAAAATTAATTATAAATATTTTTCCATAGGTTTGGAAAGCATTTGTTCACGAACAATTAGGAGAATTGGCCAATGATGTTTCACCAGAAGTTTATTTTAATTTATGGAAAAATGTTGTGAATGATCCAATTAATTTTAATAGTAATATTAGAAAATGGAGCGCTTCTGTAACAAATATTACAGAGTTACAATTATCTAAAATTCGACGTAGTGCTTCCAAAATATCTCATGAAGGTTCTTCCATTACTCATAATTAAGTACAATTTGTTTTTATTATTAATTTATTATCTAACTAGATTTATAATTAATTATTACAATTATTATTCCGTCCATACCATATCTTGTTATAAATATATAAATATTTTTTATTTTTATATATGTTTGTGGCGTGCAATGTTACTTATACACTAATATTATTTATAATAATTATTTATATTTAAAAAAAAATAATAAATAAATTATTTTTACAAAAACATTTTTTACATCACAAATTCTATAGTAGCGCCATCTCTGTACAGTAGCCTCTGTAAGATTTTTCTTATTTAATCTCAAGTAATGTTCAAGCGTGTCAAAAGGTTTTGTAAATAGAACAGAAATAATTTGAAAATGCGTAGTAAAATATATTCAATTTTATTGCTACAAATATGTTTTTACTGTGTTTTTGAGGTATCATGTTTTATAAATGTTTATCCAAAAATTAAAGTGCGAAAAGTAAAAGACGATCCCGGCGAACCACTTTATTTAACACCATTGATTGAAGCTGGAAAAATCGATGAAGCGCAAAAAAGAGCTCTTGTTCAATTTAACGGATTTAAGAATCAGAAAAGTTATGCGGGATATTTAACGGTCAATAAGACGTGTAATTCGAATATGTTCTTCTGGTTTTTCCCAGCGCAAAATAATTTCGAAACAGCACCAATCGTACTTTGGTTGCAAGGTGGACCTGGTGCAACATCGTTAATTGGACTTTTTACAGAAAATGGACCGTACATAGTAAAACACAAGCATGGTTTAAAACTTCGTGAATATACTTGGACGAAAAATCATAATGTTTTGTACATTGATAATCCAGTTGGTACCGGTTATAGTTTTACAGAAAAAGATGAAGGATACGCACGTAATGAAGAAGACGTTGGTCGCAATCTTTACACGGCTTTACTTCAATTCTTCCAATTATTTCCAAAATTACAAATGAATGACTTCTTTGTAACTGGAGAATCATATGCTGGCAAATATGTACCCGCAATTTCCTATACTATCCACAAAAATAACCCAACAGCCAAACAAAAAATAAATTTTAAGGGTTTAGCAATTGGAAACGGATTAAGTGACCCCGAACATCAATTAAAATACGGCGATTATTTATATCAACTTGGTTTAATCGATTTGAATGCCAGAGATCAATTCCATAATTACGAAGCCGAAGGTGTTAAACTAATTGAAACGAAAAACTGGGACAAAGCATTCGAACTATTCGATACATTATTAAATGGCGATTTAAATAATCATGGATCGTTATTTAAAAACGTAACTGGTTTCGTGAATTACTTTAATTATCTAGTATCGAATGATACAAGCGGTAATATTGATTTATTTGGTGATTATATTCAGCGGAGCGATGTACGTGCCGCAATTCATGTTGGCAATACTTCGTTCAGTGGCGAAAATCAAGTAGTTGAGGTGCATTTAAAAGAGGATGTAATGCAATCGGTAGCATCTTGGATTTCCGAATTACTTAGTCATTATCGTGTACTTATTTATAATGGGCAATTAGATATCATTGTTGCATATCCGCTAACCGAAAACTATTTACAAAATCTGAAGTTTAGCGCTGCGGATGAGTATAAGAAAGCTATACGCCATCAATGGTATGTCGGTACTGATTTGGCAGGATATTCGAAAACTGCTGGGAATCTTACCGAAGTTTTGGTACGGAATGCTGGTCATATGGTACCAGGAGATCAACCAAAATGGGCTTTCGATTTAATTACTAGATTTACAAATAACAAACCATTTTATTAGAATAGTCTATAGATATTTTTGTATGTAACAGAAACAAATATATTTTCATGTTTATATTTAAATTGTATTATTTACATCTTAAAAAACCTTTCAAAACTCATATTATTAAATGAAAAATGCTTTTGTTTTGTTAACTAATTACTTGTTTTTATGTTACGGCTGTTTATTTGTGTTTATTTTCCTTATAAATTAACTAGATGAAGGTTTATGTGTAGTGAACCGAAACCTCGTATTTTAATAAAAATATACAAAACACACCAAAAAGTTTATATATAAAATTTTCAAATTGAGGACTAATCAAACACTAACGCCATCTTTTCTAAACCTTTAGATCGGTCGTCCATGACATGGTCCCTGACCCTGACCCGACCGCAGTTCAATGTAAAATCATGTTTCATTATTAAATACATTTTAAAGGTTGTTGTATATAAAAACATAACTTTTGCAATGTATAGTAAAATATATTTAGTATTTTTAATACAAATTCTTATTTGTTGTATATTTGAATCATCATGTTTTATAAATGTTTATCCGAAAATTAAAGTAGAAAAAATTGAAGGTAATCCTGGTGAACCACTTTATTTAACGCCTCTTATTGAAGCGGGAAAAATTGATGAAGCACAAAACAAAGCTCTTGTTCAATTTAAGGGCTTAGAAAATCTAAAAAGCTATTCTGGATATCTAACGGTTAATAAGGAATATAATTCAAATTTATTTTTTTGGTATTTCCCATCCGAAACTAATTCTGAAAATGCTTCAGTCGTACTTTGGTTACAAGGAGGACCCGGTGCAACCTCATTAATTGGTCTTTTCACTGAAAATGGACCACTTATAGTAGATCAAAAATATCGCTTAAAACTACGCGAATTAAGTTGGACAAAAAATCATAACGTTCTGTATATTGATAATCCTGTAGGTACAGGTTATAGTTTTACGGAAAAAGTGGATGGATATGCTCGTAATGAGGTAGATGTTGGACGCGATCTTTACACTGCTTTGCTTCAATTCTTCCAGTTATTTCCAAAATTGCAAAGTAATGATTTTTTTATTACTGGAGAATCATATGCAGGCAAATATGTACCAGCAATTTCCTACACTATCCACAAAAATAACCCAACCGCTAAACAAAAAATTAATTTGAAAGGTTTAGCAATGGGTAATGGATTTAGCGATCCTGAGCATCAAGTTAAATATGGTGATTATTTGTATCAACTTGGCATAATCGATTTAAATACGAGAGAACAATTTCATTCGTATGAAGAACAAGGTGTTCAACTAATACAGAATAAACAATGGTTTAAGGCATTTGAATTATTCGATAATCTGTTAGATGGTGATATAAACCATAAATCATATTTTACGAACGTAACTGGCTTTACGAATTATTATAATTATTTGATATCGAATGATACAAGCGCGAGTATGTCGTATATGGGAGTGTTTATTCAACGAAGCGATATCCGAGCTGCAATTCATGTTGGTAATAATAGTTTCAATGGTATAAATCAACTAGTTGAACTAAATCTAGTTGAAGATGTAATGCAATCGGTTGTACCTTGGATATCCGAATTATTGGATTACTATCGGATTCTTATTTATAATGGACAATTAGATATTATTGTTGCATATCCACTTACAGTAAATTATTTACACAATTTGAAATTTAACGCTGCTGATGAGTACAAGAAAGCTATACGCCATCAATGGTATGTCGGTACTGATTTGGCAGGATATTCGAAAACTGCTGGGAATCTTATCGAAGTTTTGGTACGAAATGCTGGTCATATGGTACCAGGGGATCAACCAAAATGGGCTTTCGATTTAATTACTAGATTTACACACAATAAACCATTTTATTAATTACGTGATATCTACACTATAAAAAAATTCATGTAATTTTACATGTTTAGTGAATGTAATTTTTCATAAAAAAATGCAAGGTGGCCAAGACCTGGAAAAGTCAGGGAATATCTTTTGTAGTCAGGAAAAAAATTTGTTTGGCGAATTCACAAAATTACAAACACAAATTTGCAGTGCAAATTTGTATTTGTATTATTATAATATCGGCCAAAAATTAATGAATTTCACTTTTATTATATTAAAATTATTCTTAATTTAATTAATCTTTATTTTAATGAGTATTTCATATTACTTAGGAATTTACATTTGTTCAATAATAAAAGTCAGGGAAACTGGTTTTCGCAAAGTTTTGACCAACCTGAAAATGAAATGTTACTTAAATTATCATAGTAAAATTATAAAATGTTATTTTTATTGTTAAAACTTGTGTAAAATTATATAAATTTATATATATTTTTACAGTATATTAATTTTGTAAAGAACAAAAAACAAATATATTTTAGCTTTTTATTTAAATTATTTCTATGTACAACCTATTACATCCTATTCCATTTGTTTTAATTCTTAATGTCCAGAAATAAATTTCGATAAGAAATCATTGGGTTTTGGTTCGACTGTATCTTTGAAATAAGTCATAAGATGACCTTTCTGTTTCCAAACTTCTACCGATTCTTTTAATTCCATTTGACCCTAAATGCAATGAATAAAAAATAAATTGTCATTAATATACTGTAAATACTTCAACTGATTGGTGTTATGCAACTTACCTTAATAACCAACATATCAATTACTCGAATATCGGTTACATGGGAAGTTTTTGCAAATTCTTCTCTTAATTTAGCTCTACATTGATCTCCTGATTTTGGAATATCGTAGTCTACAACTAAAAATATCCGAAAAAAATAAATAAATAGAATTAAGTAAAATTTAGTTAGGTTACCTACCAAGATAGGGTATTTGTCTGTACCATGCCTTATATAAATTTAAAACTCTTTTTTTAGCTTCATCGCGATCTAGTGATAAAATTGGTTTTACTTGTCTTAAAGCAGTTTTAGCAGCTTGTCTTGTAGCCATCTCCAAATTTCATTAAAATATTGAAAATCCGAAAAATGACAGATGAATGATTTTAGTTCCAAAAAGTTCTGTAGGGAGCAATGGGAGCAGTTTGTGTTTTTTGAGGCAAACAAACGTATTACTCATCAATACATTTTGATATGTAATTTCGTTATTTTACTAGTAAATTGTAAATTAAAAGTTGCTTTTAAGTTATTTACATTCCTAAATTACATTAAGAATTATATACTCTTATTTTTAATATTTATTTTTAAAAAATATTGTATATCCAGTGTATATCTTTGCAGATTTAAGGTTATATATTATATATTGATAAAACTATAATAACATTTTTAAGTGACAGATTAAAATATCTGTAATAATTAGTTAATATTGTATTTATAACAGAACAAGTAAATAACAAGCAATCATTATGTCTGCATCAACTATGGAAGTAGAAGGTATTTTAAATAATACGAAAGATAAAATTATTTATTTACATAATGTATTTGTTTAATAGCGCAAGTAGAAAATAGTTTAGATAACTCTGAACAAGATGTAGAAAATGGTGAACGTGGTGAACCAAAAACAAATGATATTCTAGTTATTGATCCAACCACGACCGAACTTGATTTGAATCATGGTAAAATTGGAAAAATTGAAAACCTGGAACCGTTGCAGAATCTTGAGCGATTATATTTACGATGGAATTTAATTAAGCGTATAGAAAATTTGAGTACATTAACTACACTGATTGAACTTGAATTATATGATAATCAAATTTCCGAAATTGAAAATTTGGACGCACTTATAAATTTAGAGTAATTATGCTTGATATATTATGATTTTTTTTCAAATGAGATAAGAAAACAGTAAACATGTTGATTTTGTCGACATTTTGTTGTGAAACTGGTCGTCATTTTTTTATATTTTTTTAATATAAAATTTTCTATTTTAGAATCTTGGATTTGTCATTTAATCGTATAAAACAAATTGAAGGACTTGAAAATTTAACAAAGTTAAGGAAATTGTTTTTATCATCAAACAAAATTTCGAAAATCGAGAATATTGACCACTTATCAGAACTGGTTTTATTGGAACTTGGAGATAATAAGATTAAGGTAAATATATATATATATATATATATATATATATATATATATATATAAATAATTTAAGGGGGAACACAACACATTTTCAAAAAATCTATTTTTTTTTACATTTTTTGAAAGCTTATAATTTGTAGAATATATGACTAAATTGGTGTTACGAAATTAGAACTTGTTGCGTAGTTACAGCGAGTTTTTACAAAATTGTGTCAGGGTAACCGATAGGGTATCTCAAACTTTAAACGCGTTTTTCGGGAAACCTTGTTTTTATAGCTTATCCAAAACATATCTTGGAAACTATTGGTCCAGTTGACTTGATTTTCTCTTTAGAAAAAAGAGAATCGAATTCTCTAGGATGTAGAGTAGGATATTTTTGATATCTACTTTTTTCGATTTTTTATGTGCTTTCAAAGTTGATTTTTTTATATGAAAAAAAAAACACCAAAATGCTGCCATTTTGGTAATTTTATGAATTTCAAAATAATCCTAAATTTTTTAGTTTACTTTTGAACAGAGTAATCAAAAATATTTTTCTATGTTTGAGTGCTGCCCGGGAGTCTGGACAACGGACCAATTTTTATTAAACACGAGTCCACAAATGAGCGAATTGCAGCTCACCACTGCAACCAATTTGGTTGAAACTTTTCTAAATTGTAGACCAAATAAAGCTCTAAAACATATAGAAACCACAGAACATGTGCTTTATTCTGTCTATCCGAAAAAAAATTCCAGTGTGGTGTTCACCCTTAAATATATTTAAATATTTTTAATTTTCACAGGATATTGAGAATTTGGATAATTTTACAAAACTGCAATATTTATATTTGGGTAAAAATAAATTTACCAAAATTTGTAATCTTGATCATTTGACGAATCTGACGTGTTTGAGTCTACAATCAAATCGAATTACAGTATTGGAAAATTTAGAGAAACTTGTTAATTTAGATGAGTTTTACATTTCGGAAAATGGTATAACAGAAATTGGTGGATTAGATTCTAATACAGCTTTACAAACGCTAGACTTAGCACAGAATCAAATAAAAGCTATTAAGAATATACAACAGCTTCAGGAGTTGGAAGAGTTATGGGTATGTAAATTTGTATCGTTTTTTTTATGAACATTGTTTAAGGGATGGTATTTTAATGCACAATAAGATTGGTATTATTTACGATAGGAAAATGTATAATACACGACAAAATATTTCTTCTCACGACGGAAAATGTAAGTGAACGACAATATTTGAGGCCCTGAGAGCAAAAACGAATTAAATATTCAGTATGTAGTAAAATGCCATACAAATTCACGAGAGCAAAAATGAATTAAAAAAGCTACGAAGATAAACGCCGACAATAAAAGTTCCGCGTAAAAATAGGATAAACGTCTAATTCGTTTTTACCCGGAATTTTTTCTGTCATTCTTGATCGCAACTTTTCATCGCTCTTTATCTCATTACTCCAAGTTGTAGAAGAGAGATAGAGATAAATATAAGTTCCGGGCAAAAACGAAATAAATGCCTAAATCGTTTTTGCCGGGACCTTTTTAGTTGTTGCATTTTTGCACGAAACTTCAGGTGTTTTATTTTTACTCAAACAATACTATTAGAATCGGTTTTACCCACATACAAATTTTAATCTGTTCTT
The DNA here is from genome assembly GCA_963966155.1 of Clivina fossor. Lineage (NCBI taxonomy): Eukaryota > Metazoa > Arthropoda > Insecta > Coleoptera > Carabidae > Clivina > Clivina fossor. The sequence goes on from OZ014555.1 coordinate 20,296,864, forward strand.
GCTCAACAATGTTTTTTTTACATCGTTTTTGTTCTGGGCGTGTCCTTTGTTCTAATAGCAAAAAAAAAGATCAAAAATTATCTATTCAACCCAACTTATCTAGCAATGAACGCAATCAAAATCTTCCGTTTATTGACCTTTTATAAACAAATAAAAAATGAACGTTGTCGTGCAATTATAAATTATTCCTTGTTTAAAGTATTTGTGATTAATTATTATTATTCTTTCTCAGTTGAATGACAATCAAGTAACCGAATGGACATGTGTAGAAGGACTTACTACCAATAAAAAAATCAAAACTATCTATTTGGAGCGAAATCCAGTCGCTAGTGATCCGTCGTACCGTCGAAAATTGAAATTATTGTTGCCGTCACTTACACAGATAGACGCTACACTTTGTCGTTAATCGAACCAATTATATACAAATGACATTTTAATTAATATTTATGTAATTCAATTTTATATATTTTCAAAATAAATTACTATATAAGTTTTTGTGTAAAATTGGTTTTAGAAAAGCATAAAATATACTCAGTCATTTTATTAATATTTATGTACTAATGTATATCAATATGTAATAATAAAAATGTATTTAAAAAATAGTTTTTAATGTGACCTAAATAAAGGAAAGAAAAAAAACGGAGTTTTGACATTAAAGAATTTTTTCAAAATATTTATAGGTTAGTAAATTCTTTGGCACATGTTGTTCTCCAGTTAACTAACTAAAAATAGCTAGCCTGGATTATTATGGACAGATACGTTCCCGGGTAACTTGGTTTAGTGTTTTTATTGTTATTTTTTAAATATATAAATTTAGCAACTAATGGAAGATCAACAATATATTTTACGATGGCATTATCATGAAACTACTGTTTTAAATGGCTTACCGAAATTATTAGATTCGGAAATACTAACCGATATTACGTTATCTGCAGGTTGTCGTAATATTAAAGCCCACAGGGTAGTGCTAGCAACATGTAGTTCATATTTTTTGCAACTATTTCAGGTACGTTAAATAAATACAAAATTACTTTGCAAAGTTAACCTCTCATTCCGTGTGAAAATTAGGATATGGGTCCACTACAGCATCCTGTAATCATTCTTCAAGATACCGATTACAATGACCTGAATGCTATTATATCATTTATATATCGAGGACAATGTTTGGTTTCCGAAAAACAACTGCCCAGTGTTTTAGCTGTTGCAAAATTGTTACAAATTCGGGGATTATGTGATCTCAAGGTAGGAATTAAAAAAAAAGACAATAAAATTTGTTAAGTTTTTCCAATGTTCAAATAATTTACCAGGTACCTGATACTAAATCACAATTAACAAGTATGAAAAAAGACTTACAAATAATGAACGTTAATGTGAAAAACGATAGTACAAATCAACAATATGTGATCAAAGATGATTTTAGAGAAGTTCAACCGTTTCCAACTGCTGTGGCTGTGTGTGATAATAAACAAGTAACAAGTGATTTTGTTCCTCAATCTTCTTATGACAATAAATCCTATGTATCAGAAAATATTGCAGTTGTCCCAAGTAAGTTAATTATATTAATGTTTATTTACTTATTCGTAATTTAATCTATTTAAGGAGGCCGTACCATGAAGAGAGCTCGAAAAATGGAAATTTTGGAATTTTTTTTGCGGAGAAATTAAAAGTCGTAGGAACATGCGGTTTTGATGATCGAGTATGTTGTTTTTTTGACTATAAATCTGTTTTTTTATTTCTCAGTCGAAATCGTTGCGAAAACTTTAAACGCGTTTTTCTCTGAAACCACTTGTTTTTTTTATTATAAATGTGATTCCGGTCGAATGGATCGAGCGATTTCCTTCGGACCAAAAGGTCAAAAAACTAAACAAAATTTATTGGAGCTTATACCTAACCATTTGAAAAAAGTAAATCATTTTTGACCCTATTGTTCGGTTTGCGACCTGCGATTAAAAATAGTAAATATGACCCAATTTTGCTGGAAATAGGTATAAGCTCCAATAAATTTTGTCTAGTTTTTTGACCTTTTGGTCCGAAGTAAATCGCTCGATCCGTTCGACCGGAATCACTTTAATCGTAAAAAAATTAATGGTTTCGATAAAAATGCGTTTGAAGTTTTTGCGACGACACTTTTATAGTCAAAAAAACAACCTACTCGAAAATCAAAACCGCATGTTCCTACGACTTTTAGTTTCCCCCACAAAAAAAAATCCAAAATTTACCCATTTTTCGAGATCTCTTCATAGAACGGCCCCATTAAATTTCTAACTTCATCATCATTCAATTGATAAAATTTTTGAAAAATATTAAAACAAGACATAACTAATATTTTTTTTTGTTATTTTGAACTTGAATAAATTAATTCTTATTAGAAATAATTTTAATAAAGAAATTTTTAAACAGGCGTTAAAGATATAACGGAAGTAGAAGGAAATATCAGTGACATATCGTTACAATGGAAAATGAAGGGTAACAACGCTAGTAAATGTTTTATATGTGGTAAATACCTCAGTAATCAGTATAACCTACGCGTTCACATGGAAACCCATGAAGATGGTTACCATGCCTGTTCATCATGTCCACACGTTTCTCGTTCGAGAGACGCGTTGCGCAAGCATATTTCTTACCGTCATCCTGATGAAACTACGAGCCGAAAACGAAAATCCAAATCCGATGTATGAAAATAAATTTGGAAAATTTTGTACATCTTGATTGTTGTATAGTTTGTATATATATATAGAGAAATTGTTTTCTTAGTTTGTTGTTTTTTTTGTTCTTGGAAAGGAATGAATTAGCTGTGATACTGTATATTGTAATTATATACACAATGGAAAATTAAATATAAATCATTTTTTTTTATTTTAATACGCACTCTTCAAACATTCACAATTATATAAATGTTAATATAATAATAAACCACACATTTGCAATGAATAGTTTTTTGTTATAAATGCATCGAAAGTTATGAAAAAATAGCATTGATAATTAATACTAGTAGCAAATAGACAAGTCGATGTAATTTATAGTTTTAATTTTTCATCTTGAGTTTATTTATTTTTTTTTTTTTTCATATTCACAACGATGTAATACTCCATAATTTCGTGTTGCAATCTTGACCAACGGATACTAAAGTTTCATTATCTAACCAGCTCAGTCGGGTAATTTGGCTTTGTGGATGAGCATCTGAAATATTTATATTTCATATTTTCTTATTATAGTAAATTTTAATCAGAATTTAATTTTGAAACAAGAAAATAATTAAATGTAATTATCAAATTTACGAATTCACTTACTTTTGATAATAATATGTTTAGCAGGTTTTTCCACAAACCAAATAATAATATTAGTATCTAAACTTCCACTAGCGACCATTAGAGAATCTGGAGACCAGGCCACAGTATTCACTTTTGCATTATGGAAGCCCCATTCTTTATCATGAGCCAACTGTAAACAAAAAAGTGAAATATGTTTCACATATTTTTCTAATGAATAGTAGCGAATATTAATGATATTCTGATAAAACTATATTAAAATGAATTGTGTAGGTAATTAGTCATACTTACAGACTGCAAATCCATCCATAGAAAGCAAGCATAAAAATATATATTAGTTAACAAAAAAATGAAATTAATTGTGCACTCGAAAGAAAATATTGTTAAATGGATGATAATCTGTATGATTACCTTGTATTCGGGAACACTGTAGAGAATAACTTTTCGATTTCCATCGCATGCTACCAGGTACTTGTCATCAGGTGAATAAACGCAATCTGTTACAGGTCCTAAATGCTGTAATTCAGTACTGGGAGTTAACGTAGTGCCATTTAATTTATAAATATGTACTAAATTATCCGAAGTACTACCGACGGCGACATCGGCTCCTTGGCTAACGCTAACACTGCTAGGTTCATAATTAATTTTCAACGAACTCTCCTTCCTGCCGTTTTTACTGACGATAATCTCTTGCACAGTGGCAGTGATCACTAAGTCTTCTTTCCGCTGAATATCCATTCCTCGCGGCTGAGCACCTAATTTCAAATCAAGTGCCGTATAAGCTCTATTCTCGTTATCAAACTGTTTCAAAGAATCATCAATTCCGCATGTGTACACTTTGGTTCCCGTTGCTTTCATTCCGTTGATTTGATTTCCATGTCCATTACCCACAATTCGATCATTTTCGCCGGTGCTTGCGTTCCACCAAGTTACAAAACCGTCATGTGATCCTGTATAAATGCTAGAGCGATCTTCGCTTAATTCTAAGACAGTTATAGGTTTATTATGACCCTTCAGGATGCGCAATGGCTTGCTAGGATCATTCACATCCAAATAATTAATGAATCCACTAAGGGACACAGAAAGAAGATATTGATTTTGCCATAAACAAGAAACCTGTTGATCTTCTACCGTTGGCCCCATTACAAATTCAGAAACCATCTGACGCGTTTCGACATCCCATAAACGGCAAGTTTTATCGCCGGAAGCAGTTAATAACTGTTTTCCATCGGGACTGAAACCAACCCCATAAACACCGCCTTTATGTGCAGGACTACCAACTTCGCCAACTAAATCTGAACTTGTACCATCGTACAAGAAAACTTTACCGTCAAATCCGGCCGAAGCAAACAAATTACCACTGGGCGAATAGCGAACAGCCTGAACAAATCTGCTATGATCCTGTTTGGTCATTTTAAATTTGAACGGGGGCCCTTCAAAGACAGCAATTGAATTATCCTCGGAACCAGTGATGATTCGGAAAGGTCGAGTCGGACGAAAATCGCACGAGTTTATCGATTTGGATTGACCGGAAATTTCGCCGACAGATGTTCCCGTTTCCGTCATGAAAACGTGACCAAAACGTTCGCGACCTTCTCCAACAGCAACCATTCGCTGATTATCTGCTGACCAAGAGATGTCTTTAATTGGACCGCCAATTGGATGAAATTCATTTTTCAAGATGTGTTCTTTGTTTACTGTATCCCAAATGCGAATTTTGCCTGATTGATCTGCGCAAAAAAAAAATTTAAAAAGAAAAATAGAAAAAAAATTACAGAATTATTTTTACCTCCAGAAGCAATATAAAATCCACTTGGAGAATATTTTGCTACATTCACTGGGCAAGAATGCTCGGTGTAAATATCTGATATTGCAGGATTCTATAATATAGAAACATAAAATATAATTATTACAAAATGCATAATTTAAAATATTTGAAAATGCATAAAAGAAATTTATAACTTGTTGAATAGTGCCAATTTGGCACTGATCTCACAACACCTACAAGTAATTATTTTAGTTTTTTTGTAAAAATATTGAAATCTATTCATATTCAATAATAAACATTTAGTTTTGCTCAATGAAATATTAGATTTTTGTGTTAAATATATTAGAGGAAATATTATTCATATAAATATAATTACCTCAATATTTCTAATTATTACTGAATTGCCATTAGTGTACAAAAAGTTTTTTCCTTTTGGATCACCTCCTAAAACAATCGGCTGACCTCTCTGAGTCCTCGGCAATGTAGCATAAATATATTCTAATAAGAATAAACAATTTTAATATTTCAGAATAAAAATATAAATTCAAATTTAAAAAGAACTATAATTTCTTAATCCTTAAAAAAATTGTGTAATATAGAAATAAATACCAAAAAAAAAAAATTGGCTTTTATTCAAAAAATACTCAAATAAATATAGAAATCTATACATACAGTAGTTTACATTATAAAAATTCGACGGTGAATGTATTCTCATAATTTTCTTACTTACTTTAATAAATTACAAAAATAAATAAAATACATATAATTTATAAAGAAATATTATCAGGAAAAATATTATATTATAAACTTATCTAGTATTTACTTGTATGAGTAATAATGAGTAAAACAGGAAATAATAAACCCATTGTTCATTAAAAATGATGAATAATATTATTGTTTATATATAAAATAATTACTTACTTGTTGAATATGACATTGTTTAATAAATACACTAAAAATAACAAATACCGGTATAAATTAAAGTAACTGGGCGGAGACAATCTACAGCTAAATTTGACAGATTAGTACAGCCCGGCAGTAACGAAGCAAGGAAAGGGACTGAAATGGGACTGAAGTTTGACAACACAACAATTTGCTATCATGCGAGTCTCGATTCGTTCGGATTGTTTACCATATATGGTAATTCAAATGTAATAAAATCGGAGAAAATAATGTTTTTATTTTATTTGTAATGTAATATATACGAAAAGATGTAATCTGAAACTATGTAATATTTAGCTATTGTATTATGATAAATTAATTGTTAAAAAATGAAGAAATTTCGCAATATTCTAGAAATAACTCGAATAAATATGATATTTTTATCAATTTCTAAAAATTGATAAAATTGCTAATTATTCAGATTATTATTTTTTTTCTATAAAGTTTGTTATGAAAAAAATTTTATGCGGGAAAATTAAATATGTGCTCAAATTGCCACGTCAATTGAATATTTTATTTTGTTTTTTTTTTTTAATCTAAAAAAATTAAAAAAATTTTCAGCTTCCGGTAGATGAACACGTAATAATTAAAAAAAAACAGAAAAATATAATATTTGTTTCTGTATAATATATAATAAAAATAAAAACTAAAATTTGTAAAAGTTATTATATATAAAAATACATCATTTATAAGTTAATTTAAATAATTCTGATTGGTAAACCTGCAAGTCGATTTCAGTTATGAAAATGACAGCGAAATGACATTTGATATATGGAATAATTCTTTTATACATTATTTATTATTTAAATTTACGTATTTAAAATAAATTATTTAGTTTTTGATGTTTTTCTAGCTATAAACTGAAAAATTACATCCATAGATATCATTCAGCAGAAGCTAAAACATTAATATAATAAAAATGAATTGTGTTAAATCAGTTTTGGTTACACACTTTGGAGGCTATGATGCTTTAGTTGTAAGTTACAATTTTATTTAAGTAGTATTTAAATTTAATACATATTTTTATTTGAATATTACAGGTCAAAGATTATCCTTTAACCAAGTTAAAAGACAACGAAGTACGAGTTCAGGTTCATTATTGTGGTCTCAATTTTGCAGATATTTACACTCGTTTAGGTTTAATGCCAAAAGAAAAAATGCCTTTTATTTTAGGTATAGAATGTTCTGGTATAATATCTGCAATGGGTGAAAAAACAACGGATCGTTTAAAAGTATTGTGTTTCTTTTAAGTAAAAATTTTATGTAATTATATTTTTTTTTTCAGATAGGCGATCGCGTTGTTTGCTATGATTATAATGGAGGCTTATTTAGAAATAAAATTTGTATAAATGAAAATAAATGTTTTAAAATACCTAGTTATGTTAATTTGAAAGAAGCTGCATCTCTTTTTGTAAATTATCTAACAGCCTATTTTTGTTTATTTGAATTAGGAAACTTGAAAGAAAATCATAAAATATTAATTCAATCTTGTGCTGGTAAGAAAGACATCATTTATTTTATTTTATTATAAAATCAGTGTGGCCAAAACCGAGAAAAGTAAGGGAATTTTGTTAATCTTGGAAAAGTCGGGGACTTTCATTTGTAGTCAGGGAAAAAATTTGTTTGGCGAATTCACAAAATTACAAATACAAATTTACAGTGCAAATTTGTATTTGTGTTATTATAATATCGGCCAAAAATTAATGAATTTCACTTTTATTATATTAAAATTATTCTTAACACAATTTTTTTCACACCTATACTTAGTAATCTTTATTTTAATGAATATTTTGTGATTCAAATTACTTAGGAATTTACATTTGTTTAATAATAAAAGCCTGGACACAAATGAAAAAAATTCTGGAAAACTGGTTTTCATAAAGTTTTTGCCACCCTGTAAAAGTATTTTGATAGATTTTTAAAGAGTAACATCTAAATTTATTTTATTTTAATATATTTATATCAAAAGACTATTTCAAATACATAGAGCAGTTAAGTAGAAATTCATAAAATTCTAAATCTATAAATGTGCTGGTTGGTGAACATAAAATAACACCCGAATATACTCGTGTGAAACAGAGAAATGGTTAAATATACTAAAAGTAATTTTGATTTAAGGTGGTGTCGGATGGGCAGCTACACAATTAGCAAAACTAACAGAGGATGTCGTTATTTATGGTACAACATCGCCATTTAAAGCTAGTGCTGTAACACAAAATGGCGTTAATCATGTTCTGCATTATAATTCCTATAAAAGTATTATTGACGATAGTATTGGTTCTGATTTAGATTTAATTATTGATAATCAGGCTGGAGAAAATTTTTCGACTAATTTAAAATTGTTAAAGCCGTTAGGACGACTTATATTAATTGGTAATTAAATAATTTTGAAATAAAGTTTATATATATATATATATATATATATATATATATATATAAATTTGAAAATTTTACGATTAGAAAATATTTTTAACGGGAAACTAGCCAAAGGTACGGCGTTATAAATCAAATTCTCATGTAAGATTTTTTGTTGAGCTACCGATGGTATATTCCACCTTCTTCAGACCTGGAAATTTATTTTATATTTTTAATAGAACTGATTTTACAATTAATTTTAAATAACAAGTATTGTAACTTACATGTTCTTGTTAGAAAATGTAGAAAAATAAGCAAAAATGGAACAGCAATTAAAAAAGAGCGGATTGTATATAATCATTAATTATTTTTCCAATTAATGATTATTTTATAATTGCTGTTCCATTTATGCTTATGTTTCTACATTTTCTAATAAGGAACATGTAAGTTACAATACTTGTTATTTAAAATTCATTGTAAAATCAGTTCTATTAAAAATATATAATAAATTTCCAGGTCCTGAAGAAGGTGGAAAATACCACCGAAAGCTTGACGAAGAATCGTATATGAGAATTTGATTTATAACACCTAACCTTTGACTATTTGCCCGTTAAAATTTTTTTACTTTATATATATATATACATAATTTTAGGTGCTAATAACTTAATAACAAATGAGAACTCGTTAAACAATGAAGCACTTGCCAAAAATGAAACAAATTTATCATCATCTCAATTATTTGTAAATAGTGTCGGTGTTTTCGGATTACATTTAGGGATAATTGCCGAAAAAAATCCACAGTTAATTCAGGAATATTTTGAGAAAATATGTGCCTTAATTCCTCAACGACGAATTAATTTGCGAATTGATTCCATGTGGCGTATAGAAGATATATTTGATGCTACAAAACGTCTACAAGAAAGACAAAATATAGGAAAAGTTTTATTATATACTGCTAATGCTAATGCTAATGAAGTAATTATTGATTTTTAATGAAACATTTCACCTTTTTCTATAATATTTTCTGTCATTATTCATTTTTTATATAAATATGTCTGCTGTTATAATTTTGTACGGAATAAAAAAAATTAAAGAAATTATTGTTTAATTATTATAAATTAATTAAATTGAAAAAAAAAAACATATTTCTATGTAATCAGAATAAGAATGCAAAAATTTAATTTACCCGCGCAAATTTACTGTTACACTTTCGCCCCGGCAGTTAGTACGTGGGAACTATACAAGGCGCAGGCGTTGTTACCTCTTCTGAATAGAGACCCATCTTGATCACATGTGAGTACTCAAATTTACAGAAATTTTTAAATATTTGCAGTGTTGTTTAGTTGTTAATTTAATTTAAGGGTATAGTAATAACTATTATACATACATTTTTAATTATATCATAAGTTTTTCCATTATATTTATGTATTATTGACAGAAATTGAATTTCTAGGTTGTTTGACAATGCATGATTTTGCGGATACTTCGCGCCATGTTGGGTACAATTTTATAAATAATACTGTATTTTAACTTGTATTTTTTGATTATTTCAGTAAGATTTTTGATCAGATGTAAGTTTACAAAACTATTATTTAATTTATAATTCAAAACTTATAATATTTAATGTAATGTAATTATTTAAACTTGAAATTATTATGTCCACATGTTCGAAGTTATCTGCCGCGTGGTATATTTACCATCCGTTTTGTCTAATGCAAAAATGCTTATAAAACATTTAATATTAACAAGTGTCTTGTTGTTCAGTAAATTATTATACCATGTACAAAATTGCGGTCATTAGTGTCAAACACCGAAACTCAGTTTTTAAGTATTGTATTACTGACAACGTAGAAATTGCTTATGATTCGTTTTTTATCTGAACATTTCAGTTTTCTTTAGATATTATTAATCATTTAGATTGTAATATATTGTAAGCGATAACTAATAATATGTTTAAAAAATTGATTTTTTGCACAATATACATAGTCAACTATTTTAAGTGAAATACTTACCTTTTTTAACGTACGAATATACAATTAATTGTAAAATATTGTTATTCATATTATTTGTATTGTTTCAGCTTGTAAGGTTGTGTAGGTAACAAATAAAAAAATGGCAGATATCGAAGACACTCATTTTGAAACTGGAGACTCTGGTGCTTCGGCTACATTTCCTATGCAATGTTCGGCCCTACGTAAAAACGGTTTTGTTATGCTTAAGTCTCGACCTTGCAAGATTGTGGAAATGTCAACTTCTAAAACAGGAAAACACGGTCACGCAAAAGTTCACATGGTTGGAATTGATATTTTCTCAGGTACTTTAAATATATCTATTGTTGAGTATTAAGATCTTTATTGTACAAAAATGATTTTGTGAAATAATCTTTCTTACGTAGAGATTTTTATGTATAAACTAACACAATATTCGCAGAATAGTTAAAATTAAGGTGACCATCTTTTTATTTTAACTGACCCGGGGAATTTAAAGACCGAGGGATGGGGCGGGGGGTGGCTGGGTTTCATTTTAGAAAACTCAATACATTAAAAACTACTATTTTTAAATATAAAATCATTTTAATTTGAATACAATCATAAAATTTTGAAATTCGTTTCAACGCTTATACATTAAACTAAAAAATTGACTATAAATTTATCACTGATCATAATAATGACTTACTTATTTTTGAACTTAAAACTATATGACTACATCTAAATTCATTTTAATCCGGCGATTACAATGAATAACCCGGAGAAATGGTCACCATAGTTAAACTTAAATATTAAGTACTTAAATACTTATTTTAATTCTTTTTTAAATTTGAAACTAAAAATAACAAATATATATATATATATTTAAATAAATAGCTTTTTTAAAATTGAAGTATGTAAGCTTAGATTCTATTATGCATTTAGTTGTAATAATGAAGCATTCTTTATTAAAATACAGGTAAATTTTAGCTCTTTGATTAATAAAATTGTGTTCTCTAGGTAAGAAATACGAAGATATTTGTCCATCAACTCACAACATGGATGTACCACATGTGAAACGTGAAGATTATCAATTAACCGATATTTCGGACGATGGCTACTTATGTTTGATGGCTGATAATGGCGATTTGCGTGAAGACTTAAAGATTCCCGATGGTGAATTGGGCACTCAGTTGCGTGCCGATTTCGATGCCGGTAAAGAGTTGTTGTGCACCGTGTTGAAGTCCTGCGGCGAGGAGGTGGTGATCGCCATCAAAACAAACACCGCCCTTGATAAATAATGGCCGGCGTTGATCGTGTGGAGAGTCAGCGACGCAACACGGATTCCTATCATCATCTCGTATTTCGTTTACGGTGGTTTACGGCGTGCGAATACGAACGAGCCACTCGCCACACTACACACATTTATAAACATGCCACTTTCCGTGCTAATGTGACGACGCCGAATGCTCTGCAGTTATATATATATATATATATATATATATATATATATATATATATATATATAAAATATATAAAAATTATCATCTGGACCATTTATTATCAACCATTTACAAGCTTACCTAAATCAGGTTGAGACAAAAACAGAAAAAAAAAACAAAAAACATAATAATAAATTACTATGGTATTTGTAAGGATATTAAAGTCTTGTACTTCCCTGGAGCCGTTAACATGCTGCTAAAGTTACTATATGCTGGCATTTGAATTTTTTTTTTTCAAATAAAACTTTAAATTGATTTTTATTTGAATATGTGAATTGATACACCTATTCCACAAACACAAAATTATACATACCACTTGTTCAAGATCATGTAGCTACAATGTGGGCTGAAAAACTTATCTCATTTGCAATTTATAAGATCAATCATTATTTTTTATATAAAATGTACATTAAAATAAAAAGAAAATTTTAAATAAAATTTTATTTATTTGTCATTGATGCATGTTTCGATATACTTTTATTTCTTGTGTCTTAACTAAATTCTCATTTTGAAGAACGGTTTAATTTCGTTATTTTACGTCATAACCGCTTTATGTAAATTTGAAATCCGTTTTTCATTGAGATAAAAAAAAACATTACTAAAACGATTAACTTACAGCCTACATTGTAAATTAAAAACTAATCATTCTCGTTCGATTCACAGTTATAAAATTCTATAATAAGTCGTAGTTGTAATAAAAATATATTCAAGAATGAAAAGTGAAAAGCGAGCGAATTGAATTTGTTGAATGCTCTGTATAAAATATATGCACCATGTGTTTTCTTTTTTTAATTTTAATTTATTACTGCTTATCAACAATGTAATTAATTAAATAGTAAATAATATAGGCTTCTGGGTTGCATTGGGATAGAGAATATATCCTCTTAATGTAATATCATTGTTTTCCAATTTGTTTTGAACAATTTTATATTGAAAATATATTTCTTTTGTATAAGTTAATCATCATTATGTTAAATCAGTTGTAGTTTGTATACTTTAAAACCCTAAGTAATAATTACTCATTGTGTTTTTATGGATAAATAAATATTAAAAGTGTGATTTGTTTCAATAATATATTAAGTTTTTTCCTTTATTATATTTTAAGAAAATATTTTGATATTGAAATTACCTTTTGGCGGGTTTATTTGAATTAATAAATTTGTAATATGACGCATGTCTGTTTGAGTCTGTTTATATTTGATACAAGGGTTATAAAGGATTTTGTAAAGAAAGTTATAAATACAAGTGGAAGAAAAATAAAATTATATAAATGATAAATCGTATGTTTCAATTCATATGTCGGTTTAGTAATAATGTTACTTTGGAGAAAATTTTAAGTCATATCTTTATCTAACCTATATTTAGGTTATACCATTTGTAATGTATAATTAATAAATAATAATGTTCCGAAACACAAATAACGTATTATTTCTATTGTAGAAACAAAATTACATTGAAAATTGAAGAAACTAGTAACTATAGTCTGCAAAATTCAAGAATTTAATCAATGTACTTAAAAAGTTCGTAAAATTGTTAAATTATGTTACCGGCTGTAAGTATGTTTGAACCAGAAGTTAAAGTTACACCAATAGGGTTTTATAATTCCTCTTCCCAAGTACAATCGGAAAATGTCAAATCGCACAGTCCTGTAAGAGAAAATATTGAATCTATTCAACAATATGCCGTAAGTAAAAGTATTTTTTTTGTCAGTCCATTTCATTTTTATTTTAATACAAAATTACAAATATGATAAAAATGTTATTGATTGTAAATATTTTTAACTAGTTATTATTTAATTTGTGTTTTATTACGTAATTACGAACTGATACTGACTGTAATAATAAACTTCTAGGATACAACCAAATCCGAACACACAAATCGTAGTAGACCACAAGATTGTAAAGTATGTGGTAAAATGTTATCATCGGCATCTAGTTATTATGTTCACATGAAACTTCATTCTGGTAACAAGCCATTTCAGTGCACAGTTTGTGAGGCCGCGTTCTGTCGCAAACCGTATCTGGAAGTGCACATGCGAACCCATACGGGCGAACGACCATTTCAATGCGACATGTGCATGAAACGTTTCACGCAAAAATCCAGTTTAAATACGCACAAACGCGTTCATACGGGCGAACGTCCGTACTCGTGCGATATCTGCGAGAAGCGATTTGCCGTTAAAAGTTACGTGACAGCGCATCGTTGGTCACATGTCGGCGGGCAACCGCTCTCTTGCGATCAGTGTAAGATGACGTTCACGTCCAAGAATCAGTTCGCAATTCATATAAGAACACATTCGCGCGGACACAACTACGAATGTACTGTATGTGGGCGTACGTTTGTACGCGATTCCTATCTGATTCGGCATCAGCATCGGGTGCATCGCGATAATATGATAGGCGCCGGTTTTCATACACATTTTATCAATTCAGTTAGTCCGCCAAGAAATGCGTTACCGATTTGTATCGATACACACACTCGCTCGCCGCCTGGAACGAATTATATCAATTCTGTTAGTCCGCCACGAAATGCGTTACCACCACCAATTTCTACCAAAACACAATCTCGGTCTCCACCCGAAGCTGATTCATAGAATATTAAAATTACTGTAACTGTAACTGTACGATCAGATACAATATTTGATTTGTAATAGACGAACAGTTTATATAGATTATTATTTACAATGTTACGTAGATTAAGAAGTCAATAAAGAAAGTGCGTTTCGAATATGTTTTGTTTTTCTTCTTAAAAAAAAAGACGCATTTATGTTGAAAATTTGCCTATTTTCTATAAATTTATAGATCTACAAATACAATGCATAGAATTACTGAACAAAGATATATGAAAGATTTTTAAAATTATTGATATGAGCATGTAATTATTAGTACAAATTATAAAAAATATTTTAGATGTTTAGCGAAAAATTGAAAAATAAGTTGGAAAAAATACTTCATATATTCTTGTTCATATACGTATATTTTTAAGTTTTTATTTTCATTTTCATTAATGTACTTCCATATATTATCGTATTTCATTTTGCGTATGCTTTCATATTTATCCTTAATATAAATAATATATCTAGTCAATAGATTCATTATCATGTGCAGTACTTTTTGTTCTTTTGGGGGAAAAAAAATGAGAATCACTATTTATTAGGAAAAGTTTACGTGATATTATTTGATTAAAACAATTAAAAAAGTGATTTTATATACCAAAATTTATATTTAAAAACTGTTGATTTAGTATTATAGTGGGGGGACTTTAGCCAAATGAAATTTATGCCATAAGAAACATGTTAAAAAAATTTATATTCTTAAAAAAGAAAAAAAAAATCAAAAATCTCGTATAGTTATTTTAAGTTGTAATACAAATGCATTATTGATATTTATATATTTATGTATTACTTTTATTTATCCATGTATTTGCAGCTTTTTAAAGAAATAAAATCTGATTATTATACATTTATTTTTTTTTTCTTTAAAACAAATTACCTACATTCACACTAGATGATTATAATTATAGAACATCATAATAAAAATATAAAAAATTGTCAATAAATAAAATATCGAATTATACGTCAGCTTCATTATAAACGACTTGCGCTTTCGGACTAGGAACGTAAATATTACCAGCCAAGTGTGTTTTGAAATATTCTCCGCCATATTCTAAGTAATCTGCTTTCGTTACTAAGCAATGTTTTAATCCTGTATTTGCAGCCCAGTTTCGTGCTCCTGTCCAGCCGCATAATTCCGGATTCTCCATAATATGTACGAATAATTCCGATTTGAACGGTCTAATTTCTTGTAGTTCCCGAAGCAATCGATCTTTTAAACCCGGCAACAATGCACAACCGCCCATTATCACAACATTATCAATCAGCATTTGTTGTTCTTCGCTATTAAATTGTTTCAAAACGTATTCAATTGTTTCGGTTAGGCCAGCTTCGATTGAACCGATCATACTTGGCTGGAAAAATAATTCGGGCGCACGATAACGTTCTATTCCGATGTGAAGTTGATGAGCTTCACCCGGCTCCATTGTTGTTTCCGAATTCGGTTCGTGTTGACGGAGAATTTCTTCCAGTTCCATCAGTTTTTCATTCTCTAATTCACTATCGGAATCGCCGCCTTCTCGACTAATTGTTTTGTAAACGTCCCAGTCTTCATCGCGCATTCCAAAATCATCGTTGCCTTTTTCTTTACGCGCTAATTGTGATATGATGCGCATACGTTCTTGTGCTGCTGCCGTACGTCGTTTCGCCATATCGGTGCGACGTTGCTTTCGAGCTGATCTTTTATTTATAATTTCTTGCCTCTATAAATTTAATACATGCAATTATTGAAATGTTTGGCAAAAAAAATATATGTGAATGAATTTGGGAGGAGAGGGGCAGAATTGTTTTTAGGGACACACAATAATTTTGGTACAAAAAAATTAAAAATATTAATTTTACTGGTTCAAGTAAATATTAATTTTCATTCATTACAAATCAAATTCTTCTATTTTTATTTAGTGTCAAAATTATCAACATTGTAAATAGTTATTGTATCTAATCGTTGACATATTTGCTCTTAAGAAGTTTTTAATTGTTTTTAAAGAAGAAAATGATCCTTTAGCATGCAGTAGATACTGATAAAATACAGCAAATTCATACAACTACAATCACATACACACTACCTACCGGCTACAAGAAATTTAAAAAACTTAGTAATATACATCCAATCTATCCAAATTTGCACAAATTTATAATAAAACAAGATTAGAAGTATATGGGTAAATCCATATATAGACCACTTTGACATTTCTCGGAAAGTTGGTAACACAATATTTTTATTAAAATTATAATTTATGTGGGCACTAGGAGAAACTTTTCTGAAAATTTTATCAAAATTGAATAAATAATGTAGCCACAATAAAATTTTAAAAAATTTTGTGATTTTTTCTCTCGATAAGTTGGCAACACTGTATTTTGTTAAAATTGCACAATTTATTTAGGCACTAGGAGAATCTTTTATAAAAATTTGATTAAAATCGGTTAAATAAAGTGGTCATAATGAATTTTTAAAAATTTTAGTAATTTTTTTTCTCGGAAAGTTGGCAACACTGTATTTTGTTAAAATTACATAAATTATATGAATACTAGGAGAACCTTTTGTGAAAATTTGAGTAAAATCGATTAAATAACATGGCCACAATAAATTTTTTTAAACTTTAGTAATTTTTTTCTCGGAAAGTTGGCAACACTGGATATTAATAAAATTATATAATTAATGGGAGCATTAGGGAAATCCTTTCTGAAAATCTGATCAAAATCGGATAAATAATGTAGTCAATATGAATTTTTTAAAACTTTAGAAATTTGTTTTCTCGGAAAGTTAGCATCACTGGAAAAAACTAAAACCACATGACCATCTTGGGCACTAGACAAATTTATCCGGAAAATTTCATTAAAATCGGTTGAACCGTCTAGGAGGAGTTGCGATCACAAAATTTTAACTGACGACCGAGCGAGTGAGCTAACGACGCACACACATACATCCACATAAACTAAGTTCGGATTCGTCATCTAGGGACTATAGTGACTATACTATATGAAGGGTAAACCTATATACTTCTAATTTTGTTAATTTCAATAACTGAGTATTCTTCCACAAAAACAAACCCTATACTTTTTCGCGTAAGACGAATTACGACTTGCGATTACGTTATCTAGATAGAAATGTTGTAAATAAAAATTAAATTTGATACCTTTCTCTTAACACCTTGTAGCCAAGTTTGTAAATCTTCATTTGGTCCCGGTTCAAATTTACAATTTTTCATTTTAGTATCATCGACGATAATTTCGTCATTCGAATTGGCAGCAAGTATTTTTTGTTTAGTACGTTCGATTCGTGTATTAAGAACAGATATGGTTTTTTGCAATTCATCGTACGATTTTAGATCGTTTGTTTCTAAACTTTTTAGAAATTCATCTTCATCGCCTTCATCATACAGATCTTGTATACCTAATAATTGATTTAATTTTTCTTCGTCTTCTGCCAAACGTTCTTCACGTTTTCTCGCATTCATTTCCATTAATCGTCTCGCTAATTCTTTTTTTCTTTCTTTTTGTTGCTCCACTGCAAAATCATTTTAAATTCATATGAGTAATGCAGTTGTAATAACAAGAAAAATGACTGCTGAGGAAATGAGATTAGTGTATGATGAAAAAAAAAGTTGTAGCAAAAGTTGATGTTAGTCGGTTAAAATGGTTCGGACATAATGAGCGAATGTCTAATGAATGTTTGGTTAAAACGATTTATATGAATGATTTTGAAGATATACGTTTGCCAGTCGACGTCCGATGAGTAGTTGGAGTAGTATGATTGAAAGTGTTTTGCGTGAGCGAAAGTTTTCAAGTAGTAAGAATAGAAGAGCATGTATGAAAGGAATTATGAATGTGGATAAAGCTAAAGTTGCTTGTTTGGAGGTGGCTGATATCGGGATAATGGAAAGAGTTTGTGTCACATCTTTTTGAGTATATGGCGTGATTGTGTATGTATATATATTAGGGTGGTCCTTATTTTGGCAAAGTCGGAAATTTGTTGTTCCCACCCGCCAAAATTACTTCAAATAAATAAATAAAATTGCCCATACACTTCCCAGACCTATCAGATGATATTAACCCGTGCCTGTTGAAGGCTTAAAATTTGCATTCAGCTTAAATGGAGATATTGCCTTTTTAGACATTTTGGGATATAACTTTTAACTTAATTTTGAGCTAACAGGCTAATATCATCTGACAGGTCTGGGAAGTGTATGGACATTTTTTTTTATTTATTTGGAGTAATTTTGGCGGGTGGGAGCAACAAATTTCCGTCTTTGCCAAAATAAGGACCACCCTAATGTATATATATATATATATATATATATATATATATATATATATATATATATATATATATATATACCGGGTGTATACTTGGTTTATGCAATATAGGAAAAACAATGTTATTTTTTTAACATCGTAATTCCTGCCTGCCCGTTAGTTTTAGAGAAAAATTATAAGAGACAAAAATTATTTAGAATTAAAAACTACATTATTTACGCTTAAAATAATTGTGATATTACGTCTCAGTAATTAATTATTAATTAAATAAATATTATCAGTTTTCAGCAATATCAGACAGCCATGGGCAAAACGCGAATGCATTTTGTTCACAAATGTCAGTGTATTGTCATTTGTAAACAAAATACATTCGCGTTTCGTCCATGGCTGTCTGATATTGCCGAAAACTGTTAATATTTATTTAATTAATAATTAATTACTGAGACGCAATATCGCAATTATTTTAAGCGTAAATAATGTAGTTTTTAATTGTAAACAATTTTTGTTTCTTATATTTTTTCTCTATAACTAGCGGGGAAGCAGGAATTGCGATGTTAAAAAAATAACATTGTTTTTCCTATATTGCATAAACCAAGTATACACCCGGTATATATATATATATATATATATATATATATATATATATATATATATATAACAATTTTTTTTAAAGAAATTATCGAATAATAAAAAAATACCGTTAGGGGAACTTACATGTCAATCCAGACATTGGAATGGCGGATGCGTAAGGTAATTGAACTTTTCTAATATTTTCTTCATAATAATCAGGATTAGACCATAGAGTTAATTCATCTTGATAATTTAGAGCAATTTTACAATGTCCATGTAATAATTCTTCAGCTCTTCCAAGAGTTATTGCTGCCGTATGTGCAGGATACTTAAGTTGAAGTAATTTATGTAAAAATGTAACTGCATGATATCCACCAATATTAATTCGTCGCGCATTTTTGTAGATAACCTTTCCTTTCATAACGGGTATTATATGAATCGTATAATAGCCCATATTCACTATTAGACAATTGTCTTTTCTTGACGATTGTCCGTAATAATGACTTAGTAATGCGTCCACTCCATAAGCTACACTCGGCACGCCGTAACATTCAAATAATAATTCAGACATAACTAAAAATAATCAATATTTTACTGAACATAGCATATTTCATATTTATTAAAACTTTTAATAAATTACCGAATATGATTAAAGAATTAAAATCGCTATATCAATTTAAGATCAAATCGAAACAGTATTATGAAACTATAGTTCCTGATCATCATTAATAAACCTAAGATAAGACAGTAGTTAAGTATAAACAACATAATATTTAGTAAAAATTTAGAATAATTTATATTTTATATATTTAATGTTATTATTTCAAATTTTATATTAAATCTTCTTTATCCAGTTTGCTAAATGTTTATTTTTAAAATCTATTACATTGCAATAAAGTTACCTTTAGTTGCCAAAGTAGTAATAATGACCAAATATATTGTTAGAAATAGTTTTTAGATTGTGTACATGAAATATAGTTTGTAAGATTAATGTACCTATTTAACTAGGGAGTGTCTATTTTCACCTTAAAACAGGAAACCAGAAACATAAAAAACCAGGAAACATGACGTACAGTGTTGCCGATCTTTACTGCAAACCAGAAACATGAAAATTGAAATTAAAACCAGAAAATAATATTTAAACGCGAAACTTGAAATTAAAACCAGAAAATAATGTGGAAACGCGAAACTTGAAATTAAAACACGAAAATTGAAATTAAAACGAGAAAATGATATGGAAACGCGGATTTGAAATTAAAACGCGAATATCACGATATTCACATAAGAATATTCAAATCAATCCGCGAACGAGAAATCCGAAAACCTGTCAGTGTAGACATTGTAGGTTAGGTTAGGTTATTAGGTCATTTTCTCGTTTTAATTTAAATTTTCGTGTTTTAATTTCAAGTTTTGCGTTTCCATATTATTTTCTGGTTTTAATTTCAATTTTCTTGTTTTAATTTCAAGTTTCGCGTTTCCATATTATTTTCTGGTTTTAATTTCAATTTTCTTGTTTTAATTTCAAGTTTCGCGTTTCCATATTATTTTCTGGTTTTAATTTCAATTTTCTTGTTTTAATTTCAAGTTTCGCGTTTCCATATTATTTTCTGGTTTTAATTTCAATTTTCTTGTTTTAATTTAAAGTTTCGCGTTTAAATATTATTTTCTGGTTTTAATTTCAATTTTCATGTTTCTGGTTTGCAGTAAAGATCGGCAACACTGTACGTCATGTTTCCTGGTTTTTTATGTTTTCATGTTTCTGGTTTCCTGTTTTAAGGTGAAAATAGACAGCGCCATTTAACTAATGCTAATATATATTTAGTGATTTCTAAAAGAAGTATGTTTTAAAACTTACGTTGTCTACTGTAATTTGGATTCAAAAATGCTTCAGTTATGACAATAGGATGCGGTACGGCTCCTTCATTATTAATACCCATGTGAGTGAACAAATAATCAAAAATATGTTCTTGAGCTTCAAAGTGTGTAACAACATTACGATCGAATTGTGTTTTCAATTGAAATCGAACTGCCTCTAAATTACTAATGTCGTTACCAACTTGAATTTGCGGAGTTTGAGGTATTTCGCCGTCTTTTTTCGATCGTTCCTTACGGGGTTTTGCTATGACACTTTTAAATTTTAAAACAGGTTTTTCTTGCGACATCCATCCCACGCGACATTGATATGATCCTAATTATATTAAATAAAAAAAGAAAAAACTTAATAATGGAAATAAATTCGATGTAACTATTTCATATTTACCATTGTCGATTACAAGTGGTATTTCGGAATCACGTAAAGAAGACGAATATCTGTGAATAGGATCTGGTACAATTTTTAAATCTTGAAATTCAAAGATATCCATTGTTTTTTTAATTAATTGAAATAGTAATTAATATGTATGTATCACGTAAACATATTTTTGTTCATTGTTTTTATTTGCTTGGTTTGTCAGTTTGGTTATGTACAATTTATCTGTCAAAATGTTGTTTAACACCAACTTGATATATTTAAATTTTTAAAAAATCTTTGTTTTTATTTTATTGTATAAAAATATATCGTTATTAAATTGTATTTCGTTCCTATTTTTAGTGTTTGAATTATATAAATAACGATGTGAGATTTGTTTTAATAAGAGTTTTAATTGTTTTAATTTTTATATGTTGGTGAAATTGTGTGATGTGGATATTTGACATTTGAAGCTAAATTTATGAACGTATTGACGTCAACTTTTTAGGTTACATGTTTAGTAGTAGTCGTCAGAAATAAATATTAAAATTGTAAAATTAGTAGTATCCGTATAAATTACTAAAATATGTTTATGGAATGAAGTCTTATTGGAATGACAAATTTATCTGTAGAAGATAGGAAGGATTCTGAATCCGAAGACTCGAATATCATTTCTAGTAAGGATGCAGATAGTGACAAATCAAACGTCGACGCAGACAGTAAAAGAACTCCAGTTAAATCAAAGAATTTGCCTAGTCAAATTAAAAATACTATCAAATCGAAAATGTACATACTATGTAGGGAATTATTTTTCTTATTAATGTTGATGTTCACATATGCTGCGTTTCAAAACAAGTAATGAAAACAAGTGTTGTGTTTGTATGAAATATTTTAATTTTAAATACGAAAATTTTTAGTACACCGAAAGTATCAAATAGTCCACATGCATTTCCATTTTTTCCCACTGGTTCTGTGGTAAAAGATTGGTATCGTGGACAATTAAACGATGCTATCGAATTAGCTAGTGAATCAGATTTAGCATTTGTCATGTATTATGCGCCATGGGATGCGGAGAGTCAGGCTGTAAGACATGAATTTAATATTGCCGCACAACATATGCATAAATATGTAAGTTTGAATTTGACTGTAATTTTGTTGATGAGTTGAAATATGAAAATACATGCTCAATTTAGGTTCATTTTGCTGCAATTAATTGCTGGCATCCAGGCAGTGAATGTCAGCAACAATATAGTAAAGTGTATACTTGGCCGGTGTTGATGATATATCCAGCTCATGGTCGTGGTATTCAATATCGCGGACCCAAGAAAGCCGAATATATGATGAAATTTTTACAAATTGCTTCAAATCCTATCATACGGATTAAAAATCTGGCCGAAGTTGGCAAATATCAAGCATTTAAAGATGTAAATATTAATATTTTGATTTTTATTTTTTCGAAAATACTCTTCATCGTAAGCCTACATACATATTTGCAATACTTTGTTAATATTTATTAGCATAATTAAACATAAATTGTAACATTTAAAGAACAATTAATATGCGAAGTAAAATAATAAACTTAATTGGTTAGATGTTAAATCTTTTTTTAGAAATGTCGGCAATGATTTTTATATAAAAAGACTAAAACTAGTGCCACCAATAATATATTTCATAAGGGATTACTGCATTATAATAAATTGTCGACATATATTAAAGAGTCAATGAATTTAAAAACATTTAAATTATTTACCATAATATGTTTGATGCAAATTGATAATTATGTAAATAATATGCTATAGTAATAAATTTCCTGTAATTTTTTATTGTTAAAATGTATTACAATGTAATTAACTAGCCTAAAGCTAACTAAAGTTTGATTCGATTTGATTTGATAAAATACAATCGAAATTCATCTACTGAATAGAAAATATATGGTTTTTTTCTATTATTAAAATATTTTAGGCTGTCATAGTCGGTGGTGTAGATGCGAAATTGGGAAGCCCGAATTACGGAATATTTTACAGTGCATCATTGCGATTTTTAGAACGTGATCCATTTAGAGATGTTCAGTTTTTAGTTGTAACTGAAGCTGTAGGATCATTTACTGATAATAACATTCCATTTTTGCGTCTTTATTTATGGAATGAAACCTTGGTAAAAATATATTGTATCAATTACGTTTCACTTAATTGCATTAAAAAGTTTTTTTTTGTTTTTGTTTTAGATTTATCCTGCAACGAATAAATGGCAACCAGAACCAATTGTATCCTGGATAGCTGATAATGTCTATCAATTATCTGTGTGGGCAACACCTTCTGGTACGAAAAGTCAGTCACTAGGAAATTACTTGCAACCTGGTCCAACATTAATATTATTTACACCTAGAAATCCATTATATACCCATATAGATTATTATACCGTAGTAAGTTTTTTTTTCTCTCTTTTAAAATGACGTAACTTGATAGAAGTTATTAAAATTTTTGTAATGTTATTACATTTTTTTTAGTTACGTGAGGTGGCCTTGGATTATTATAATTGTGATAACAATGTAGCAATAAATATTCAGAGAGCCTTAATATGGTTTTCTCGCAGAGGTAAATTTATTGAATTTATTTTTATTAAATGAGAGTCAACAAAAAATGAAAGATATTTATTTATTTAATTTAAACGAATTTCGGTAAAACTTTACTTTACGGTTATGTAATCGATTTTCTTCAAACTTTACATACCGTTAATTTTGCACATTTTATGAATATAAATCACAAAATTTTCGATTCTTATTGAAATTATTTGATTATTGCTAATTATTCTTAAAATTGTTTATGTAATGTTATTCTAGATTATAATTTAACATATAAACAGTTAAAAAGTAAATGTTTACCGAATAAGAAATTGAAGAAAGATCAATTTCCAACTGTTGTGACATATGATAATAAAATATGGTTGAATAATACGTGCGATTTAAAACAAAGCATAAAGAAAGTGTCAACATGCCAAGGATCTGATATGAGAAAGGATACATGTTTAAATGTTATTCATTCATTTGTACCTGCGCCAGATAAGAGGCATTATCACGAGAAGAAAAAAATTCCATCTGACATTAAGACTGAGAAAAATGATAATGATATATTTGTTCCTGATGGTATTAATCAAAATAATTTTTTTTAAGTTTTACATATTTCTGTTTATTGAATTGCGTATTTTAGTTAATAATGATTTTTATTCACCATTAAACTTGCAAAAAATACAAGAACATGAAAAATGCCATTATTTTCGTATTGCAAATAACTTGCAAAAAGCGATTTTTGCACCACTAGAAGTCGTACCAGAGAAATATAATTATAATATTAGTGGACTGGCTTGCAAGACAAATAAGAGTTTATCGATTTTAGCGATAGATTCATTACAATTTCATCATTTTGCTGAAAATTTTGGCATTGATATTCTTAACAGAAAAGATAAATCAGCTGTTGTAATTTTAAATCCTACAGTAAGTTGATTTTTTCAAACATTTATCTTACACAGAAATATTGTATATTTTTTTTTAGATGGAAACACATTATTTAATGGATTTACCAGTGTCAACATCAAATCTATATCAATTTATTGATAAATTCACTAAAGGCACATTAGATCGAACACTTAATTCCGCGTTAAATTTGCGACAATTTACACATTCATATTTATCGCATGAGTTTTGTGTGAAAAATCAGTCGAATAATATTTGTCTGGATGAATTAAATTCTACAAATTTTATGACAACAATTTTGCAACAAGATGTTGTAAGTTTAATTCAATTTAGTTTCTATAAATAGTTTTCTATTTTCGAGTATTTTGAATAGATTTTTTGATGTTTATAGGCAGTAGTGGTCATGTATTATTCCAAGAAGTGTTCATTTTGTAGTGGTGTTTCATACAATTTATTAACAGCAGCAAGATTATTGTCTTCTGTAAAAAATTTACAGTTTGCTCGTATTGATGGCGATAAACATGCACTGCCATGGGAATATACCATGCCTCATTATCCAAGTATACTTTTCTTTCCAGCGAGAAGGTAGTTTATATTTTATTAGATTCTATTAGAAATTTGTTCAGTAATAATTGAGCCGTTTTCTTTGAAAGTGGTGTAAGTCCATTTTTGACAAAAAGTTAGTTAATGATGACAATAGCTGTGTTTTTTTACATCCCACTCAGATCAGTAAATCTTTTAAATGAGCTGAGTTTTGCTGAGTGAGTTGTATTGATAAATATAACAGTTTATTTGAAAGTGACGTTTAAAATCTAAGTTCCACGTATGATATAACCTAAAATATTAGATGTATTTGGGTTGTTTGCGTTGATAATTTATTGCAACTCGCCGGATATCTATTGTTTGATTTCAAAATAAAATATTCAAATATAAATGTCAACCAGTATCAAACACGTTATCAAATCTTAAACTAGGAAAATCTCAGCGAAGCACTAGCTAAATATCTAACTCAGTATCGGTAAGGGGGGAAGCAATTCACTCACTTCGAACTCAGTTACGAGACGACAAATAAAACAGCTATTATTTCAAGGTTACTGATATTTGCTGATCTGAGCTGAGTTTTTCGGTTAAAAAAAAAACACAGCTATTAATTTACGTAGTTATCATTCAAATACAAACCCTTAAGGGGGTACACCACCTTGAGCACTTTGAAAATAGGTAAAGTTTGGGATTTTTTTTTTCGGGTAGACAAAATAAAGCACATGTTCCGTGCTTTTTATATGTTTTAGAAATTTATTTGGTCTAAAATTTAGAAAAGTTTCAATCAAATTGGTTGCAGTGGTGAAATGTAATTCGTTCATTTTTGGATTCGTGTTTAATAAAAAATGGGTTCATTGTCCAGACTCACGGTCAGCACTCAAATATAGAAAAACATTTTTAGTTACTCTACCCGAAAGTAAATTAAAAATATCTAGGATGTAGAATAAGTTTATTTTGAAATTCCTAAAATTACGAAAATGGCAGCATTTTGGAAAAAAGGTGTTTTTTCTATATAAAAAATCAACTTTGAAAGCACATAAAAAATAAAAAAAAAAAAAAATAGATATCAAAAATATACCCTACATCCTAGAGAATTCAATTTTCTTTTTTAGAGAGAAAATAGAGTTTCCAAGATATCTTTTGGTTAAGTTATAAAAACATAATTTCTAGGAAAACGCGTTTAAAGTTTGAGATACCCTATCTACCTGCCCTGACACGACTTTGTAAAAATCGCTGTAACTCTGCAACAAGTACTAATTTCGAGACACCAATTTAGTCAAATATTCAATACACTATAAGCTTTCAAAAAATGTAAAAAAATTTTTTTTGAAAATATTAGGATGGTGTCCCCCTTAAATATCTTTATATAAAATAAAATGGACTTACACCACTTTCAAAGAAAACGGCTCAATTATTTCTAAACACTGTTACGCTTAAGTGTAGGTATAAAATAATCAAAAAATTTGTTTAACTTTCCAGAAAATCTGAGAGTAGAGTTTTCCCACAAAATGTGCCAATAACTGTTCAGAATTTATTGAGTTTTATTTTGGCAAATATAGAACCGCATACAAAGTTAAAAGTAATGTGGACTCTGTGCAGAAAAACATCGGTATTTTTTAAGTTTCAATTCTAATCGTATGATTTATTGAAATTATATTTGAATTTCTAGTTTGCGGATGATTTTGAAGATTGTATAAGAACAGTGCGATCAGAATGTATGATATATATAGGAAAGTTATTACGTACATATCGACTATCAAATGATACAGAACAGCGTGCCGGTTTGTTGAAGAAACTTCAAGTTTTACGATCTTTGCATTTTTCACTAGCGAAACCATTGAATATGGATAGTATTCAAAAATATATTAAATTGTTACGCCTTGTTGATGCATCATCATCAATGGAAAAACTTAATAATCATATAAAAGATGAATTGTGACTGGATATTAAAATATTAAGTATGTTGTTGTATAAGTGCTAAAAAATTTATTTGTTAATTTTATAGTTTATAATTTATAAAAGAATAATAAAAATATTTTCATAATCTGAATTTTGTATTTTATTTAATTACCTTTCTTTTAATACAAAATATTTTGTATCTAATTTTAAAAGATAAGTAATGATAGCTTTTTATTATTTTTCAATTTTTAAATATTTATGAGTTGGGAATATTATAATTTTTTAATTTTGACTAAACATATACATTAATTTTGTTACAACGTTGTACGTATAGTAAATTTGGAATCATAGTTATCATGTTTTAATATAAATATATATATATATATATATATATATATATAAACAAATGC
Source organism: Clivina fossor (assembly GCA_963966155.1). Taxonomy (NCBI): domain Eukaryota; kingdom Metazoa; phylum Arthropoda; class Insecta; order Coleoptera; family Carabidae; genus Clivina; species Clivina fossor. The sequence continues at coordinate 20,324,650 of OZ014555.1, forward strand.
TACAAGTCATTTTATAATGTCAGTGAATTAGTGATATCATTTAAAAGGTTGAAAAATAACAGCTTCAGTTGTAATTATATTGCATAAATATTTCAAATACCTATATTTTATAATGTCGTACAACAATTTAACTGAAAGTTTAGAAGATGAAATGATAAACGAAATATCTGATCATGATTCCGATTCAGATTCAGATAGAAAATGTATTGCAGATAAAACATGCATGAAATATAAAGTTATATGTAGTCTAGGATCAACAAGAAATGTAACACCAGAAACAGAAAGTGAAAGTATATTCTCCGAGGAAAATGAGAGTCCAGATTCAGATGTTAATCTTAATAAATATGAACCAATTGGTTTTTGGGGTAGTTATGGCATAGATCCTAAGCCATGGTCTGATAAAGATAGACCAATTGCGAAATTTAGAAAATATGAAGATATAACATGTTTTACAGAAGAGGAAAGACAAGGAATTCTATCTAAAAGAATTGTAGCAAGTTGTTTGTCATATTTAGAACAATGTCCCGAAAATGGTCAATATACTTTGTGCAAATGTGTTCTCAAAAATAAAGTCAAATTGTCAAGATTTATTTTATTTTTATAGTTGTTTATGTTTATATTTTGTTACAGAATTTAATAGATATTTCAGTACTAAATTCTTATCGTTTTCTGCAATATTTAGACTTATCGTTTAACAAACTGGATGATGTATCATTATGTGGAAAATTAAAATTTTTAATGTACTTAGATGTATCACACAATAAAATTGAAAAGTTGCTTAATTTTAAGCCACCGTTTAATTTGACATTTGTGAATTACTCACATAATCTAATTACTGATATACCACAATTGTCTAATTTTTGGTCAATTAAATCATTAAATCTCTCTCATAATTCGATAAAATTAATTAAAGGTCTTAAAAAATTAAGGTATATGTAATTTAATTTTATATTCATACTACAATCAATGATATTTAACAATTACCACATTATAGATATTTGGAAACTCTAAATTTATCTCACAACCAAATAGAACAAATCGAAAATTTAGATCACTTGCACATACAAACATTGAATTTAGAGTCGAATAAAATAACAAATTTTAAATGTGATTGTCGTATTGGATTTAAAACAATGCCATATTTAAGCTATGTAAAATTGGGACATAATTACATAACATCTTTGGCGATATTTGAAGGTGCAAATTTTGTACAAAGCATTGATATGGAAGATAATTGTATTTCAAATCTTTTGGAATTAGCATATCTTAAAGATCTTAAATTGTTAATTTCGGTTAATTTTTATAAAAATCCAATTAGGAATTACGATAATTATTATTTAATTTCTCTGGAAAATATTGAAAGATTGCAATTTTTGGATGGAAATAGAGTTTGCACTAAAGATAAAGTAGTAATACTAAATAAATAATGTTAAACAAATTATTAATTATTGAAATGAATTATAGGTATATGCTAAATCTGAATTTCAACCTTGTCTTAAATTACAAGCTCTTGATTATCATGCGAATTTGTTGGCAATATCGCATTTGACTAAATTTCCAAATTTGGGACTACATGTTTTGCCTGCAGATCAACCTGTACGCCCTTTGATAGTTGTGGTTGGTCCAATTGCTGGTGGACAAGATTATATTATTAAAAAATTTGCTGATAAACATAAAAAGAATATTTTTAAACTAACTTGTCATACCGATCGAGATCCACATGATAATGAATCAAATCAAGATTTCTATTTCGTAACTCGTAAAGAATTTTCCAGACTTTTGGAATCTGGAGAGATATTTATGATGTATGATGTTCTTAATTGCAATTATGGACTTTGTAAGTGTTAATATAAATGAAAAACTTTGTTATTACTTATTTCATAAATCTTAATTTACATTTAAATAGATATTTAGAAAATTTACACATTTTTATTATAAAACAAATCACTATTATTATTGAATAAGCCATAATACCAGGGCTTTGAACCGTTATATTTTTCGTTCCGGTTTTCCATCTGGTTCAATTAAAAAAATATATATCGGTTCGGGTTCGGTTTTGGTTCCGGCAAATATAACGGTTATTTTCGGTTTTCGAATCAGTTCCGAGTGATTAATTTTTAAATTTTTTCAATGTTTTTATTTGTATTAAAAACTTATTTTCTACCATAATTTGGAACATTTTATTTCTACTTTTATAATAAACATACTACATAAATCGATACAATAATATAATATGAATAATAATAATTATTAATTAATTAAAGGTATAATAACTAGGAGTATATAATATATGATAATAATATAATTTATTATTCGGAACTTATATAATTTGTATGTTTGTTTTAATTATATATTAATAAGATAACATATGTTAACGTAACAAATTCTTGTATACAGGATTTTTATTTAATTATAATTAGAAAAAATTAATATTACCTCTGATTATTAAAATATTTACCAATGTATTCTCGTATAAATTATTTAAAGATTATTAAAAGTAAAGCTATTATCAAAAAATATCTGCCTCAAAGTGAGCCCTAGTTTTATTTTCAATTTCAATAACTGAGTATTCATCCACAAAAACAAATCAAAAACTTTTTCGCGTAAGACGCTGCGAGATTCCGAAAATGAAAAAAAAAAATGAAAAAGACATCTGATGTGGAAAGTAAGATTGTGTTAATGCGTGTGTTTTTTCAACATGTATCAAACTGAAATAAACAGATATTTTTTGCCGGTTCGGTTCCGGTTTTTGTTCTAACAAAAATAACGGTTTTTTTCGGTTTTCGGTTCAGTTCCGGTTCGAAGCCCTGAATAACACTGAATATGAAATACTAAAATATTATTATTATTACCCATTCAATGATAATAATATAATAGCAACTCATATTACATAATTGTATAAAAATAAGGTAGTTTCCTATATTTATTTAAATATAAATCAAGTAATTTTAGAGTTTTAGAAAATGTTAAACTATTCAAACAAAATGATATTTTTTATCGGTGTTCTAATGCTTAAACAATTTTTATTTGAAAATTAAATAAATAACTTGAAAATAGCTTATCAAGAATTTGCCAGAGGTTGTAGTGAAGTCGGTAAAGTAATGATTGTTCAGTCTGATGTTCATGCTGCTTTAACTTTACAAATTCGAGGATATCAACCTTATATACTATTAGCATTACCAAAGTCGAAACACATACACCGTCGTTGGTTGATTGAGACTTATCAATCAAATATATTTAATATCAGGTTGTTTATAATGTAACTTATATATTTTTCATTTTATAATACGTATTTATAAAATAGATTTCCAGAAGCAGCAGTAAAGATTCAGAAAAGAGACGATATTTATTCAACAACATCTATGGCGTCATCTTCCTCAGATGAAACTGAATTAACAAATTATAATTCTGAAGAAGTTTTGCTACAATTTAAATATTGCGGTGCTGACAGTTTTAAAGGTATAATTACTTTATTTTTAAATTTGTTTTTATTTAGTTATTTTACGTAATAATTTACTTTCAAATTTAAGAAATATATTTTACTGTTTTGCATTTATTAATCAGAGAGAACATGTCATTCAGAACATGAATCAGATAATAAAATTTATCCAAGTCGTGCTAGTGTGGAACAAGAACAAGTATATGAACAAATACAAGTACAAGAAGAAGAAAATGTAAATAATGATTATGACAAATTGGGACAATGTAAGTTGCTCTAATTTAGACTTTTTGTAGCATATATTAAAAAAAATAATTTTGTCGGTAATTTAAAATAGAATATAAGAAACAAAACTGCTTTAGGTTAAAGTTCTGTATTAATATTTATTATAATCGACGTTTCGACGAACTCAACGTCCGTTTTTATCACGAAAACTGATTTGTATCAGTTTTCCTAATGAAGACACACATTAAGTTCGTCGACACGTCGATTATAATAAATATTAATACAGAACTTTAACCTAAAGCAGTTTTATTTTAATATAATGAGTTTTGAAACATTTTTTTTACTATGTTAGTATATGAGTTTTAAATGTATTAGTGTTATTATGTGCAAAAGATAAAAAAATAATGATTAGTTTATTTAAAGATATTTTTAATTCTTTGCTTTAGTAAAATGCGTTTTGATAAAAAAAGTCTTATATACAAATTTTAAAAAAATATATTATTTTGAATAACTTTTATATTAACAGGCATTTTAAATTACTTATAAATTAAAACACAGTCTCTTTGCAGTGTATGAAAAGTTTTTAAATTTTATTATAAACTTTTTGCATTATATCTTTTCTAGTCTTCTTGTCCATTTCAAGTAAAATTTTATTATTCTTAGAGATAGTTGATTAATATTTTTATATAGATAAATGTTGTAAAATTTTTAAACTTTTTTATTGAAGAAAAATAGAATGGATTTTTTTTTAGTTTATTATTCTATAATTTTAGTTTGTAGAAATATTTTTACATTAAATAAAAACGTTATTAAACAATTTATTTTTATTTGACAATAAATATACGTATGTGATGCAGAATTTATAATTAAGCATTTTTTTTAAAACAAAAATAAAGTGATTATTTGTTTATCGTTAGAGAAATAGATAAGAAACTCATATTTTTTAAATTTTTAATATCTATTTAAAAAAAAAAAACATGTTTTAGGTAGTACATGTCAACTTTGTACATCACCAATTCTTCCTCAAAATATCAGTTCAGATTATAGTTTCTTCAACCAAAGTAAGTAAAGATGTTATTTATTCTATAGGAATTTACATTGTTATTAATATTTAATCTAGTATCCAAAACTCAAGCTGAACAATTGCCTGACGCTTATTCCAATTTAGAAATAGACGAAGAATCTAGGGTAAAATTTCCCGTTAATTTAGTGGAAGATTTTTATCAGAAAGTCTTAGAATCTCGCGAAATTTATATGGAGTTTCATAGAATGAATCCGGGATTATTCTACGATATTGTATTTTTGTTAATTTATAAATTATTTTGTTTATTTAATATTTTTAAATGTAAATAGATATTTACGGATGAAACTGATACTGCGTTAGAGAAACTAAAAAATATTGCAAAAGCTGCAATGAAAAAATTTAGAGAATGTAAAGTTGAAACTAGTTATCCAAGTTTGGGGAAAATTTTTGAAGAACGCATGAAAATGTTACAACGCGAAATGGAAAAGTATGAAACATGTTTTAATATTATACTGTGTTTTACAATTATGTTTAATCATTTTGTTACTACAGTATATATAGGTAATATTATATACATTTTTTTAAATTTTCAGCGCGACTATTAGAACAACATGTGGAAAACAATGAAATTTGATTGATAATATCGAAAAATAGACTAAAACTATTATATATTTATCTGTATATTGTGCAAAAGATAAAATAAATAAATAAAATTTTAGTTTTTATTTATATTGCTCATGTTGAGATATTATTAGATATCTAATTATTAATTCATTATTTTAAAAGCATTATTCTGTTATAATTACGTCGTTTTATGAAAATATTTTCTAGATATTTTTTAATGTGTTTTAAATCTTATTTTACAGTTTTTGTTTATATTTAATTTACATATTTTTTAAATATGAAAGAATAATAATTATTGTATCTAATAGTTTGTATGATTTGATTTTTTATTATTAATTGTATTTTTATTATTAGTTAATATGGCTTATCTACAGGATAAGATTAATTAAATATTAATGAACGGTGCATGTATGATTATGTATATTGTTTGTTTAGTTTACTTAATAATTATATGTTTATCTTTTTTTGTGCATTCCCAGTTAAAACATTTGCCGCAAATAGCTAATATTTACATTGTAATTTTGAAAGTGTTTTTTACCAGGGTCGGTTTTCCATATTTCTTTTTATTATTATTAAAAGTAAGAATGTATTTTAATAATATGGTTAGTATGTTGAAATGAATAACAAAATTTTAAAATTTTAATGTTAATATTAAAAAATATATATATCTTCTTCAAGAAAAATTTTTCTTAGTAAGCAACCAATTTTAATAACTTGTATGGACACGGCTGTAGGCACTTGTTGAAACATTATTAAAAATCATCAGGTCACCTGATGATGGCCTAACAAGCCGAAATGTACATTGTATAAGTTAAATAAAAATTTTGAAACAAAAAACCAAGAACTAATTTTACTTAAAAGTATATTTTTAAGGAAGAAATTGATCAACACGACAGAATATGTTTGTCGCACAAACATAAGGTCTGGTTGCACAAAACATTGTTAAACACTTTGTAAGTTAACCATTTCGTTAACTTACCAACTGACCAATCAGGGAGGCGATTTGAAAAGTGTATAGACACTGTAGTTGCCTAGTTAACTCATTGATTAAGTTGGTTTTTGGTTAGACTTATGGCATGGTCAATACATTTTAAAACTTTGTCCTGACTCATTGCTAGATAGATTGGGTTAAAATGTTAATTGATCACCAAGCGCAAAACTGTATAAAAGAAACCGGTTGTTTATTTGTCATATGATATTATTTGTCGTGCAAAGACCGATTCTGTTGTTTGTTTTCTTTTTTCATATACTACTTTTAAGTATTTTTATCATACAAATCTCAATTTTGTAAAAGAAAACATTGATTTTTATTAAACTAAGCCATAGAAATAAAAAAAATAATTCTTAGTTCATTTATTTTTATAATATTTATATAAATTAAATACTTATTTACTACAATTAATATTTTTTGGCTATAGAATACTGTCCTGTATAACAAATGTACTATGTAAATTTAATATTTTATAACATATTTTTCAATATATATATGCGTGACCAGTTTCACTGTGAGAGAGTTAAAGAATAATTATTTTTTATACTCAATATTTTATAATGTATTTATTATTTGTTTCTTTGATTTTCTATATATTGTGTATCGTATCTAATTGTTATATTCAAGTACCGTCAATTGAATCAAACTTAATAATATCATCAAGAAAATGTTTATTGGAAATTACAAAAAAATATTTTGTAGATCGTCCCGTTGTATCTATTTATACATCAAATGTATCTCGCGATAGTTCAATTTTAAAGGATATTTATCAATCAGGCAAACATGTAAAAAAATTGTTAAATTTTACTACGTATAAAACAAATTTTAATTCTGTAAATAAAAAATATGCTATTGTGATTGGAGAAAGTTTACTAGATTTTAAAGAAAATCATAAACAATTTGAGCAATTGAATTTGTGGAACGCAAGAGCAAAATATATTTTCTATTTTTTTACTAATAACGAAAATATAATTGAGGAATTTTGTCAAAAACTTTGGTATTATTATTTTATAAATGCAATAGTTATAATGCCGTCTGTAGATAATGAAGATATAATAAATATATTTTCTTGGTATCCATATGAAAAAAATTGTGGAACAGATTTTCCTGTTGAATTAATAGATACATGTCAACATGGATATTTTGAAAAAAACGTAAACTTATTTCCTAATAAAGTACCAAATAATTTACGCGGATGTCCAGTTAGAATTCGTGTGCTAATTTGGGAACCTTTTGTTTTACCACCAGGAAATGAGAAAGTTGAAGATAACAAGATTCTAAATATCACTGAAGGCATTGAAGTAGAAATGGTAAAAACAATAAGTCATATTGCTAACTTTACAATTCTATTTTCTTCTTCTTCTGTACCACATGATTGGGGTCTGGCAACATTTGATGGAAATACTACCGGTACAATTCGTGCTTTAAAATATAAAGAAGCTGATATAGGAATGGGTGCTTTTGGACCAACAACAGAAAGAAGAATGTATTGTGATTACTCTGCATGTCATATGCAAGAACAAGTAACTTGGTGTATTCCTCGGGCACAACTTGCTCCACGTTGGCGAAATTTATTGGAACCCTTTCAAATGACAGCTTGGTTATCAATGATTATAACCTATGGAATTGTTTCTTTAATTGCATATTTGATAAGTATTTGTCGACCAAGAGATTTGTCATCTTATGTAAAACCTAAAAATGTCTTTCTGTACACTTACTCATTGTTTCTTGCAATTTCTGCTAATGAAACGCCAAAGAAAATATCCGGAAGAATAATGTTATTTGTTTGGATAATTTTTGGATTGCATTTTTCTGTAGCTTATCAAGCGAAACTTATGGGAGTTTTGTTGAAACCTAGTTATGAAAAACAGATATCTTCTGTTGAAGAAGTTTTGAAAACAGGAATGAAGTATGCACTATTACCAACTCATAAACGATTTTACGCTAATGTGGATGATTGGAGAGTGGAGAAAATTATTCGTGAATGGACAGATTGTCATGATTCTAATTCTTGTTTACATCGAGTCGCATATAAGCGAGATTTCGCATTATGTACTTTAAAAGCTCATGCGTATTTTGAATCATTAAAATATCTAGATGCTGACGGCAATTCACTTGTTTATTGCATACCGTATTTAACTTACCCATCTGAATTATATACGACAAAAGGTTATCCATTAAAAGATCGTATAGATGAATTGATTTATCGTATTAAAAATACTGGTCTTATGTTTAAATGGCAACTTGATATAGAACGAAAATGGTACAGGAAATATTTATACAGTAATTTGAAAAGTGCTAAAGAACAAGTTTTGACCATATCACATATGCAAGGAGCTTTTGCTATTTGGATTATAGGAATTTTGTTAGCTGTTTTAATCTTTTTGGTAGAAGTAGTTTATTTCACATTAAAAGCAAGTAATTTAAATCGCAAAGAAAAAGTGACAAAATATCAATCAAAATAAAAATATGTGAAAACTACATATACAAAATATATTTAAAAAAATGTTTATTGCAATAAAATTAGTTTGCACTGTTGTAAATTTATGTATTTGCAGTGGCGCAACCCCCCCCCCCCCAAGGCTAGCAAAATTAACACAATTTTTATTCATTTAGTCATATATTCAGCAGTCATTTCTAACGCTACAATTATTTACCCCAAAATATTGAGCCAACATTCATTATTTTAAACTATTAATTATTCGATTCATGTAAGATAAAGTGGAAATCTGATTAGTATTTGCTTTCTTTTTGCTTCTCCAAGATAAAATCCTTGCCCCCTCCCCCCAAGACAAAATCCTGGCTGCGCTACTTTGTATTTGATATTAAAAATGACAATAATTTACTAGTATTTATTTGCAGTAATAAAATAAAAATAATAAATATTTAAAAATTATTGTAAATTTTTTGTTAATGCTATAAATATTGTAAATTAATTATTAAAAATGTATAACTATTAGGTTTTTAAAGATAAGCAACCAACAATACGAATATGTATTACTGACATTATATATAATTTTTGTCCTGCATAATTACACAAATAGATGTATGCTTTATATTAAATATTACATAATAAAAAATTTAATTACGAGTTTTTAATTTGATAATTTTTGCTTTTTATTTTAAAATTTTCTTAAATTATCAATTTTGTAAATTTTTTGTTTTAGGATTCTAAAATCAAGTATTTTAATCTATTCAGAGTCGTAATTATTATTGAAAATATGTGCAATAAAAAAAGCTAATTTTTTTCAAAATTATATAAAAAAACTAATATGTTAAAATGTTAAATAGTAAAATAAAAATAAAAATATTTCGATATATTAAAAATTTTTCTTGAAATATATTTAATACTTTGCAACTGTTCTTTTAAATCAAAAAAATTAAAGCTCAAATTTAATCTAACCTAAGTGTAACTGATCATTAAAGTGGATTCAAAAATATACTATTGCACATGTAAATGTGAGTTTATATCTGGTATTTATTTGTTGTATCTGCAGGAAACACGTTATATCTAGTAACAATTGTGTGTTTATATTTATATACAAGTATGGGAAATAATTTATTTTATTTAAAATTTAAATTTTTATAAATGCAAACATAAACTCACGAAAAGATTAAGATAAAAATGCATCGTTGTAAAACAATGAATAATATTTGAATAAAAATTTATTATCTTTAAAATCAGACATCAGAAACGAGAAAAGTGAGTTTCTTACTATCAAAAAGTAACTTAATACCAGAGCTGGGTTAAGTACTTCTAAAAAGTACTTAAGTATTAAGTACCAGTACTTTTATAAAATGTACTTAAAGTATTAAGTACCAGTACTACTTTAAGTACTCTAAGTACTTTATAAAAAGTACTTAGAGTACTTTCTGCGAACAAAAAAAAAAGTTTAAATTTAGTTACAAAAATTGATATATAGCAACAAAATTCTATGCAAAACAACTTTTTCTAATAAAATTTTTTCATTTTTTAACAAATAATGTTAAAAATGACAATTTTTTTTGCAACAAACCATAAAATTTTCATGTCTGTGATATGAGATAAATCAACAAAATTTATAATTATAATTGTAAACTTTTATAGATTAATGTTGCCATAATACATCTACAACAAAATTATAAAGAAATACATAGTTTTAAAGTTAAATTTTTCGTAAGTTAAGTAAATTTTAACATAAATAAAATGTAATTTTCTAATTTATTTTTTCCAAATATTTTTTTTAATTAAGCGGCTTGAAAACTTTTAAAATTATATTTCGATGTTTGCTTTCAAAACAACTAATTTTTCAAAATTTAAGTCACTGAATTTTTGACGTTGAGGGGCATTGATTATTCCAGCAAAAGAGAAAAGACGTTCAGTTCAACTGGACCGGAAGATGGGAGAGGCGTATTAAATTTTATAAATAATTTCAAAATATTTGGATATTCTTGTTAAATATTGATCTGTTCTTTAGTCATCCAAATATTTAAAATAATAATTATTAAAAACTAAAACAATATTGCACAAAAATTTTACGTTTCTAAGTCTTTTAAAAATTTTGAAACAAAAAATTGTTGTTTTTAATGTTTAAATGAAGAATGATCACTTGTTTTATCCGATATTTTTAGAAAAATAATGCAGAATTTATCATACACGTTTGCAAAACCGTTAATATATTTCAAATATTTGAAATAAATATTCAGAATCAGTATTTTTTAAATACTCTAAGTACTTACATGTACTTTAAGTATTTTTATGTACTTTAAGTATTTGCATGTACTTTAAGTATTTTTATGTACTTTAAGTATTTTTATGTACTTTAAGTACTTTTATGTACTTTAAGTACCACAAATGTACTTAAGTATTAAGTACTTATAAAAAAGCTTTAAGTACAAGTATTAAGTATCAAATTTGAAAAGTACTTAAAGTAAAGTACTCTAAGTACTAAATACTTAAAGTACGTACTTAGAGTACTTTTACTTTAAGTACTACCCAGCTCTGCTTAATACATATGTATTTAGATTCATTTAAATTTATTGTAACCGAATACATTTCGAGTAGGTACATAGTGTTTAAGTAACAGACTACAAAAGCGAGGAAAATGGAAGATTCCAAAAAGCGATTCGATATCCCGCGCTTCCAACGCAAATAAACGACGATTCAATATGATTTTTGAAAAAAACTGAATCATCTGGTACGTAAATACAATATTTCCCTTGCAATATTCATCGTCAACCAACGCATCATCACATGTGATAATGTCGAAAGGTGGCACACAGAGAGAAGAAGGGTCACGTTCAACACGCATGCGCAGACCGTTCGGGTTTCCAGGTCGTCCTGTCAGGTCCAGGCAGCTGACCGATCTCTCGGCGCGAGGCAGGATACACGCTTTATCTCTGCGCCTGCTGTGTCTGGCGTCGTGTGCCGTTTGCGACGTGTGCTGTGCGCTTGAATGTGTGCTTTTGATGCACACACAGCTTCTTAAAATGTCGATAATGCCGGTGTGCCATGTTGCCAGAGCAGCATGGTGCTAGAAGTTCGCGTAGTGGTTATGTATTTGTTAAATAAAACTACGTACCACGTTTTAGTCTAAGAATTTTTAACAGTTTTTCTGTGCAGATGTCGTGGGACTAATTTATTTTTTTCTACAGATCACGTTTAAGGTAAGGCACACAGATATTCAACTTTCTTGTACGTACTGCTGATGCGAAATTATTTACTTCCTTTCATTAATTACAAACTGATGAGATTTTGATTTAATATATTTAGGAAGGACTGACAGTTTTCGCTGAATGTAGTACATTAATTAAATGTTATATTTGCGCCTATACACATAGAATTTATTTATTTATCGCAATATGAATACTCGTATTTTACTCCAATCATTTTTTGCAAGATAAGCGAAACATGTATTCGTTTTTAAATTTTGCCGTATTTTTTATTTAATTATTAAACTTTAAAATCAATTATTTCATGTCAATGTTGATATTTAAATAATTGTATATATGGGACAGTTCATTCTCAACTTGATTTAATTAAATTGTTTCAGAGCTAGTAAATGTGTCAATTAAAAACTGTTTCCATTTGGTAATTGTTTGCAAATTTTATTAACGCTTATCTAGTTTTAATTTTAAATTATTTATATTTATCAATAATTAATGAAAAATTTAATGACTAGTTTTTATTTTTTATAATATTTGCTATTTATTTTAAAATTTACTGTGATTCACTAACGGAATTAAAACAAAGATGAGTTTTGAAATATTAAACAAATATATAGGTAATTAATGGAAAAGTTTTATTAAAAAATGAATTTTATATGTTTGAAAGAATTGTTTAAAATATTTATGTTCAAATATGTGATTGTTTTTTCTGCGGTCTCAAGATACCTGCTTTATTTACAAAGGCTTAAGTAAACTTGACTTTAATTTGAAAAAAAAATCCATTTTTTTGTAACATTCACTAAGAGGCATAAATATCATTTTTTTAACAACTGCTTTAAAGTATAAATAAAATATTTAAAATTGAATTTTTTAATAGGAGCTTCTTTTAAAAAATTAAATATTAATAAATACAAAATATTTATTTAATAAGATAATTAATAACTTAAAAGTACGTCAAGTTTATTATAATTTAAAATTTTCTTGATTTTTCTTGGGATAATTTTCATTTTGTCGTTGATAAATGAACATGCTTTTTAATTTTTGCTTCTGTTTTTAATTAAGCGGTTTTATTCAGTTTTTTTAAAATGAGTTTCAATTAAAATAAATGCTTACATTTTTAATTAATTAAAGGCTAATTGTTTTCCCTTGAAATGTTAAATAATTTAGTATCAAGTATGTTTACTTAATTTATAATTTCGATTAAATAATATGAATCAAATCTGATTGAAAATCAAGAATTTAATGTGTTTAAATGGGTGAGATTTTTGCACAACAAAATTGGTATAATTTGCAATAGGTAATTATGCACGATGAATAATTTTTCTCAGGACAAAAAATTGAAGTGCACGATAAAATCTACAAGTGTGTTGACCTTTTTTAAATAAATAAAAAAATTGATCTTTAAACAAATAAAATAATATCTTTAAACAAATAAAATAATATAGTTTATTATTTTGTTTCGATATATTAATTTTTTCGCGAATTTTCCCACTTTTATCGTGTTATATTTGTCGTTTAATATATTAATTTTGTCGTGAAATTTTCCATTTTGGTTGTGCCATATTTGTCTTCGATATATCAATTTTGTCGTGCAATAACATATTCCCCTTATTAAATTACATTTTTAATAATAGACACTAAATAAAAACTATATAAAACAGGTTATTTATAAAAATGTCTAACAAGAAAGAAGAACGAATAACATTTCCGTATATTCGTCAAAGAAGAACTATTGTGAAATGTGCCACCCAGTAAATAAAGTTAGACTCGACAATTTCTTTTTGAAATCAAGAATGATTGCTACTAAAAATTTCACTTACTGGGTTACACAAGAAATACAACTATTCATTCAAGAAACTAAATCATACTTTTGACATCATTTTCTTTTTTAACGGTGAGTATATCTGATTTCCTTTTCTTAAATTTAGAATATCTTGAAATCGAATACGTGTTTGTGTTGTTTTGTAACAATTTTCAAGATTGCTTTGAAACGAAAGATAGTATTGTATCATGTGTCATATTCGTCAAATTTGTCTTTTCAATATAACTGCGTTAATTTTCTTAATTCTTATTGAAACTGTTAAATTTTCTGAAACTATACAACACACAGAATTGGTAAATGATTTAGAAAGTAATCAGCAATCAGTAAAAAAATATAAAATACCGGCGTTATTAGAAAACAGTCAACAAAAAATTTTGCTTAACCTAGAGGATCGCGCGTCAGATGACAACTCTGATAAAAAACGCTATGAAAAAAAAAGTATTAACCTAAAAACATCAAAAGATCCGAAAATTTGGGATCACTGGAGTAAATGGGCTCCATGTTCTGTCACATGTGGTGTGGGACAAATTATTCGATGGCGGCATTGTGTGGGTGGCGGTTGTGCCACTGGCGAAAAAGAAGCTCAAATCAAAATTTGTACTTTACCAGCTTGCTGATATTTCCTTGTATATTCTCGTGATTTGTTTCCACTCTTTGTTTTCACATATAAGAATGTATACAATACACAATAAAATGTAAATAAAACATACTTTTGAATTATTTTTTATCGAACCATTGAATACAAAATAATATTAATTTTGAAAGGATTGTATAAAAATTTTGTAAATACAAATATAAATTTGATTTATTTATATTAAATAGTAAATTATTTAACAAAAAATTGTAATTTTGTTGTATTTAAAAAACTTAAGAAAATTAAAAAACAATGTGCCAAATAAACACTTTCAAATCTGGAACACTACTTATAATATTACAAATTCCTTTTGCAAACGCCAAAAATGATATTTTTAAGATATTTCCCTTTTTATATCGTAAAAGTTGCTGCAAAATTAAATTACAACATGAACATGAACGTTTGAATAATTGATAACTCAGTTGCTTTTTGCGTCAATTTCAGTAATGTAATGGTAATTTTTCTAAGATGTTTTAGCAGTTCTAATAAAATAATTATCAAATAAGTTTTATGAAATAATTTTAAGTAGAGTTTGGCCCGTATTCTTAGCCCTTTTTTGAGTACTTTTAGATAGAAGTGCGTATATTTTAAGTTATTTATTTAAAAAAATATTAGATCTGTATTGAAAAATGTTAAAAATAATAAAAAATATTTCATTTATAAAATTAGTTCATTAGTTATAAAGCAAAAATTAATATTGAAATTATGTCTTCTTTTAACTAAAAGTGCTCTCTAAAAAGGGTTATGAATACGGGCTATATTATTTTGTAAATACTTAATAATGAAAAATATTAGTTTTGATTTGTTAAAATCAAATGTATCATTATATTATTTTGGTATTATTATAAGTAAAATTTTATTATATAGATAAGATTGTTTTACACTAATTTTGGGTTTGTAAAAGAATTGTTCAAAGTTATATCTTCTTGAAGCAATGAAAATACCTGATCTGATTGGAAATAAAAGTAGTGTTATATGACAACAAAGAAATAGCTCCTATCAGAACATCATATAAGAAAATTGCTGCTAGAAATTGCACAATAAAAAAAGTAATTTTGATGAAAAACTTATACGAATTTCAACGTCAATATTTGATGTTTTTCTTTATTTATCAATATTGCATCTTAAAAATCATATTATTTTGAACTAAAAATCGATGTAGAGTATAAAGAATAAAATTTACATATTTTTACAGTTACATTGTCATTAACATTTATGGTTCAACCACGTAAACAAGAATTTAATATGGAGTCACAAGGTACAGAGCTTTTGTTACATTAATTATTATTTTTGCAATTAACTACCGAAACTATTGATTTCAGGATTTCCAGGAAATTCAAGAGTACCATTAAATCATTTCGATGCAGCGACACAGGTAACTATTTTGCCTAAAACTAATTTATATTTTAGTTCTCTAGAACTTTCAATTAAATGATAAATTATAATGATTGTAACGAGCAACTTCTTCAATCAAATATGGAAAATATTTTGAATGTTAAATATTGAATAATTTGGTTTATATGCTTTTTAAATTGAAAATTGTTATTTTAGGGGAAAATGCAGGTTTTGTGTTTTTTAAAGTGCCATATTATCTACACGATGTCAGTGTTTATTATGTAAATATTATATCGGTTTTTCCATAAAAATCTGACGATGTTTTAAATAACAATGAAATGTAAATAAAAAAAAACAAACTTTAATTAGTTCAATGTATTCAGCGAATTCTGAAAAACGTGACAATTAATAAAAATAATCTTAATTTTTGTTATAATTGCATCTTTTAAATATTTTTTTTATCGTGTTTCACAGTATTATAGTAAATAATAATGAATAAAATAGTGACTTTTTCTACTATATATGAAAGAATTTTATATAATTTTTAAACAATTCAAACAAATAAGACTTTAATACAACTAATTATACGTTTGTGTATTGCATGTTATATACATCACAAATAGAAAAAACAATTCTAATTATTATGTACCTTTATCAAATTTGTTAGAAGATTTTTTTTAATTAACTTTTCTTTTTAATGACTTGTTACATTTTCTATTATTTTGTAATTGAAGATTTTTTTTTTCTATATGCAGACAAAATTATATATCTCATTTTTGATATATTTGAAACTATATTTTTAAAGTATTTTTATATTGTTTTTTATCTTGAGTTTGATAAAATTGTTTTTCTGTACAATCATTACAGAGACGCAGGATGGGTTGCCTATATAACTTATGTACAATTTAAAGAAATATCTTTAATAACATTAACGTAAATTAATAACACATATTTAGATATAAAGACAAAAATATTTGAGTAAAATGAAAAAATCATAATATCAATTACATATTCTGTAAATTTTTGTAACAATTTTTTTTTTAATTTAAAATTTTCAAACTAGCATGTTCTAATTTTATTGTGTTTTTTTAACTTTTGCAAGCATTTTATTCTGAAAAA
Source organism: Clivina fossor (assembly GCA_963966155.1). NCBI lineage: Eukaryota > Metazoa > Arthropoda > Insecta > Coleoptera > Carabidae > Clivina > Clivina fossor. The sequence continues at coordinate 20,341,509 of OZ014555.1, forward strand.
AGCGACAATTTAATAACAAATAAAATTTTAAATAAACTGACTCATTTTGTCGTTAATTTATGAAAGATCTCATAAAATTATAGATTCTGTGAAACTGATAGAAATTATAGTTAAATTTAATATTAATAAAAATAAAAATTTTAGACATTTGTAGACATCAGAGAGTTCGTCGCAGGGAATAAAGGAAATCCTTGGTGGATTGATCCTCGGTGGGCCGAACTACCCTGAATATGATACAATAACTAATACTTATATCAGTCGTTTTACTTTGTAACTTTTGATATAGATTTCCAGTGGGGCCGGATTATAGATCGATTTTTATTGAAAAATCTCTCAAGCCAACCTGGACCCTCAATCCGCCCCTGGTTCATCACATGGAAAAGGATTGCTTAAGACTAATCATTTTCATTTTTCTTTCACAGTTAAACAAACTAGAATGGTTTTACTGGTGGAAGCGGAATACTATCAGAATGATTGCAATAATTAAATATGCATTTATCTATTGTTGCTCATATAGTAAAATGTTAAATTTCGTTCTGTAGGCCGATATTCAGCACACGGCTTTATCATACGACTCCGAAGATGAGATGATGGGTAGATCGCGTAGCCGCTATAGCTATGGCTACGACAATCCCCCGTTGTACTCGAAACAGGATATCCGCGAACAATACTGCATCAGTGAACGGGGCTTGGGCATTCTGGAGACGCAGCGTCGGAATAGCGCGAGCGGTTTGTTCGGTTGTCTGGCGGGAAACGGTCACATCACCAGCCCGTGTGCCGCCGCTGCCCGCGGATCTCTGCTCACCGTTTGTGTACGTCGACGTGTGCCTTCCGATGAAAATATTCACGAGCTGTGCAGAAGACAGCCGGCTGATTATGCGCCGATACCGAAGTTACCCAGGTAGGATTATATACATATTTTCCCCTCTTCAAATAACTATAAGTACTATTTTATAGGGTTGGTGCATAATTATCAGGCGTTTTTAAACAATATTTATTATGAAAAAAGAAACAAAAACAAAAAGTAAACAAAACAGCAATTTTTATTAACAAATAATCCGCCTACAAAAACGCCTGATAATTATGTACCAACCCAAACGTGCAAAATAGTCAGTTGGATATGTAGAAACATTTTATTTTGACAATTTACTACATTGTAAATTTATCAATTGTATTATTATAAATTTGATGGATTTTATCTCAAGTCGTTTTTTTAATCTAATAATTTGTACGGGTCGTAGATCGGTTTTAGTCAAAAACTTCATTTTTCTATCTTTTATTATCAGTAATTTTATAAATCGTATTTTTATTTGTTGTTGAAGGTTGGAAATATTACATAAAAACTTACAATTGTTGAAAAAATCGGAGAGTATCTGTATTTATACAAATTTAGCAAACAATTTATATAATTAAAAAAAAAAACATTAGTAGTAGATACAATATATTTGTTGTTATTATTAATATACTTTTTAAAAATGAGATCCTTTGAAATTAAATTTCAATTTAGTTATAAAATGTTGTGTGTGGGGGGGGGGGGCTTATATATTGATGCTAATGCTAATATATATATATATATATATATATATATATATATATATATATATATATATATATATATATATATATATATATATATATATATATATATATATATATATATATATATATTAGCATTTTTTTGACACTAAAAACTTATATCGTTGTATAAATTGTACGAAAATATTATTTCTATTATTTTTCAGTTTTTACTATTTTATAAAGTAACATAAAATTTCTGAAGTGCGACCTCAAATTTTCCAAAAAAAGGACAATATCAAATATTGAGAAAATAACATTTTTATAGTAATATTTTCATATAGCTAAAATTAGTAATTGGTAGAAAAATCTTATATTTGTATTTCATAAAAATTTATATGAAATAATATACACGTGTACCACAAAAGTAAAATATCTGGAAATGTTGTTTCATCGTGAAGGGTTAAAATAAACTTATAACGAACTTTAGTTTATCTTTCTTGTTTGTTACATTTTAAAGTAACTTTAAGATTTTATTATAAAATTGTTTGTAAGTCGAAATTAATTTATGAAATTGAATAGAATGTATGTAAACCAAACAAGAAAACATACTATGTAAATTATAAGTAAAATATTTAAAATTAAATTTTAACTTTAAAAGCGAACACATTTTTGGTGCATATATATTTTTTGTTAGATTTTTTTACATAGTAGCTATTTTATGGTCGTAATACAATAAGTATGTACAAATTTTATTTGCATTTTTTAAAAATCTATTACTTTTTATCTAGTACTTAACTAAGACAGAGGCGTGAATTATTACGTAAATTACCGATAAACAAATGGATTGATGTTGTAAATGAAAGTGTTTTCGGTGAACAATTATTTTTAATTGTAAAGAGCATATGTCAAATCACATTATTTATAATATGTATGTGTGTTATTAAAATGTTCTAATTCGTATTTAGTCGTAAATTCCAAATGCTCAAACTTTATAAGAAATTCTCAGAATTTGAAATTAGGATTCCTAATTTCAAATTCTGAGAATGCTTTATTTCCTAAGGAAATAAAGCATTTGAGTATTTTAGTTCGTATAACATTTTATTTATCACTTGGCATAGAATAAGCTGTTGAAGTTTAATTCCATTGTTTAAGAACATTCTATATTATCCAGGCGCCGGTATTTCCATCAAAATTTATTCCATGAATAAATTTATTTGATTAATCTTTGGAAATAATCATAGTATCAAATATTCCATGTTTCTGTGGGTTCTACTCTTGTTGTAAATATATTTTGTTGAAAATGTAGAAAATAATAACTTTTTTAACATCAAACTAATTAGAATTAAATTCATATTTTTTGAACAGTTAGTTGAATAGCTCTATATCAATATCAATTTTTTTTTTGTAAGGGGAATCAATTTCTAATTTATAAGATAGCTTTAACCAAAATATCATTTCCAATTGAAAGGTTATTATTAAATCCGATTAAATTAAGATATAAATATAAAATTCAAGTACAAAATATAATGCGAAATTTTTACTACTTTGACTGCAAGGAAAAAGTAGTATAGCGTTTGGTACGGTGTCTGTAACATTTTCAAAAAAAAAAAAAAATTGTATAGAAATCCTTCATATAGCCTCTAGATGACGAATCTGAACTTAGTTTATGTGGGTGTATGGATGTGCGTCGTCAGCTCGCTCGCTCGCTCGGTCGTCAGACAAAATTTTGTGATCGCAACTCCTCCTAGACGGTTCAACCGATTATAATGAAATTTTCAGGATAAATTTGCCTAGTGCCCGAGATGGTCATGTGGTTTTGGTTTTTTCCAGTGATGCCAACTTTCCGAGAAAAAAATTACTAAAGTTTTTAAAAATTCATTGTGGCTACATTATTTATCCGATTTTGATCAAATTTTCAGAAAAGATTTCCCTAATGCTCCCATTAATTACATAATTTTATTAATATTCAGTGTTGCCAACTTTCCGAGAAAAAATTACTAAAGTTTTAAAATTTTTATTATGGCCATGTTATTCAAGCAATTTTACTCAAATTTTCACAAAAGATTCTACTTGTATTCATATAATTTATGTAATTTTAACAAAATACATGTTGCCAACTTTCCGAGAAAAAAATTAATAAAATTTAAAAAAATTTATTATGACCATTTTATTTAACCGATTTTAATCAAATTTTCATAAAAGTTTTTTTTTAATGCCTAAATAAATTATGCAATTTTAACAAAATACAGTGTTGCCAACTTATCGAGAAAAAAATCACAAATTTTTTTAAAAATTCTTGTGGTTACATTATTTATTCGATTTTGGTCAAATTTTCAGAAAAGTATCTCGTAGTGCCCACATAAATTATGATATTATTAAAATACAGTGTTGCCAACTTTCCGAGAAATGTCAAAGTAGTCTATATATGGGTTTACCCATATACTTCTAATCTTGTTAAATCAATTTTCGAAATCAAGTTTAAAATTGATTTGCATTGCCTTTGGTATTATTGAATAATACAGTTTTTTTTTTTCAATACAAAACGTCAAAAAAATTTGAAAAGGATATGGATAAATATAGAAAAGGAGATATATTGTATGTATAAAAAAAATTAAATGTGAAAAATATATCGAAAAGTAATAAATGTTTTTGTTGATGTGAATAAACCGTGAATTATATAGAAGAATGTAGGAAATTGATAAGAATTATATATGATATAGAAATATTGGATTGTGATTTTAACTAAGAAAAAGATTTTCTTAGCACTTGATATATTTTGCTGATTTTATTTAGTTCCTGACTTGAATTGTGAAGTTCAATGAATAATATATTATCAAATGTCTCCAGTATTTGGAGATAGCATTGCATAATTGATGAAGAAATCTCTGGCATTATTATTGCAAAATTAAATAATACACAGTTGGACAAGTACGTTTTGCGACTGGCCCGTAAAACTTTTATTTTTTAAGAGATAAATTTATAAATATTTAAAATGTTAAAAATCGTCTTGACGAATTTCAACAGACTTGTTCTAAATTTTTAATTGTTGGGTTAATAATTTAAATAGTTTTAATTCTTTTTTAATTATTAACGATAAATATGTAATAATATAATAAAATTTTACTAAATATTTAGTGAAATTGCTTGACTCTATCCTGCATTGAAAAATATGACAAATTGAAATATTCGAGTGAAATAAAAAAAAAGTATATAGGTTTGGTGTTTATTTTTATCACATCTTAAACCAGTCTATTTCTTTTTCTTATTAGGTCATTTTTACTTCTTTATGTGATTATTATGAATTATGTTAAAATTACAGAATTTTCAGGTAGAAATACAGAATATTTACAGTAAAATGAAATTATAAATTTTTTATAGTAAAATTTTACTACAATTATTCTGTAATTTCGCTATTATTTTTTTTACAGTGTAGTGATATAGTAAGAAATATAATTTAGTAGAAATTTTAATTTATACCCAAATTATCTAACAAAATTGTTGAACATTTTGAGTAGGTAATATATTTAGAAAAGTTAAATTTCTTTAAAATAGATGAGTAGATTATTAATAAAAATGTATTGATTTAGGTATCCATTTGATGCGGTACCGGCCGAAGTGTATCGGTACGATGAAAATTTAGATTGTTCATATTTTCGGCGACGACCACGTTCCTTATGCGGTGGTCCGGATCCATCCCGGTACACGTGGTTGCCCGCCGACGAAGATTCAATACGCATGGAACGGCCTCGTTCAATTCGTGCAGAAATCGATCATCGGCATAGTGCTGAACATTTATCTACTACATTATATCCATCCGTATGTTTAGCTCATCCTTATAAATATCAGCATCATCATTCGCAATCGCTTCCGATATCGACACCAGCTGCAGCTGCATTCATTGTACATGATCAACCAATAGTTACTAATAGGTAGGTAGGAGAACGTGTTAAAGTTGAGATGAATTGAAATGAGAGATTGTCTCTTTGTAGACCGAAGCATGTAAGTTTTGCCCGTTCGCAAACTTTAACATCATTTGACGATGTTATGACCGGCGATATTGTACCATATAGAGACGGCGCCGGCGTTCCTAAACCAACTACATTACCTAGTCGTATTTCACATAGTCAAGAGCGGTTAATTGATGGACGAAAAACTTGCGATCAACCGCCTATCACACGTCAGCCCGAATTAAATGAATCTAATCTAGTTCTTATGGGTTAGTTTTTACAGAATAACGTACAATAAGATTTGATTAAGTTTAGAAATTGAATTTTTTTTTATTTATTTTAAACAAAAAATACTAGTAAAGTTTTATTTTGTTTTGTTTCATAATTTCTGATAATTTTGAATTAAATAATAGATAATAGTTATATAATAATATGATGCACACATTTTTACGTTTATGATGTTTTAGAAAAATTAAAAAGAACTCCAATGAAAACACAAGCAACACAGACTGAAGTATGTTTAGGAAGAAAACCTGTACCTTCAGCTCAATTTTCATTAAGTCCCCGAACAATTCAAAGAGTAATAAACATATTTTTACTAGACATATTTCTTTATTAATTATTAATGAAAATAATTACGTTTAGGTGAAAATGGTTTCTCAGGGTGCACAAACAAACGGCGTTATATATTTTAATGGTCGCAAACTGATGAAATCTTATTCAGAAGCGGGCGATAAATTCGGAAACTATGAAATCGATCCAGGTGCCGAACATGAACCACTGCAGAGAACCCAATCAGAAGAACCACCAAGATCACCATTTATATTAAGATCTGAATCGCCGCAACATGATTTAGAAATAAGTAGAATACCAGAAACTGAATTAGAAATGAAAAATGAATTAGAAGAAATTGATAGTGCCTCAAAACCAGAAATAGAACGCCAACAAACATTAGCATCTATACAAAGTGAAGAAACATCGCCTGTAACACGATCGGATCACGAATCAGAAGATTCCGAAACGAAATCACAAAAGGAAATTATTATTGATTTCAAACCACAGATTCCTTCTTATGTAAATAAAAAGAAACCTTTATTGAAAACGTCTTCGGATGGAGATATTTTGGTAAACAAAAGACGAGTAATGAAAAAAATTGAAGAACGCCAATTGCAAGTTAAACATTTTATGTCACTTAGCCACGATAATATTACTAATGAACCATCACAAATGGAGACAAGATCGTTTTCACCATATTTTCAGAATTCGCCGATTTTACACGAAGGTGTTTATAGAGATTTAAATGACGATCCGAAATTTTTGTCATTGGACAAAGATGATGAGGATGTACCTCGTTTTAGAGCTCAAGATTCCATTGACGAAGAGTTTCACGAAAATATTATCTACGGTGGTCTATTCCGAAAACAATCATCTATATCAAACGGTGAACTTGATAGTTTAATAGCTGAAAGTCGACATATTTATTCGATTGATGAAGATGGAGTAGTTCCTACATTGCATTTACTTCCCGAAGAGAAAATATCACCATTTGCATCGACAGATTCATTAGCAAATGATTTACGAGATCATTCTGATGGTATTTGGAATGAATCTCAGGCAACAGTACTGCAAGTTGATTCCGGAACGGAAAATGGTACCGGATTAAGTGCGTCAGAATTAAGTAGTACAACGTTGAGTACCTTATCACCAGGATCTGCGATGCTGTTAACACCGTCATCGAGACGGAAACATTTACTCATGCTACAACATCAACAACGAAGCTCAATGGATACCGATGCTTTAGATGAAGAAAGTCATGCTGAACAACAGGTGATCTTCGAATTTTAAACTAGATTTTTTTTTTCGTGAGTTAACAATTTTGGAACTGATATCAGATATCAGCTTGAAAATAAACTTTTAGAAAATAAAATGAAATTGTATTTTGTTTATATCACGCAAATATAAAGAAATATTTTTTTCCATAAAATCTTTAGACTTTTATGTTCAATTTCCAAAATATTATTTGATATTAATTTTATTATTATTTTACTATTATTGATATTAATTTATATCTTTAGTTACGATTAAGTCAGATCTACACATGCATTAATCAATATTCATTATTTGCTATGAATTCATTCTAAGAAAAATGTAAAATCAGGTGCATTTAGTTGTGAAATTAATAAACTTTTAATCTGTATTAGACAATGTTAAGTCCATGTTCATCACGCCTTCCCTTGGATGTACCCAGTACTGAATCATTATCACCATCAACATCAGGGGGGGTTGCGGGTAGTTCTACTAATCTATCTGTTAAGTCCGTATCGCACAAATTTCTGCCTGCATCCCCCGTTCGTAATCATCGTTCGACGAAACTATCGTATTCCTATCCGTTGTCAGCCTCAGTGCCAACGCTCAATGAAACCGATCAACGATACGCGAATTCAACGGCTGTCGTACCCGATTTACTGCTGGCCCGAACCGATTCGGGACGCACCAATACCGACGTATCGGAAAGTACAACCACCGATGATTATATTACGGCTAATTCGGGAACAGATAGCTCAAGAAGAAGTGGATCGTTTAAAGGCATCACTAATGAACGACATCATCATCATAATATAGTGCAGGTACTTTATTTTTTTATTAACGTGATTGTTTACTATCTAAATAAAAAATATGTAATTTTAACTACAAACAATGAAACACTATGATGCCTAGTATTTTTTAAAATACATAACGTTTGAACTATTACAAATATTATGTAATATGATATTACCATTGAGTAAATAAGTGAGTTATTAATAATAAGTAATTGAGTAAATATATATTTTTAATCAATGGTATTACCAACGGGATGGAAAAGTACATATGTATGTAATATTACAGTTTTTTTTTTTAAATAAAGTTTCTTTTAGTAAATTTACAGAACTTCAGTAAATTTGGTGTCAGGAATTTTCCAAAAATAGCTAAAATTTGTTTAGTTCTGTAATATTATTGTTGGTATAATTACATACATTTCTAAATTTATATAAAGGATGTATTTTGAACTGAATGAATTAGACTTAAAATATTGTATTAGTATTATTACACAAAATATGTACTAAGTCTCATTATTTTGATGAATTATTACAGATATTAATATACAAGCTGTAATTTTACATAATTTAAAAAGTTATACCAACAATATGTAATTCTACATTAAGTATGTGATGCAATTTGTAGAAAGTAAGCAATTTTACATACTTATTAGGGTATTTTTACTTACTTTATATGATTATTATGTAAATTATGTAAAAATTATAGAGTTTTGAGGTAGAAATTCAGAATATTTATAGTAAAATGATTTTTTGTTAAAGTGTAGGTAATTATTTATAAGTAAGATTTCTTTTTAATAAAATTAATGTTTTAATGGATTTTAATAGTTGAGAATATATGAATTTGTATTTTGCCCAGGACGGTAGTTCATTCGAAAGTGCATCATCAATCTACAGCGTCACCCGTGATTTAATCACCGAAGATATGGTTGTACCATCGTTTTCACCGCCGCCGATTCTCGAAGAAGCAAGCGATGCTGCAGCAACACCCGTACCATATGCAACTGAGACTGATATTAAGATTGCGAGTATTCATCGTCAATCGCCGTCGGGTAGCAGTAGCTCATCGGGTAGTTACAGTCTGGAGGGCGGCGGTTCTTGTCCCGATTTATTATCCACGAATGCATCAACATCAGCAAAAGCTACTAAGTTTACCAAAGCACCGCATGTGCCTTCAAAGAAAAAAATTACCGCACATATGCCATCCGTTAGCGATGACGAACAAAGTGTTCACTATTCGTCATCGGGATATTATGAATCGCCAATTGATGATGAGTAAGTTTTTCTAAATCAATTATTTTTTGTATTTGAAGTACTTAATATGCTTGGGTTGTATAAAATTTGCTCAAGTGTTTTTTTGACATATTTTTTCAATTTTCTTCCAACAACATAGTAAAATATTTTTCAGAACTCATTGTATTAAATTAAAAACTGTTTTAAGATTAAATTCTGTTTAATTATTTTATAAAAACGACGTTTCGATTATTTGGTAAAAAAAGATCCTGATAAAAACTTGAATAATTTTCACAATAATTTTATTTAAATGTTAGTTTTATTTTTTCTAATACTATCTGAAATTATGTAGTTGGGTGAAAAATAATATTAACGTTTTTTATACTTAATATTTCGAAAAATTATTTTAAAAATTTGATATTTAACGACTCCGGTTAATCTGTAGTCTGGTTAATGCATCTCCGGATAAACAAGAGTCTACTGTATTAAAAATATATAATGATCTAATGTGTCGAAAATTTATAAAGAATATAACAAATTTATATAATTTCTAAAGTACTTACTGTTCTTTAAAAGTATTTTTGATTTTTTTCCCATATTTCACTCAAATATATTTGAGCAGAAAAAATATGAAAGTTTATATTAAAAAATTAAGCAATGTAAACAGAAATTAAAAGTATATACATATATTATTGTGAACTAATTGTCTAACATTTATCTTTGAAACTTAAATATAAAGTTATACGCTATTCTAAGCTTTCTGGTTTAAGTTAGATAAAGTTAAATTTGCAATTATAATCAAAAAATATTCCTATATCATTAGCTAACGTATTGTAAAGATAACTTTTTATTTGTTTTATAAGATAAATAAAAGAATTTTTTGAGTACTTTAAAGATATTTTACTTTGGTATATTTCAACTTTTTTTGAATATTTACACTGCAATTTGTTACGTATTCTTCTACAAATATAATAAAAAAATTAATGTTTTGTTCACATATAGGTCTGCTTGTAAACAAGCAAGTACCGAAAAACGTGAGTGGTCTGATGAAGAAAAGAGAAGAAAAAAGCAAACATTTATTTTGGATATTAAGAAGCATCAGTCAACGGAAGATCATAAATCTCCTGCTGACAAATCTGTAACTCCTACTAGCACCAATAAAGATATGGAAGTGCCTGTACAGGTAACATTATTTTTAACATAGTAAAATATTTTTCAGAACTCATTGTATTAATATAAAAACTGTTTTAGGATAAAATTCTGTTAATTTTTTATATAAAAACGACGTTTCGACGAAACTGAAGATGAAGACGAGCGTTCAGTTTCCTCAAAACGTCGTTTTTTTTATATAAATAAATAAACAGAATTTTTATTTATTTTTGATTTTAAAAATAACTTTACCTAACAACTTTTGTCGCACAATTATAGCAATACAATAGAAATCAATTATTATGTAGTAACATATTTTATATATATATATATATATATATATATATATATATATATATATATATATATATATATAATTTGATAGCAACTCATATTTATTTATAAGAAATACGAATTTAATGCACTTTGATTCTTAAAAAGCAAACATAAAAGTAATAAAATATAGTATTTTAAGTATCTTGAAAAAATAAAAATTTGTATAGCTATCGCCATACACCGAAAAGCCCAAAAGTACAAAAATCCGAAACCGAAGTCCAAAACAAACTGGCCGCCGTGTGTCACATCACGTAGTTAAAAGATCACCGCCAGAAGCCCAAGCTATCCGTACACCAACCCATGAAGAATGGAAATGCACCGATTCGGAGAATACAACCGATGAATCCAGCTCGGGCAGGAGCAATGTACAGGTGAGAAAACATTTCGAAAAAATGAACGGATTAACAATAGTTTTAATTTCATTGTTACCAATTCCAGTTTTGGTTAGTCGATTGTGACGGGAGTAGAGGATTTTAAATAAATAAAATTTTAGTGGTGTGTCAGTGAGGTAGGTCAGTTTTGTATGTATTATTATTGCTATATAGTCTCAAATCTAAAAAAAAACGGTTTCTATTTCACGACGTCGATTTATCGCAGATTTATATTTAGATTTTTAATATTTTCGGATTTTTATTTTCGTATTTACCCGTTAAAACAAACGTCTCTTAACATTTTATTCGTATCGTCTAAAAATAATTGTAACACAAAACTCATATGATCTAATTTTTTATACTAACACCACTTCGGTTACACAATTCTTTATTTATTATTAGCGGTCAGACACTTTTTAGGTCTTTTCATCTGTTATACCCTATAGGCATTCTTATTCTATTCAAGTAGAAAGACTGTGTATTATCTGTAACCTAATAGAATTTATAGAAGTAAATAATTTCTAAAGAATTCTTCTCATAATGTATCAAGTAGCAAGTATATATAAATATACTATACTGTGTATTATATCTTTTATCCAGTAGAATATAATTGAAATTATTTTAGGATAAGTCTCTTGTGATTTATTTATATTTGTTATCAGGAGATTCCATCTTAAACTAAAATTACTAATTAAATAAGCTATGGCTTTCTTTTTTTCATAAAACGTTATTAAACTTGCTTTGAAAATGTCTTTTAACTAATAAAAGCTAAAAAAAAGTTGTTTGCTTAAAATACTTTTCAATTATAACCAAAAGCTTTCTATTATTATTATGCTTTTGATTGAGCCGATTGATTATTTTAAAAAATACTGTTGTTTTGTATTTCAGGCGGTAATACCGAGTAAAACATCGCCGCGAAAAATACGTAAGATACGCGGTGATGGTAATCGAAGAAAATCAACGCCACGTTCACCGACAATTTCACGAAGTAAACGAAGGAATGATAGTGGCGAAGAGAAATCATCGAGTCTTCCAGGAAGTTTACCACGTCGAAAAAATAAACACGATTCCGATGATAGTCATTCGAATACTGCATCAGCGAAATCAAATCGACTCAGTCCATATAGGTATAGTTTGATAAATACCTTTTTTAGTAATTTTAAGAGGGTATTATATACCTTTCTCAACCTAAAATAATCGATCAATTTTATGAATTTTTTTCTGCGAAATTATAAAAGATATCAAACCGTGGTTTTCTGGGAATGAAAGAATAGACTTTTAAACTTCTTTTACGAATTTTAATTTTTACTTTTGGAAATCATCCGAGTTCTAACCCTTTCTTCCAAGCTCTGCAAAACTTGACGGCTGTACGATAACAATGATAACCCATTTTGTCCCAAATGAATATTTGTGGATGCCTTTCGAATTTTGTTTCAGATGAACAGGAAGGAGTTATCATTGTTCGAGCTTCGAAGAAAGGGTTAGAACTCAGACGATTTTCAACAAAAATAAAAATAAAAATTCTTGAAAGAAGTTCAAAGTCTATTCTTTCACTCCCAGAAAACCGCGGTTTAATACCTATTATAGTTTTGCAGAAAAAAAATTCATAAAGTTAGTCGATTTTTTTTAGGTCGAGATAGGTATATACCCCCTTAAAAAGATTATAGAAAAAGATTATTATTTTATATAGACACTATCAAAAAAGTTTGATGTGTTTATTTATTTCTGATAGAAATATTTGAACTTTAAAAATTATTATTTAATTAATTAGATAATTAAATTAAATAATATTTAAAATGAATTAATGGATCTTAGAGAAATTAAAATAAAATTTGAAGGAAATATAATAGAATGATGCAAATATTCCTATTTTTATAGAAGTCCAAATGATTCGCCGAATAAACGGTCCAAAATAACAAGTCCCGAATCAGCACGATTGAAAGCACTAAGTGCTGAATCACTTCGTTCCGTATCACCTGGTAGCGATAGTGTCTTTTACAGTGATCCGAGTAGTCATACGACAGCACCGATATCGGCCTCTACATCTACGTTAGTCACAACCGAACATCAAGTGCATTGTTTGCATTGCGGGAAAGAAGTCGATATCGTTACGACAGATGATCCCGATAAAAGTGCAAGTCCTAGTAGTAATGGACAACAAGCCGATATTGTTCAACCGCCTGCTTGTTTCGCTGATTCACCGCGCCTTAAACACAATCGTCTCTACAAGAAATTGGAGAAGAGATTTAGATCCGAAGAGCGAGCGTATGGCGAACGGAAACAACATCATAAATATAGACCTGAAGTGCGCGCTAAAGTAAGATTAATATTACGATATTTTTCAATTTTTTTTTTTAATTTCACACTCATCATACACTAATATATTGAGTTAATTTTTTGTGTGCGAATTTTATAGTCTGAAGAAAGAAGTAGAGAAGAAGTGCCACGGGTGAAATTACGGCCTATAGCGCGTTCAACAGACGCTAGTATGGAATATATCCAAACCGAATCTAGTTCTACTATAATATGTACGGGTAATTCAGATAAAGAAGACGAAAGTGATGTATATTTTGATCCTTATAATTCTTGTCATTGGATATATATCGGTGATGTAAATGATTCACCAACATGGAACGAGTCTTCAGAAGGTCATCCTCAAGAAACTGGTAAACATTTTGAATTTCAAATAAAATATTTTTCAATGAGCATTGCAAAATTAAGGTTGAATTAATACATAGACGAATGCATGCACTAGCTCGGAATATTTAAAAAAATTAGAATCATTCCCATCTCTTTTGTTTATGAAAAAGTGCTTTTATTTTTTGCTTTAATACAAATTTTTATTTCTATCTCTTATCAAATATGAATAGTATTTCTACTTTTCACAAAAATCACTTTTAAAAGTAAGGTGAGAATTCGGGCCATTTGTTCTCATTTCTAATAAAAAATTTGCTAACATTTTCTTCAATACTGAAAACATACAACATATTTTCAAATATCTGTTTGATCGAAATTAATTAATAATATCTTTTTACACATTATTTGGAATGACCGTAGGTAAAAATAAGTATAATTCGTAAGATTATTGATGAAAATATGTACTTTTTTAATTATTTACATAAATAAGTATTGTTGATAGTTAAATTGAAAATTTCAGAAGGAGACGATATGGATGTAGACAAAAGCGAATCTATAATAAGTTCAACAAGTACAGAATCTGAACACGAATTTAAAAAACGCTATCAAGCTATCACACATCGGATGGTTCATCGAAAATCTTGTTTAGAAATGTATAAACGACAAGCTTCTAAATCTTTTGGTATGTTTATTTTTAATCTAGAATAAGAATTATTGAATGTTGAATGAATTAGAGACTAATTTTATAAACTTGCCAGGAATTTCTTTTTTGTAACTGGTTCATCACGCACATAATTTTTTATTATTATTGTTAGATTTCTTAATGGTTTTATCATCGAACTAAAAATAAATATATCGGTCCCTTGAATTCTTGTTATATCATCATTATATTCAAAAATATTTATGTTTATGTATAACAAGTGGTTTTGTAAAAGTGAAAATTAATTGCATTAGATCGTAAATTATATATTAGAATTGGAATAGAGATATAAATGTCTAAATTTAGATTTATTACTATTGACGTCAAAATAATGGTTATATATTTTCCGTTTTATTGAAATGTTTTACATTTATCTGAATAATTGTGTTACGTTGTAATAAAATATATCAATGAAATTGTTTAGTGTGACAAATGTTACAAAAATTTTATTGTTTTCTTTCGATAATATTTTATTTTATAAATCTGAGAATGACACAGAAAATATTTTAATTATTATTTGATTATGTTTGTACATCTTTAAACCAAATGTAGTAGCATAAAGTGTTACAGTAGAATACAGTATTAAATTTAGCTGAAATATTCGACGTTGTGAAGGTGTTGTCAGCTTAATTATTTTTACAAAATAGAAAAACCTGGATGCAGCGTTCTTATATTTATCATTTGTCTCAAATTTGATTACAATAATTAATTTTCATTTTCTACTTTTATTTTTATTCTGAAAATTATAAAATTTCAACGTGAAATTATGTATTTGATATTTAAGTATACGTTATTTAGAAAACTATCTTTAGAAGTAATATAATTCAAAAAAATTTGCAGGCATAAGCAAACCATATGTAAAGCATATTAGTTTAATTTCAGTTTTCTATCTTTAGAAGTAATATAATTCAAAAAAATTTTGCAGGCATAAGCAAACCATATGTAAAGCATATTAGTTTAATTTCAGTTTTCTTTTAAAGACAATACTTTGTATTTATGTCTTTGTTACCAATTATTTTCGAGGTTTTAAATTGTTTATTATTTTGACAATTTCTGTTTTTAATTTACAAAATGTCATGGATAATAAAAAATATGAAATATATACTTATTATTTCGGGTAGGCAGTCAGTTTATTGAGAATAGGAAATTAAATTAGACTCATATTTCTTATATTAAGTTGTTAATTAGTAATTTATTGCTTCTATTCAATATTTCGAGCTAGATTGGGCTGTTCTTCACGAACTTCGCACTACGAAAAGAATACATCTTTATTATGGATATAGTTCTAAATATATACATAAATTATTATAACAAAAACTTACATGTATACTTAGTTTTAATACATAGGTATTTACATACCTAATGTTAGTATTAAAACTAAGTATACATGTAAGTTTTTGTTATATTAATTTATATATATATATATATATATATATATATATATATATATATATACAGTCGATTCCGCTTAATTGGGACACATCGGGACTAGGGCATTTTGGCCCAATTAAGCGGCTGTCCCAATTAACCGAATTTTACATAAAATTAAGCAATCCATATTTTTCTTTCAATAATTTTATTTTATAAATTCTTGGAAAAATCTATAAACTACATATAACCAAAAAAATATAAACTTTTAAGAAAAAAATAATAATAAATTCCAAAATAAAATAATAAATAAATACATACATTTTTAATTCAATTCAAAAATGTGTCAAGTGTAGTCTGTCTTTTGTTTTTGAAACATTTCACTTCTACAAAATCAGCACAAGTATTCAGTGCGGCTGTAGGGCTGTAGGGCTTTTTATTTTATCCAACAAAGCAATTTTACTAGAAACTGTCATATCACTTCTTGGCATCTTGGCAAGAGTCAATTTTTTTTAAATAAAATCGACAAAATCTAAGTTTAACGAACCTTCCACGCGCGAGGTGTAGTGGTAACTGAATCATAACTGAATACGTAACGATTGAGACAGCAGGGTAGACTCTCACAGCTTTAATGACCGGTGCCGCGCCACGCCGACGCGAGGGTAAACATTAACCTTTGAGCGCGCGTGGGTCCGTACTTCATACGTGAATGAATGTGTTGGGAAAAAAGTTCACAGCGCGCTATACTAATGTAATTAATTGATACATATTTGCTAGTTTTTTAAATTTAATTTTCCATGTTGTGAATCAAAAAGATATGAAGCGTATCATATTAAATTTTTTGTAAATATTTTTTCTTGTGAATATTTGTAACATAATATATACTGTGATCTTAAATTTACTGTCCCAATTAAGCGGAATGTTGTCCCAATTAAACATGTAAATTTACTGTTGGTTCCTTGGTTTGGTTTCTGTTCTTTGAGATTTGGCCCAAATAAGCGGCTGTCCCAATTAAGCGGAATCGACTGTATATATATATATATATATATATATATATATATATATATAGAATTATATCCATAACAAAGATGTATTCATTTCGTAGTGCGAATAAATTACTAACAATTTAATAAGAGGAATATGAGTCTAATTTAATTTCCTATTCTTAATAAACTGACTGCCTACCTGAAATAATAAGTATATATTGAAGTATTATTGAACACAGTCGAAAACAATTAACCTAATATATATACTATTATATTTTGTAAACAAAATCGGAAATAAATGTTAAGCGTATATTTACGGATAAGTAATTTAAAAAGTGACCATGAATACAGACCAATATATATATATATATATATATATATATATATATATATATATATATATATATATATATATAAAATATATATTAAAATCGGAAATTGAAATGATGTAACATTCCACGTGTAGTAAAGGTGGCATACTACAATGTGCCACCTAAACTTAGTATTTCAAATGCCGTGCGTTCTTAAAATAACGCGAACGCCGAAAAAATAGCCGACACACGGCTAGCCGGTCACTAGGTTTATAGTGATTCTCGTATGAGCACCAGTAAATATGTGCACAACGTGACCCATTCGTCGTATTCATAATATGTTTTATGTTTTTCCTGTGTCTGTGTGTGTCGTGTAGTTGAATTCATTTCCTAACAATGTTGCTCGGTATGTTTATTTCAAATACCACGTGTGTTTCTTAATGTAGTTTTTTTATTATTTGATTTGTTTACTTGGTTCTTCTCTATTTTTCATTTGCTAGTTCCGAATATTTTTATTGATAAAGAAGATTTGCGCACGAGTTTGGAAGATCTGTTAAAGCAGATGTTGATTGTATGGTGTAAAGAAAATCAGGGAAATAATTTGATTTCAGCTAGAAAAGGTGGTACTTTTGGTTTCTTACAACGTATTTGCTTTAATAATAATTTAATACATTGGTTTATTTATTTCATAGATTACTAACAGATTCAATAAAAGTGTTAAAAAGAGATTTTATAATAAACAATATATTTCGCATTTCATCAAGATTTAATAATTTTTTTCTATAATCTTTAATAAAATTTTATTTTTAATATAAATTGGCTAAATAGTTTTTGAATTAAAAATATATAGGTAGTATATATTGTTATGATGGATATACTTGCAAATATGAAGTTACGATATTCTGGCTTAATAACATAGTAGAAAAGTTTCCTTCAAGCACATACACCCTTAACTCAAAAATATGATTTCTGCAGATGCAATTATGATTTCATAACTCACGGTTATGAGTTATGGACAGTATAACTTATCAAAATGTATTATTCAACAGGAGTAAAAAAAATACTTCTAAATAATATTAGAATCTGTTAAACCTCATTCAGACTTTCCATTAAACAAAACAGAATTTTCTTTTATAAAATATTATAATTGTTACTATTAATTTAATATTATAATTTAATATATAATTTTGTTGTTTTATTTTTAATACACATATATTGACTATAGGTATTGTTATTTACATACATACATATATACACAATCACGCCATATACCCAAAAGGGTGTGGCATAAACTCTTTCCATTATCCCGAAATCAGTTTCCTTACAACCAGCATTTACTCTTCGTTCAATTTCACGATCTAAACGGCCATCCTTAGATATCCAAATACACAAATTCAACTGTAAATTGAATGAATGCAGTTCTATTGTAGTAAAATTATGTAATTTTTCTTAATAACTTTATTAATATGTATATTTGAACATTATACTAAACTTATAAATTATTTTATTCAATTAAAATATCATAATTATGTTTATTTTTCAGATAGTGACAAAACAATTGTAGTACATCGAGAATCAGGTGAATTTGGTTTCCGAATTCATGGTTCTAAGCCGGTGGTTGTTTCTGCTATTGAACCAGATACGCCAGCCGAAAGTTCAGGATTAGAAGTTGGCGATATTGTACTTTCCGTTAACGGAGTTAGTGTTTTAGATAAAAGTCACTCAGAGGTCGTAAAAATTGCTCATGCTGGTAGCGATACTTTAACATTAGAAGTAATTGATTAACTGAATTTCAATTTAAATTTTTCTATTATAAATAATTTGATTGATTTTAGGTAGCACGAACAAGCAGTGTATTAAGTTCACCTTTGACAGTAGACCAAAAAAGTAATTTACTACATTCTGGATATTTATGGAAACTGGCAGGACATGTTAGTGGTACGCCATCAGACAAATGGAAAAGAAGATGGTTTTGTTTGAAAAAGGACAATTGTTTATATTCATACAAATCAGACAAAGTAAGCAAGAATGTTCTTTGTTTTTTTTTTATTTTTTTTTTTTTATTAACTTATGTTCGCTCACGCAAGCCACTCTCTCAATCATACTACTACAATTACTCATCAGATGTCCAAGCAAACGTACAGCTTCAAAATAATTCATATAAATTTCTTTAATGAAACGTTCAGTAGACATTCGCTTAAGATGTCCGAACCATCTTAACTGATTAATACCAACTTTTGCTACAACATTTTTTTCAATTTCACACTCATCATACACTAATCTATTTCGTACCCAATTCCTCCTAGTTATACCACATACCTCAATGTAAAAATCTCATTTCTACAGCAGTCATTTTTCTTTTATGTTTTTGCAGCCAACCCCAACATTCATTAATCATTACCATACATCAACATAGGCACCAAAATAGCATTGTATATACTCAAACGGGGTGGCTTCTTTGAAAATATTTACATTCCTAGCAAAAGTATCCAAAGCACCCAAAACCTTACAACCAGCATTTACTCTCTTTTCAATTTCACAACCTAAACAGCCGTTCTTAGATAATCAACTGCCTAAATACACAAATTCATATATCTGCTCTAAACGTTTACCATCAATATACATTACATTCAGTCGTCAAGTCACCCTTCTCAAAAACTAAAACACTCATCATACACTAATCTATTTCTTATCCAATTCCTTCTAGTTACACCACATACTCCACGTAATAATCTTATTTCTACAGTAGTCATTTTCCGTTTTATGCTTTTGCAGTTAAACCCAACATTCACTATCCATACATCAATGTAGGCACACCAAAACAGCATTGTATATACTCATATCAATAAAATCTATATAGATAACTAAATAATACAAATAACCTATGTTGTAGGATTCCCAGCCAGTAGGTGCTATAATGCTTGTAAATTATGCAATAGAACGTTGCAAAGATGACGAACCGGAAGCACCGGCTCGTCCCTTCCGTTTCCGATTGCAAAAACCAGGCGTGCAATCGTTGAATTTAGCGGCCGATTCGGATGTAGCTGTAAGCCATTGGTGTACGATGCTTGCGCATGCAGTTGAATGTAATCGTCTGGTGGATACATGGCTTGAACGCACCCGATGCAATCTTATATTACCGCCGAATGCAATTGCCAAACCGGATTGTTTCGGCTACTTAAATAAATTACGAACCAAATGGAAAACATGGACGAGAAAATATTGCGTACTTAAAGATGCTTGCATCTATTTTTATCAAGATGCCAATGCTAAATGTTCGTCTGGTAAGTTAGTAAAAATTCATATCAATAGTTTTGATAATAGCAAACCCTATGTCGTTTTTCCTATGATAAAGTCAAATTGATAACTTACGCACAGTGAGACATTACCAATCTTAAATAATAAAAAAATTGGGCACTTTTATATATATTACTAAAAAGGAGCAATTTTATATTGACTTTTCGTATTTTTGCGTTAAAGTTGCCCCATTCTTCTCAATATCAGCTTTACGAATATTTTTTGTTAGTTTTCAAATATACAATTTTTATCGATGTTATATACTAAAATGTTACTCTAATAATTTATAGAAACAATAATAAATTCTTAAAAATAAATTTGCAGACCGGACAGAAAATTATGAAAAACGCATATAACATTTTTAAATCACTATTTACTAGTGCCTCAAACGCAATAAAGCTTTTAAAAAACGTTGGCCCATTTATACCTCATTATAAAAGTGATTTTTTCCAAAAGTACTTTTGACGTTTACTTAAAATTATTTATTAAGCACTTTATAATAGTTTATTTCAATTTTATAATACCAAATATAATAAAAATGATCAAAAATAGAAAAATGATTTATATTTGATCAAAAACAGAAACAAAAATTTATTTTGAAGTTAATGATAAAAGCACTTTTTCATGAAAAAATAAGGTAAGAATACGGGCCGTTATTTTTTCCTATTTTCTGCCTATTTTGGAAAAATAATGACGATGTCGTTTCAGATGTTTGTAAATTTTCGTACTAACGAATCTGACATAGAAAACCGAACAAAATAATCATTTTAATATTTATTAAACTAAAAGTAGTACTAATCTACGTTTAATACTGCGACGGTACGGACAAAAATAGGGAGAAAATAGCAAAAAAGAACGTTTTTTAAAAACGTAAATAGTTAAGTGATTAAAAAAATTTTCTCATACTAAAAAATCATTTTCTGCCCGGTTTGCATTTTTTTTTAAGGACAACCCTAATATATATAGTATATAAATTCTCTAACTAATATGTATATTATTTAAATTTGTAGGTATGATTTGTTTACACGGGTATAGAGTACAAACAATGGCCAGTGGTAAAAAGCATGCATTTGAAGTAGTGCCATTTGATGCAACGCAAAAACATTTCTATTTTCATACGGATTCCGAAATGGACAGAAAACGGTATGTACTTGTGCTGATGATGTCAGAATATATAGGTATAAAAATAAAGTATGCAAAAATATTTTCATAAATTTACAGCTGGTTAGCTGCACTTGAATTTTCGATAGATCGCTGGTTAAAAGTCGGCTGAAAATAGAAAAATAGAAAAATTAACGAACTAGGAAACACATCGGCATAAATTGAATTATAAATATCTATATATAGGTACAACAAACCGAAGATTTCATCTGTCCAAATAATTGTTATTAGTTTTTTGTATTTTCATTTGAATTATTTATTTATTTTGAAAAGCTGTGTGCACCTTAATAATATAAATTAGATATGTTTAGATATATTTAAAGCTTATGTGAAGAAAGCTATAATCATTCAATATTTAGATTGTGTGACACATCTATTAGCGTATTTATTCTTTTTTTCGTTGATCATTTGTCGAAATATAATATAATATATCATCCATTAAATACGTGGTAAAAATTATCATACTGTGAAAGAATTTGTATTTTACATTTATTCATATAATAAAAATGACTAAAAATTTGTTAAAAACATTTGTTACTAAAAGATGAAATATTTTTAAAACAAGTTAATAAGGTAATAGAATTACAATTTAACAGAATTCGTATAATATGTTATATATTGTTTATATACAATTATATAGCAAATTAATAAATTAATAACAATAACTAATTAAATACGGCTCAAGTAAATATAAATAAGAACTAAATACGGCGAGTTAAAAATAATGATAAATTAAATGAAACTAAATTTTAATATAGAAGAATTTACGAAAAATATACTAGTTTATTATTGTACTAATAATACTAGATGTATATGCGACCAGTCTTAAATGTAATATGTTAAATTGCTATTGTGCACTGCCAATGAAACGAGACAAAATAAATATAAAATTTACAATTTATACTTGATTTTTTTCAACACCAATTTTTAATGCATGTAACTTATTTTATATAGAAAGAAAAAAAAACGTAATACGAATATGAACTGATTTCCTAAAACAGGTCGACAAGTTATGTAATTAATTACAAGAAAAATAAAATAATTTTACTTTATTTAAATAAATAAATGTTTAAAATTTAATTGCATTAATAAATACCTATTTAAACAATTTATCAATAGAATAGAATAAATAGAATTTATTTGATTAGTTTAAAAAATGAAAAACTACATTATCAATAAAAACTAAAGAAATGATTGTTTTTATACCAATTGAAAATTTGATTATTGCTTATCCGTTTCCAATAATGTAATGTTATTTTGGAATATAAAACAAAACATGTCACAAATTATTTTGATCATTTTTGATAACTAATATTTGTATATAAAAGTGGACCATCGTCATTTCTACCCTGAGCACTCTGAAAATAGGTAAAGTTTGAGAATTTTTTTTGGGTAGACAGAATAAAGTACATGTTCCGTGGTTTTATATGTTTTAGAGCTTTATTTGGTCTACAATTTAGAAAAGTTTCAACCAAATTGGTTGCAGTGGTGAGCTGCTCATTTGTGGAACTCGTGTTTAAAAAACATTGGTCCGTTGTTTAGACTGTCGGGCAGCATTCAAACATAGAAAAACATTTTTGGTTACTCTGCCCAAAAGTAAACTAAAAAAAATCTAGGATGTAGAGTAGGATTATTTTGAAATTCATAAAATTACCAAAATGTCTGAATTTTGGAAAAAAGGTGTTTTTTTTTTCATATAAAAATTCAATTTTGAAAGCATATAAAAAATCGAAAAAAGTAGATATCAAAAATATCCTACTCTACATCCTAGGGAATTCAGTTCTTTTTTTAGAGAGAAAATCAAGTCAATTGGACCAATAGTTTCCAAGATATCATCTGGATAAGTTATAAAAACATGGTTTCGAGAAAAACGCGCTTGAGATACTCTATCGGTTGGACCGATCCGTCCGTTTTACCTGCTCTGACACGACTTTGTAAAAATCGCAACAAGTTCTAATTTCGGAACACCAATTTAGCCAAATAATCTACACACTATAAGCTTTAAAAAAATGTAAAAAAACCGATTTTTTTGAAAATTTCAGAGTGGTGTCCCCCCCTTAACGCAGATCATGCTATTTATAATTTTAAAATATAAAACAATATCAATTTTCTATCATATCTTAAAAACTTGTACCTGCATATGTACGGATATTAATAATCAAAAACAAATCAAGTGATACTTATTCCATTTTGTTCCATTTCTTTAATAATACTGTTTTATTTGAGACGTTGTGTACAAAAGAAACTGTACTTTTACAATTATCTGAAATTGTTACAAGAAAAACGAATACTGTTATACAAACAATTTAAGTATTTCAATAAAATTTCATTAGTTATAGAAAGTAAAATTAAAACGATAAATTTAAAGAAAATACTAAATTGTAGAGAAGATTTTGTGCTATCAGAAACTTGCATAAGATATCATTTTTCACTGATGAAGGTGAATTAAATTTTTTTTGAACAAAATATGATTATTCTGTAACGGTTTTAATACGTGACTAATAATAATGATGACATGGTTTACTCCAGAGCGGTCATGAACCTAACTTGACCAATACAACTTTATATGTCAGTAAAAATCTAGAAGTTGGTGCCAGTGGAACAGATAACAGTGATTCGATAAGTTGAGACTCAGGTATCTGCCTTTGCGTGCGCATTAAAATTATATTTTTTCTAAAGAAGAAAAAAGATTTATTGTATTGTGTATAACCCCGTTATAAGTGCAATAAATAATTGTCAATAAAATGGTTAATTTCAAAGAATATTTCACATGGCAAATGATTAGTGTAATTTATGTGTTTTGCGTTAAGTGTAGTCAATCGTGGCCGTATTTGCCAAATTTTGATATTTGGAATGATAGCAAAACAAATTTCAGTGCATCTAATGAAGAAGAATTTCAAAGACAACCGAAAGGTAATTTACAATTAATTATTTTTCTACACATCGAGCAAATTGTTTAAAAAAGCAATTATCAAATACAAAAAAAATGTTTTGATATAATTAAAATTTAAATTATACAGGAGATTAAATTATTTATTTTTCTCAAATTTTTTGTGATAGAAGAATTTTCATATTTATTCAAACAAAAAACGAGCCATTTTTTCAAAGAAAAATTTGTAATTACCGTTTATTTTGGATATTTAGTATTTACTATAAATTATTATTCTTTAAATCTTTCATGTAATAACAACAGCTTGACTATACTTCTGAATAAAAATACTTTATACAAAATATTAAAGCAATTACAAATTTTTCTTATTAAAAAATGGCTCGTTTTTTATGCCAGTGAATGTACATTTAAACTGCACTTCATGAAAATCTCCAGACAGAGACTGATTTACGTACAGGCATTGATATATTGATATAATTATAATCTAGGCAATTGCTTTAGGGCGCCGAAAAAAAAAAATGGAGCGCTTGTTCCTCCATAAATTATAAAATATTATCAATTAAAATAAAAAGACTTTAGGATTAAGTTCTATTTATATAATTTGGATGGACACGGCTGTAGGCACTTGTTGAAACATAATTAAAATTAAAATAAAAATAAACACACAACTCTTGGTTTTTTGTTTCAAAATTATTATTTTATTAATACGATGTACATTTCGGCTTATTAGGCCATCATCAGGTGACGAAAATG
The DNA here is from genome assembly GCA_963966155.1 of Clivina fossor. Lineage (NCBI taxonomy): Eukaryota > Metazoa > Arthropoda > Insecta > Coleoptera > Carabidae > Clivina > Clivina fossor. The sequence continues at coordinate 20,366,760 of OZ014555.1, forward strand.
TAATTCTATTTATATTTTAATAAAAAATCGACGTTTCGACGTACGTCATCATCAGGAAAAATTATACGAAACATCGATATTTTATTAAAATATAAACAGAACTTAATCCTAAAGCCTTGTTATTTTAATATAATGAGTTTTGAAAGATTTTTTACTATTTTATTATCAATTGAAACTAATTTTATAGCGATATAATGATTTTTCTGAAAAAAAAAAAATAAGATATACAAACTGTATTTTTTTGTTTTCCTATTGTAAATTTTATGGATACTTGAATGTTTAATTTATATATACATATTTCTACTCAGTATTTCTTTTAAATAATTTTCTTATTCACTACATTTTTTCTATTATGGGGTGGGGGAGTAGTTATATTTTCTACCTCGGGGCGCAAATGAAGCAAATCCGTCTCTGTCTCCAGAATTTGGTTAAATTAGACAAAAAAAGTTTAACTTGTAATTATATATAATTAAAAATATAAAAAGTTAAGAGAAATATTTTTGTAATGAATAATGCATGCTTATAATAATGTTTAAGTCGTATCTCTTAGATTTTCAAGTTTTCCGTACATATTATATTTAAAAATGTAACGAAAATATTAAAATATATTTCTTTTATTTTAGTGTTAAATTTCTTTTCATTGCCCATCGAATATGAATGTCCCTCAACAGATGGACGTAGAAAAGGTATTTCTATTACAATTTATAAAATAATAATTTCTAATAAATTAATATTCTTCAGGAATTTGTTTAAATACATATGAGTGTCGAATACAAGGAGGAAAATCGTTTGGACCGTGTGCTTTAGGATTTGGTGTATGTTGTGTTTGTATGTATTATTTTTATTGTTATCTTCTTTTTTTATATTTATATTTCTCCTATAGTTACAGAATCTTGCGGCGGTCAAGTTTTAAACAATAATACTTACTTTCAAAATCCAAGTTTTCCTGATCTATCACATAATATATCAAAATGTGAACTTCAAGTTGAGAAGATTGATCCGAAAATCACACAATTCCGATTAGATTTTGTGCATTTTCAATTGGTACGTTACTTATCAATTTTTACAAAACAAGTCACTTTTTTCTGAGTTATTAAAACAAGAAATAAAATGCAGAATTTTATTATACAAGTTATCTTGTTTTGTTATTTTTAATAATTAATTTATAATATTGAATCAAATATTGAGATTTTTCCCAAAAATTTCACAAGTTACTCAATCATTGAATCGGCTTGTTAGGCTATGCATCAATGACTGGCCGGTTAACTATAGACATGTGTTTCGCTATTTAGGAGCTCGTCAGTATGGTGATTTGATCAATGTCCGAAGACACTGATGCAGGTGTTACTGTCTGGCAGTATCAGTGTCTTTGCAATCATCATATCGACGAGCTCCTAAAGAGCGAAACACATGTTTATGTTTCACTGGCTATTCATTGATGTATAGCTTAAGAAGCCGATTTAATGACTGAGTAACTTGTGATATTTTTGGGAAAAATCGCAACATTAGAATGTTATTATATTAATTTCACAGATACACTTATGCAAATTTTTTGTTCTCTGTTATAGACCAAAAACGGAATTTTTAATACTTTTTAAAAATTATAAAGTAGTTTTTAATTTTTGTGCAACGTCGATTATTAATAAATATGAATACAGAACTATAACCTAAAGCTGTTTTATTTCAATATATTTTGTTATTGTTTTTAAAATAAATTATATATTTGAAAACGTGAATAGTAAAGTTATTCTTTTTCAGTGAATCATTAAATTGAGAGATTTTTGGCAATCGATTTGAGTTTGATGAAGTTTCAGAAGTTTTTCGTAAAGATTTTTCAAAAGTAAGTAGGAATCTATCTGAAATATTTGATTGTATTCAAAAATATCGTGTAATATTTTAAATTATATAGTAAAAACTGACTTTAAACAGATAGATAAAAAGTTATAATTTCATCCACAAAATTCTGTAATCTTATTACAAAATATGAGTTATTTTGTCTATTAAGTTGTCTAAATTGATGTTGCTTTTTTTAAAATTTATTTCAATTGTTTTTAATTCATTATGTTCCATATTTTCTAACAATAGAGGTTAATAATTTCTTTTGTTTTCAGGGTCAGCCAAATCGACGAACAGGAGTATGTGACGATGATGTTTTTATAATGTCTGGAAAAAATATACGTCAACTACGTTTATGTGGATTAAACAGTGGTCAACATGGTAGATATTCTGTTTCATTAGACAATCATTTTTATAATTTCTTTTTAAATAATTAACGTTTATTGCTTTTTTAAGTTTACATTGATGTAGACAATTTAAAGGATACATTAAGCCTAATTGTTAATCCTGGCAAACGTAATGTCGGCCGAATGTGGGAGGTTCTTATTTCACAGGTAAATTTATTTCACATGAAGTGTAAATCCATTTTTAATAATAGGCCAATGGCTTATGCTTGTAAATGGACAAAATTGGCAATAATCAAATGTTGTCACATGACTTCCAGTACACGGCAATATTTTATTTAAAAGAAAAAAAAATGTACGAAAATCAACTTTCTCTTCAAAATATCGACAAAAGTTATAAGCGATTTTGTATCGATATGCAAATTTTCAACAAAAACATTAATTACTAGTGAATATAAATTCGTAAAAATTAAATCCGCTCAAAATAGTTAATTCAATAAAAATATTATCAATTTTGTATCAAAATTGCAACCATAAATATTTTGTACATTTAAAGAATAATTTGTTTTATATAGCACAGTTTTGAGGTTCTAACAAGTGAGTTTTGTCGATATTTTAAAGAGGAAGTTGATTTCCGGGATATTTTTTTAAATTAAATTTTGCCGTATAGCGTAAGTAACGTAACAACATTTGACTATTGAAAATTTCGTTGATTTATAAGCACAAACGATAGGCCCAATTAGATTTTCCAAAAAATCAGTTAAAAAAAATTCTTATATGATGCGAAATGTAGTTCTTTAAATAAAATAGTAATTTATAATTTCTTTCTTCGATTTTTCAATGAACTCGTTTTTTTTCTACCATCTCGAGTAATCGAGTCTACTGTATTGAAAATCACAAACCGATTTAACTTTTTTAAAACTTTACAGCCTTTCTTGAAACGATTTAAATAAAATAAAGAAATTTTCATTTAGATTCCATTTCGTCAACGTGCACCAAACGGCTGTTTACAGTATCACACTGGTACAAAAGGCTTAATACAAACAATGAATTTCGCTGAAAATGGTCGTCGATTAGCCGATCAAGATTACGCAATATGTATACGACAAGAAGAAGGTATGTGCTCGATTGCTTACGAGCCATGCGATGATAATTCGTTTAAAATTGGTAATTCGGGCGGAGGTAATAATACATCATCAAGTACTGGTGCACAAAATTCCGGTACTATGTCTGATAATATGGATGCCGCTAATGAAGAAACTGGTTCTGGAGAACGAGCTTTAGATGACAGAATGTGTAATGATAGAATTACTTTGCCTTGCGATAATGAAGATTTTATTATGGTAAATTTTTAAAGAATTTTACTGATTTTGAAATAAAAAGAAATATATATATAAATTATTTTTAACATAGTAAAAAATCTTTCAGAGAACTCATTATATAAAATAAACGGCTTCAGGTTCAAGTTCTGTATTAGAATTATTTTTAATCGAACGTTTCGACGAAACTGAATGTTCGTTTTCATCAGGACAAACTTATTCAAATCAGATTTAAATCAGTTTGTGCTGATGAAGACGAGCGTTCAGTTTCGTCGAAACATCGATTAAAAATTAATTCTAATACAGAACTTGAAATCTAAAGTCGTTTATTATAAATTTTTTCTGCATGTTATTCGTTATTTTTAGCCCAGCATGTCAAATATGGCTGTATGTGATCTGGTGCATTGCGGTACATCATTTTGTCCAAACGGTGAGACGATTTGTCGCGTTGAAAGTACCGTAACACCTTTCACTGTGGGCGTACAATTTGGACCGGGTTCTCGAGATGAATCTCCCGATGATAATTTAGGCATGTGTCTACATTATGAACAATTAGCTTGTGCTGTGTGATATATTTATATTATATGTATATTTTTTTCTTTATCTAAAATATAATTTTATGTTCTATATAAATAATAATGAGGTATGTTAATAAATTTATAGAATTGAATTTCCTTTGGAATAAGAAATACTATTTATAGTTTTATAGAATTCCTAATCGTTTGCAAATACTTACTTACATATTATTTTTGTTGCTTCTATCTTATTTATTCTATAATATTTATTTTTTTATGCACTAAAATACTAATTATTTCAATTTGATCATGAATAAGTAAAATATAAGAAAATATTGTATAACATATAACTATTGAATAATGTCAAATCTTTGGGATATAAATTAAGAAATAATGAAATGTTGATATTGAATTATTAATTATACGTATGTTTTCTAATTTTATAAATAATCAGTTATATCAAATATGATCTAGAAAAATGAATAAAACAATATTAATTCAGTCGTCTATTTAAATGCCAACTATTGGATAAAAATTCGATTTTATTTATATTTTGAGTTCTTTTTAACTTTGTATCAATATCAAATACTAATTCCATTTGATAAAGAAATAATTTAACATAAAAATATTGTTAGCTGAAAGTATTTTGTAAAAGAAGTAGCTGTGAATACATACGTATGGATTATTCTGTTCTAAAAAATAATCGATTTATGATACTTATTTTCTAAAATATTGTGGTAAATTATCCTGAAAAAGAAAACTATCTTTATTTTAAATATACATATTAATTTATTTTGAAAAATGTTTACATTTATAATTCAATATTGAATAACTGCAAAAATATGTTTTTATTTGTATTGAAATGTTTCAAATTTCCTATAATGGACGACCACTTATGAAGAAGAATAAAAGTATAATAAAAAATCGTACAACCTAAATATATATAAATCATGATTTGGCTTCTCGGAAAATTCTATTATTATTTATACAATATTTTTCACAATTCAGAATTGCTTAAAAAAACAAAACCTAGTAAATATATTTATTAAATAAGAATAGGATATTAGGGATAAGTAGAGAATATACATTTATCAATAATAAAGATTACACAGTTTTTGTCAGATAAAAAAAATATAATTATATATCAAATGAGTTTGATGGAATTGATAAACAATATATATACCTGGCATAATATTTTAAATAGATAATTACAAATTTTCTCGCTAAAAATGTCTTTCCACACAAATTATTCATGAAGTGCCGACGGGCAAAATTAACATTACTTAACCAGTGATTAAGTTTCATTCAAAATATTCATACGAAAACTAATTTCAGTTTCAAAATATCAAATATATAAGATCAAGAATTAATTTAAAGATATTTAAACGAACTATTTACAAATTTTCAAAAGGAATCGTATAAGAATTATTTGCTAAAATACATATAAAGATAAAATTTTAAAACATTAGAATATTTCGGTTTGGAGAGATTTTTTAAAATTAATCCCTGGTGAATAAAATATTTTCCAGTTCTAAAATCTGCCTGTTAATGCCCATCACGAACTCAGGAAATTAATTATTAATATTAACAAAGGTACATTTGGCAGTAGATTACGAAAAATTAAATAGCACTACAAATATTTAGGTATATAATTACCACTGTAATATATTTTTTTTTATTTTATTATTAATATAAGACTATCGTAAATAGAGGGGTGGATAGAGGGGGGTAATATAATAATTGTCTTTGTTAGTAAATGAGTTTGTTCTCTAATTAATTGTTAACTCGGTTGTAGTTTTTCTTATTTATTTATTATTATTTTTTTGTTGGTAGATGTTGTTAGATAATATCTCAATTCGTAAAATTCAACTTGCAAATGCAGAAACACATATTTGATGAGATCAGATCATTATTTATTATTTCAGTTAAATGCATTCCTCTCACAAAGAAAAAATCACAAATCATTTTCTATTTAACGCAACAAATCAGTCAATTATCTATACGAGGTGTCCTTTCAATAAGTTCATGCAAATTTAAAAATCACATTTTATGACATCAGAAGTTTGTTCCAACCTATCATTAAATCAGTTGATTACTGTCCGAGGCATGCGAAATGTGTAATTTATCCCGAACTAGTTTAGAATTTAGTTGGAACAAACCTTACGTAATTCCACAAAGTGGTAATTTTTACGGCAAAATTTAAAGTGAAATAAGAACTGGGACTTATTCCATTTAATAGAATGAACTACTAAAATAAAATTTATGAAGCTTTGAAAAGTATCTAGTATATTATTCGTTTATATAACATGATAAATATATATATATATATATATTTTTATTTTAGCGATCTCTTTATTAAATAGAAAGCTATATTTCAGCCGTTTTAATTTACCACGAACATTTTACAGAACACCAAATATAATAAAACATATTTTTTCAGTTAGAACTACTTACATTTTGCGTATTTACATAATTCAATTTCTTTTGCTAACTATCATAAGAATTTATATGTATAAATTTACACAGCGAGAAATATGCTATCAAGCATTTTCTTAAATATATATTTATCACAATTCAATTTTACGCTGTCTTTTTCATAAATAATTACGTCCGATTAGTGCTCAACTAAGGTGTCTTACATTAATTAAATAGTGTGTGATTTATTGGCTAAAAGAAAACGACCTACACAATTTGTTCTCATTTTTTTCCTAGAATTTTCTTCTCTGTAAAAAGAATGCGAGCCGCGACACACCGTAATAAAATATTATTTTTTTTATATTAATTCAGTTCTGTAGACTAGAGACGTAGACAGACGATCTAGCATTTTTTAAATGTAAAAAAGTCACTCGTAGCCCACTACCGCGAAATGAAATAAAAATTATAATAAAGTACGCAAGACCATAGATGTATTTTTTTTCTTGTTTTAAATGTATTTATATGTATATAAATGTTTATTTCAATTAATTTCTAAATTTAAACTGAATAATTGCTTATAGTAGTCAAATGCCCTAGTAGGCCTGTATCGTTTAGAACGAAGGCCCTTTGATAATGTAAAAAAAAGGAAAATCAAAAATTATCAGCAATATTTTTTACAAAAACTTTACCGAATTTTCGCAAGTTTATTTATTTCTCTGAGAATAAATCAAACAATACAAATTCTTCTAATAAATTTCAAAGAAATTAATAATTGAAGATAATTTATGATTATTATATATATATATAAATTATCAATTGCTAAGAAAAAAATAATATCAGTTTAATCAATAATAATTAGTAATAATAAAAAACAAATAAATAAATTTGCTCAGTCTCACATAAAAATGTCTATCGCGCTTTCTCTCTTGCTCACTTGCAACAACAATCAATATAATTGTACTTATTTTATTATTAAATTCTTAACCTTACTTTTTTCTTTAATAAAAACAGAGCTATAAAACACTGAAATTGGGTATTTGATTTCTTGGGAGAGTATTTTTTTTATTCAAATCTATTATTAAGGTAACATATTTTTTTTTCAGTGTTAAATTTTCGTTCAATTTAAATTGTAAATTGGCAAAAAGAACACTATATTATGACTAGTTTTACGAATACAATTTGCCAAATATCATTTTGTCATAATAATTTTTGTCTAAAAATCTACAACACATATTTATAATATGCATTCAGTCTATTTCTCCCTTCCATTTTTGTATAATGTCGCAGAAATATTTTCAAATTAAATTGTTCATATTGCCGGCAAAGTTTATGTTTTTTGCAAAATCAATAATAGAATACAAATTGATATCGCGTAATAGTTCGAGTTACAGACAAAATTATATTAAGTTTTTTATTATTAATGATTACCGGCAATTAAGTGAGACAAATAACTTCACAAATTATAAAATCACGTGCAAATAATTATAAAAAAATATGTTACCTTAGTACAGCTCCACAACTAAGTTAGTGTAATAAAAATATTGGAAATTTGGAAAAAAAAAAAAAAAACGAGTTCCACACAGATTCATTACTCAAGTAAACTGTCCTCAAAAATCAAAACCAGTCCATCCGTATTTAGAATAGGATAAACGTTATCCGATAAAGCATAAATTAATCAAAAAAAAAAAAATACATTTGCAGAAAACAGCAAAATTGAAAATTTCGTAAAATAGTTTTAGCAAAACGTAAACGATGTAAGGTTACGTTCCTTGTTTTAAAAGCCAGACTTTATTTTAAGCCAGCAAATATAATGTTTATGAAATGTCTGGAATACTATAAATTTCTAAAAAAAAAAAGACGGCATATTATAGAAAAAAAATTATCATTCAGTTTTCTAGAAAATATAATTCTTATTGTTGAAATTTAAAAATAAAAATGTTTACATATAAAAGGTAAGAATACCATAATCATTTTGTTTCATCCTGTCATCAAATCTATTTGAAATCAGTTCAGAATTGTCGGAAGCTTCTAAACTACTTGAGAATTAAGTTGAAACAGACCTAATATAAAATTTTATGTCAGAGAAAAACTTATACGTTTATGTTTTGCTAAGTCCTTAATTCGCCTAAAAATTCTTTTATGAGTGTCTTCCAGAATTACTTAAGTAAATCGTATGCGTGTGTGTAGCTGTCGTCAAAATGAAAATCAGTCATTCGGAGTGTATAAGAGATGAAAGAAATCGAGTAAAATAAAAAATAAAACATATCACATACGTTAGAAAAATGTCCCATCTTATAAACAACTATCGGGATGCTGACTTTGCGTCTTTCGCGATTTACCTTTCGGTTCGGTGCTCGTCTTACACTGATCGACGCTCGGTTTCCGTGGATTACCCAACGTAACCAGTGCGCTGGCAATGGCCAAGCCGGCCGATTGGCCACGTGGCGTATAAGTATCGCCACCGGTTGGTAAACGTACTAGAAGCGATAAGACGGCAGCACGATTGCCCGCGCACGGCTCCAATGCAATGGGACTGGGCGCGTCACGTTTCCGTCTTCGTGCAGCAGCACCCGCATCCGGTGCCAGCGGTACGACTGTCGTCGTAATGTTATTGTCCGGCTTATCACGAGTTTCGAGTTCGACCAGAACTTGCGAGAAGGGCCGTGATGCCATCTGTTCCATTTCGACGAATAGACGCTGACGACGACGGTACATATCGTAGCGTTGTTTAATTTTCCAGAGAATGGCAGCGACTAGGAGTAGTAGTAAAAAACAACTGCAAAATTCGATAAAATCGCATTTATAAATGAAGAATTTTCTTCTCTTTATAGATAAAAAGTATTGCATTTATTGTTATTATCATTAATCCATTAACGTCCAAGCGTGCGCCAACGCTACATTACGTTATTAATTTTTTTAAGGTACTTTTAAATAGAATTTTGGTACAAGTTTTCATGTTAAGTAATTTGGCACATTCCATTTTCTTACTTAAAAATTTTAACAATGTGTAGTTTGTTTATTCATAATAAATACAATCAATTAAATGTTATGAATTTTAAGGGCATTTTCGGCACCTTACAACATTTGTTGTAAAATTCTGATTAACCCTTTTTATGATAAAATTCGGTGCTGAATAGATAGATAGATATTTATTAAAACATAAGTACATTTAACTCAAGTCGTTCAAAAAAAAAAGATATACACATAAATATATATAATATAATATTGAATTTTTTTGAAATTCATTACCATTATAAAATGCATTCCGTTGCAAAAAAAATGAATTTTGTAAATTTCAGAATCTGGTAAAGGGTTTCTATTAATCAGTTTATTGTTAACTAGATTGTTTTTTTCGTCTCCAAAGATGTCCGATAAGTAGATAGATTGGTATGTCTGAGAATGTTTTGTGTCAACGCAAGATTCCTAGTAGTAAAAATAAAAGAGAGTATGCATGAAAAGTATTATTAATGCGGACGAGATATAGGTTGTCTGAATAGGAATGTTTGGCGAAAGTTGGTTTCAGGTTGAATGAAAAGAGTTTGTGCCCACAATCTTATGCGTACATGGGGCGTGATTTTTTATGTATATATGTGTAAATAAAAATTTTAATGATGACAAATTTTAATTACTTATTACCTGAAATTATTCATCCCAAATTAAATTCGAAAGTACGTAATTAACAATATTTTTATTTAAATTTTTTAGATTGTTTACTTTTGATAAAAATATTAGATTTGAATTTTGCCTAATGAATAAAATCATTAAATATTTTTTTGTTTTGTATATTTTTCAACATTATATTAAAAAAAATTTGTAGAAATATGATTCAAAATTAATAAAATTATTAAAATCAAACTGATAAAAAATTGTTAGATTATTTTTTGTTTTCACTATGATGAAAAAAAAAATCAAAATGTGTTGAGTGAAAACATTTTCAGTAATTTTAACTTTTTCATTTTACTGCAAACATAAAATGAAAAACAATAATAATACATATATGGACAATCACGCCATGTACCCTATAAGGATGTGGCAAAAACTGTTTTAATTCAAGCAGAAACCAAGTTTAGTGAAAATTTTGTAGTGAATCGTAGTAAGACAGTGGTGGTTTTTCAATAGCCAATCACATTATGCGATAAAGTTTCTGAACTTCAGCCAGGAGGCTACTCCAGGATACATTGGTTGCCATTCTTATTATTTATTCAATGTTATTATATTAACTAAACGATTGGTACTACAAAAACAATAATATTGATTATAAAAACTTGTTTTATAATTCTATCGATGTAAATCAGGTTTTGCATTGATTAAAGATAGAAATAGAATAAAAGTGTACTTACGTGGAAAACGTAATGAAAAACTGTTGGAGATTCAATTTCGGATACTGTGAGAATGAAATCTGTATCCATAATGGCGGTTTAAAATCGTAAACATAGACGTAAAATGTCGTTAGCGTAACGTTATCTTCAACACCGAAATTATAATCGGCTTTAGTGAAACGCGAACGAAAATTACTGCTACAATTGTGATCGGTGAGAATTGGCTTTTCCGGACTGTTCGCTTTTTTAATTGTGATATTCATTTTCGCCGGCACGGAACAGGTGATTGTGAAATCAGCATCCACATCTGGTTTATTTGGCGAATTCCGGAAGTTGATCTGTGTGTAATGATGATCTTCCTTTTTCGACAAGTTGAAAGTGAATTGATAATCAATTGTTAGATCATCTATAAGGCAAATTAAAATTTTCTCATCATTCATATAAATGATTTAAGGAAACATGGCGGCAAATATTCGAGATACTGAGATACAAAGTTTTCTTAGAAAACTTACTTAATAAAACATACATACGCGTGTTCTCACCAAGTGAAGAAATGTATTTAATAATTGACAAACAGTAACAATGTTATTAAAATAGTAAGTAAATGTTTTGTCGTTTTATGTTTTTTAATTTGTCTGTATAATTAAAATTTGTTAACTGGCAAATGAATTGATTTCATGACTTCTTAAACATTAAAAGCTGAAGATGGCTTCATTATGAAGCTGAAACGTACTTATAATAAAAAGTAAAATATATTGTGAAATAAATGAAGTAAAACCATGTAACTTGATGTTCATTGTTTCCCGAAGTTCCTTATAAGCCGCTGTTTACAATTTTAAAGAAAAATTCAGGAACAAAACGAAGCTTACTAATTCCATTTTTTTTTAATTGAAAAAGAATAAATAAATTGTTTAAATTATTTTAAAATGCATAACGTAAATAAATAAAAAGAAAACTTACAATAACAAGATCCTTTATTGGATGGATCTCCATGATAATGATTGGTAGCATCGCATTTCTCACAATGGTCCCCAGTTAGTCCTTTTGTCGTGCAAAAACATTTTCCCGTATCGTGATGGCAATGTGTCGCCTGTCCATTACACTCACACGGTTCACATCTACCCCCATTCACCGGATTGCCCCAATATCCCGAAATACATCGTTCACAATGCGGTCCCGTTGTCAGATTCTCGCACGCTTTACAAACACTACTATTCGCCTGACAAGTTGCGTGCCCGTTACACTGGCACGCCGGGCACGTTGTGAAATGCCAACGTTCGGGCGGGCACGTGCTCGAAGGCAACGAATGTTCGTGGAGCGTAGGCCCCGTATAGCCACCGGGTAGACACTGTCCTAGACCACGACGCGAACCATCATCGCACCAACCGCATGCAGGATCGTCACGGCACTGCGCGCACGTTACGTAAAAACTGCACTGGCTCGAAGACTGTGCTCCACGACTTCTACATTTATTACTAACTGTAGTCCATTCACGACACTGTCCGTACGGAAACGAAGCAGTGTATGCATTTTTATCGACGCATCTACCTTCGTTCTGACACCAAATACATTCTTCCTGCGTACAATTCAAACACGACGTGAATTCGGAACAAACCCGCGTACACGTTAAGGGTGCTTCTTGTGACTCGGTTGAGTTTGGCGATGCCACAAATGGTTTGCAGCCGGCCTCGAAATACCAGCGACAATTTTGCGACGCACAAGCGGTACAGGTGTGAAGCTGACGACAAACTGGAATTGGATCATGCGGACACTGATCCAAAGCCTTCACCGGTGTGCCGGCTGTTCCTTCCCGACATTTCTCCCGGGAACAAGTTCGACCGCCGCACCAGACACAATTTCTTGTCGTTTGCACACAGCTAGCGCAATTACCAAATGCATTACATTCTTCTGCATGCTGTAAAATACTGTATGCTATAGAACTACGATTTTCTTCTGGACAAATTGAGTAAACGCCTTCGATTTCCGATCGATTCCAATAATGATCGGCGCGCATTTCAGCGACGGGAATGCATTTAATTCGAGTATGATCCCAAATGCATTTCATGCCAGGAAGAGTATTTAAACACAAATTAAATGTAGTCAAATGTTCACAATTACCAGGCGTATATTTCAACATATCGGCCAACATTTGACCGTCGAATCCGCCGTAAATGTACAGAGATTTCTCAAAAGTTACAGCCGAATGGCCAAAGCGTGCTAGATCAGCTTGTAATTCCAATGGAATCGATAATTGCTGCCAACTATCGCACGTAACATCGTAAGCTAGCAGATCGGAGCTGTAGCATTTCGCTCCAAAACTGTGGGAAGTATCATTATGTATATTGCCGCCGAAAACGAGCATCAGCCCGGCCGATACAAAACTAGCCGAATGTAAAAATCTAGCTGAGGAAGCGTTAGCGAGTAGCGTCCAGACACGGGCGTCCGGATCATAAGAATAAAGACGATTGCTGAGAATTTGTGTCGATTCATTTTCCGAAACAACACCACCGTACACATAAATTTTCTTCGTCAACGGATCCCATGATGCACTATGCCCGTAACCGCCTTTCACAGGAAAACCTCGTGTCGTAACGATATGCCATTCACGCGTACCGAAATAAAATTCTTGTACTGTATTCAGATAGCCGAAATTCGGTGAATGCCCGAAGATAACAACCATTTTATCTTCTTTCTTGTTGTTCGTCGTGCTTTCAACTATAGTTGCTGTATGACCAGCTGATTTTAAAGGTAGACAGAGTAAATTTCGGCCCGTACATGGTCCAGGCTTAACGGTGACATTTTCCCAATTTTTAGCGCTTATATCAAATGCCCATAGTTCGGACGTTGGTCCACGATTGCCTAAAACGCCACCGTATAGAAACAGCTTGTCGCCGTATAAAACTGTTGAATGGGCGTAGCGAAAGGACGGTGCCACTGAACCCTCAATATGAGGTGTCTCCCACACGTTACCTGTAAATTTATATTTAGAAATATCAGCCGCCTCATTCAATATTTATTAGCGATAACAAAAAAATGTGTTTATTTATTTTGTCAATTTAGACCAATGTAAAAAATATAAATATAATGTAGCAAAAAAAAAAGAAATGTCATTACACTCTTAATTTGTTAAATTTTTTTGTTTAATATTTACGATATAAAGGTCAGTATCTATATTTTAAATTATTTATTTAAAAAATATTAGAGCCTTTTTAGCATAATTTATTTTATAATTTAATTTATAAAGTAGTTAGTTTATATTTGATTTATAATATGTAAAAGCAAAAAATTAACGCAAAAAATACGCTCAATAAACAAACTAATTAAATTAAACAATATTTATATTGTATTGTATATTTTGGTTTGCACTACTCAGCTGATCAGCTAAAACTATGTTTATTTTCCATATATTTTTAAATTTGTATTTTATTTTCTCTTACAAATGTATATAAATTAAACAGTACAATATTATTGTGTAATTCATTCATTATATTTTTTTTAAAAATCATTTGCTAATTTGTTCTTCAAATTTAATTTTGTAAAAAAAAAAAAAAAATACCCAATAAACAAACTAATTAAATTAAACGCTACATTAATATTATGTAATTTGTTAACTATGCATAATTCAGTGTATACATTTAAAAAAATCCTATAGATAAATGTTGTTTAAAATGGTATATTTATTTTTGTTTTATTTTTCTAATTTAAATTGATTTAAAATAAATGCAAATGAACTTTCAAATAATCATCGCTAACTAGTAAACAAAATATAATTAAATTTCTTAAGTTAATTGCTAGTACTACTAATTGTATAAAATTGATGTTTTCTGTTTTCTAAAAATTAGTTTATGAAAATTTTGTGTCAAAACAACTTTTTTTGATAAGAAAATAAAAATAGTAAAATTATGCAGATAATTCTTTTAGAAAACAACAAAATACATGAGTAATTATACAAGATATCTCATTTTTCTTGTCTACTCAAACAGATTTATTTTTTCTTTTAACAAACAGAAAATGTAGTAAACAATTTTTAGTTTTAAACACTTATAAAGATTATTGAATTAAAATTAATGATTACTGATTAATGATAAAAATTTGAGTTAGTAATCATTTTCTTAGTTCAATAAATTCAGTTGACAAAACGAAGTAGGTATTTAGAAAATGATGTTTACTTTAAAAAAAATGTATGAATTAAAATCGTAAGAGCACTTTAATATCAATTAACCAATATTTATCAGTATTTATTTAGTAATAAATAAAAACAGCTTACCATTAAAATCATACATATACATCATATGTCCACGTCCATAACTTTCCCCAGCAACAATATACAACGAATCCCTCCAGACTGCAGCCCCATGACTTGCAGATCCAGGCGGATTGTATCCATTTACGGATACAGTTTCCCAAAATCCAAGTGCTTCCACTTGATTGCAATCGTTACCCTTAAATCCCGGCTCGCAAACACATCCGTGTTTCTCCGGTTCGCATTTACCGCGATTTTTCGCAAAACCACAATCGCCCGAACATTTCGGCAAATGACACGCATTACCATACCATGTAGCATCGCACGTACAAACGCCATCGATGCACACCCCATTACCGGAACAGTCTACACCGGATTTCTGACTGGGACATGCGTTCAATCGATAGGTGAGATTAAATCCGGACATATTGTACGCATCATCGCTGAAGAAGTGCAGTAATGCTGAGCCAGAATTCGCAACTACTTCGGGAATTCTTCGTATTCGATAGCCTTTTTTGTACATCAACCCGCTGGCGTGAAAAAATACTAGGTTTATAGATATGTTCCAAATGAACCATTTTGAATTTTATTAAATAACCAAACATTTAGATGTTATTATATAAAATAAGAAAAATATCTTACTATAAAAGCAACTATTAAAAATAATACTTAAAATATTTACTTGTAATGCCTAATTAAGAAATTACTAAAGATTTTTTATAAGCAAAATATTTTTTATTTTTTTTAGATTTCAAACATATTGTAAAAAATAATTTCATTAATTAAATTTTACAAAACAATGTACAATTTATAGAATCAAAGAAATAAATACATAAACAGAAAAAAATATCATAAAAATGTAATTCAACGTAACTATAAAATATTTGTATTTGTTTTTGTATTTATTTCATGTAAAATTATCTTAAAAAATTGTAGTAAAACGTAAAGGCTGAAAATAATGTGTACAAACCCGACGATCCCGTTAAAAGTTTGCTAAGAAAGTAAATTTCAGCAAATATTTTTAAACAATTTTGATGCGAGTAAGTTGCTTGGTTATTTAACTTTTATAAATTTAATTTTTCTTTACCTAAATACAGCTAACAATGGAGAATCAACACTATCTCCATCGTAAACGTAGAGATGGTCCCAGCCACATTCTGTAGCAAATTCTTCTAAGTGCAGTGTTATAGAAGAATTTGGAGCGTCCACAAGCCAGCTGCATTTTACACCCACCGAATAATTACCCAAACCGTCGTGTATTATTCCCGATGGAGACCCAAGTCTGTTAATCATAAAAAATTTCTTGTAATATAGAAAATACATACAAAAGAAATGAATACAAAACTTAACCCACTTAGACTTAATAAATAAAACAAACATGTATCGATTGAAAACATTTGAATAAAATCAATTGAACTATTGTTAATTAATAGAAAAACATAAATATTTACCTGACTTTGCCTCCGCAAAATTGACACTGAGGTCCTTGCCATCCATCGTAACAAACACATGTGTCATTTTTACACACCCCGTTTCCACTACAAGAAGGATCTTGACACTTTGCATACACTTCATCACAAAAATGATTCAAAAACACAACAATATAACACGCAACAGACCAAAAAACCATATATTTTCGACGGTATTTCGACTTAAACAAAAACAGAAACATTTGTAATGATTCTAACATAGTGTTATCACCATTTTAATGCACCGTTATTTTTAAAGAAAACCGAATCACTTTGTAATAATAAACAGCTTAAATGAAACTAAATAATGAATAAAAATCGACACAACAGTTTTACACTTATTTTATACAATCTTGACGTTTTCTACATATTCTAAGTATGCCTCCATGTTTAGAAACTTTAGTCTGTTTTACACTATACAAATTTCACAATTTTTTTCAAGTTTTTTGTTGTTTTCGTTATTACTCTATAGTAAAATTTAAAATATAATTAAGATGTTCTATCATTGTATTGTATAAAGTTTTCAAATAAATGCACATTTCATACAGTATTTAACGTAAATCTTTTCTTTGTACAACTTACATTCTGCTCATAATCTAGCGTGAATGACACTTCAACAATGGCAATTTTATTTTGACAGTTAGTTGACTGCTGCACAGTTATGTTTCTACTTTTCATTATTATGCAAAATACAGGAATGCACATACGTATTTAATTGTTATTTATTGTTGTTGTTAATTGATATATTATTCTTATTATTTTACTTCTTAAACGTGTTGCTAAATTGTTTTTCTATAATTTTAAATTAAAAATAAATATTTTTGTATAATACTTCAATTGTATATATTTATAACAATTGCAATTCAATTAAATAAGTTTTACTGATTATATGTTATTTGATTATAGGTCAACAATTTGCATATAATTAAAAAAAAAAATGTATTAAATTTTTGTATACATTTTTGAAATTTAAAGTATATTAAAATGAAGACATTAGAAGATATATTTAAAGGAAGAAAGTCTAAATCACTCTTAATTATTTTGATTCTTGCTATTTTATTTCTAATACGTCTTACATTTTACGTAGAAAATTTATCATCGTTTATGTCACAAAAATCCAGTAAAGAAAATTTTCTCGAAAATGAGTTAAATAATTTCTTGAAACCGAATAAATTCGCATTTAAAGGAGAAAAAATTGTGCACATAGATTTAAAAGGTGCACCACCAAAAATATCCTACTACAAACATTTCTTCAAATTGTTGGTTAAGCTGGGTGCAACAGGAATTATAATTGAATACGAAGATATGTTTCCATATCATGGAATTTTAAGCAATATTCCAGCATTAAATGCTTATACTTTAAATGATATTAAAATAATAAATGATCTCGCTCACAAAATGCATCTGAAAATTATTCCGTTGGTACAAACATTTGGACACATGGAATTTATTTTAAAACTAGAGGAATGGAAACATTTAAGAGAAGTTCCAAAATATCCGTCTGTTATTTGTCCATTACATAACGAGACTTTAATTCTGTTAAAAGAACTAATAGAACAAATTATAACTGCTCATCCACACTCGAATATTATTCATATTGGCGCTGACGAAGTATATTCAATAGGAGTTTGTAATAAATGTTTTCTTGCGATGAACAAACATAGATGGACAAAACAAGAATTTTTTCTTCATCATGTATCAACTGTTGCTAATATGATAAAAAAGAAACACCCAGACATGCGAATTTTAGTATGGGACGATGAATTTAGAAGTGTTAAACAAGAGGATTTAGAAAACTCGAAAATTGCAACATTAGTCGAACCCGTAGTTTGGAAATATACCCGAGATGTTTTACAACAACTGGGATCGAATCTTTTCGATATCTATGCAGATATTTTCCCCAAAATTTGGATCGCTACTGCTTTTAAAGGCGCAACCGGAAGTAATAAGTTCGTAACAGATATTGCCTACCATTTAGATAACCACAGATCTTGGATGCAAATTGTTGAGAACTATTCGGGAAAATTAAAGTTCGAAGGAATTATAATGACCGGATGGCAAAGATATGATCATTTTGCCATTTTATGCGAACTGCTTCCTGTGGGAATTCCGTCATTAGCATTAAATCTTTATTTAATACAAGGATTATATGAAGATCCCGGATCCATACCACCGAAAGCAATAGGAAATATATTGCAATGCGAATATCCTTATTCGTTGGTGGGTCTACCAAATGGTACACCAAAGTGTAGTTATCTTGGTGGAAATCTACTTGAAGGAGTATTAAAATTGCAACAATTGAAACAAGATTTTACCAATTTATTAGATATGTCTAGTGTTGTCGGTTGGATGTCCGATTATAATATAAACAATGCATATTCGAACGTTATAATAGTTGAAACAGCAATGAAAGATTTAAATATGTATAAAATGGAACTAATGGAAATAGAAACAGAAATCATTGTTAGTATGAATAAAATCTACGATAATTATACCATTACAGAATTTTCCGAAACCTATATAGTACCGTTAAATAATAAAATAGATGCAGTATGGCACGCTAGAGAAAAACTTTTAGTGAAAGAAACTTGGCCTAGAAGGCCATTTATTTCTCAAGATGCAAACTGAGATTTATAAATAAACTTTTAATTTAATAAATGTAGGAAATGTTTAAAGTATATTATAATTTTGTAATACATGTAGTGCCATCTGTGATAAAGTGATCCAACTAAATCACATCACAAATGACATTCCAACTCAACGTCAACATTTTTTGTAAAATATACGTGTACTCTTCAAACAAAAATGGATTCTAACAAATATGTGATAAATACAATTCGACAAGATATAACTGAGCATAATCTACAAATTAAAGCAATCATTCAGGTATGTTATATTCAATAATAATGCGAGAAACACGTAAATTATTAGAAATTTTAGGATATAAACGCATGCGCTGGTCCACTGTCCGCGTTGCACGAATTAAACAGCGCGGGAAGAACAAAAATTGCAGCAATTAGAAAACATATTGATAAATTAGGCGATATTGCGAAAGAAAATAAGGATAAAGATTTATTAAAAGACGTAGTTTTACAACGGGAGCAGCTCGCTAGGTACGTTTGACAGTTACCGATTGTTATCCACACAATGATGTAATGTACACCACTTTATTTCAGTTCTATGGAATTATTTCGTAAAGCAAATATTAAATCTATGTTAGCAATAGAGAAATCCAATAAAGAAGAGTTGTTAAAACCAAGTAGTGAAGATGCAGTGCTCAGGCAACGACAGAATCGCGACAAATCGGACATGGTGAAAATAAGCTCAAATGTTACGGATCGTTTGTTATCAATTAGTCGGCAATTAGCCGATACGACGCAAAGAAGCGCTGATACACTTAGTACTTTAGCAAATTCTTCCACAAATGTTCAGGGTACGCAAGAAGAATTAATGGTTACTTCCAGTACAATTGGCCAATCCGGAAAATTGTTAGCAAAATACGGTCGACGTGAATTCACCGATAAAGTTCTATTGTTTTTCGCATTTGCTTTTTTTATAGCATGTGTATTGTACATAGTTCAAAAAAGACTATTTTGAATTAATTAATTAAGAAATAACTAACTTATTCCATTAATATATATTGAATGTATCGTTTCTGAAATGTTATTAATAAAATTAAACAAAACATTGTTTATCGTTGTTTTATTGTTATTATATAACTTTGTTTTGACTGAAATTAATTCAGAAATTATTTTTAAATTAAAATGAGTCAAGTGGGAATTTTGGCATTGGCACTATTTCTTCTTGTTGATAATAAGTTAGTATAAAACTATTTTTAGATTTGTTTATAATATCCCTGGTTCCTCTTCATTCTAAAATTAAATTTTAAGCTACTAGTTAATTATTTACAATCTAATGAATGATACAGCTAGAAATAATCATATTCATTTACTCATTCTATTTAAAAAATTTAATAAGTAGCGCAACAAATAATATTGATTTTTTAAAGCAAACTATGAAATATACTTGTCTACATTTAGTAGATAATCATAAGATATTACTGTGTCCAGATTATTAATAGATATTTTGATATAAAAACTGATACAAATTCAACGTATTTTTAAAATATCGCAATATAATACATTTTAGTATTTATTTATTTTTCTCATTTACATATAATGAATGTATCTACGTAATATAATATTAGTTAAAATAATTTGTATTCAAACAATGATGTAGAAATTATCAAAGAGAAATATTTTATATTGATTGAAAACTTACAAAATAACAAAGTAAATATTTACAGTTACAAATAAAATAATCAAAATAATATCTATTAAAAAAACGAATTATCCGTGACATAATTTTTAAATTTTACTGTTTATTGCGATAATAAATTAAATATCATTTTAGCACGACCATGGCACTTCCGAAGATTAAATTTTATCTATCCATAATTTAATCAGAACGGAACCAAGATATTTTTAAAGCAAGATAAATAACTTTGAACTAATGTATCACTTTCGTCAGCTTGTTTATTAGTTTTTCCCATTGAAAAATAACGGCGCTAAAAACTTTACCTAATTGAAGAGAAATAACTTTCTCTTCATCCGAAAATTTCAAGGTCCATTTTACCTATGCACGTGTTGAACATGACCCAAACAAAATTAATAATAATAACAAACTTGGAACGATACTAACAACCATAATTCAATTCTAATTAAATTGATTTAAATATAGAAGAAATCTAAAAAAATTGATTATGTTGTCAAAATAATTCTGTTAATTTTCAATAAATCTGTTATAAAATTTAATGAATCAAAAAGTATTGTTAATATTTATTTTATATTAATTTGTCTAATTTTATATATCTACAAATTTTTCGAAAATGTTCGGAATTTCAGCATAAAAGTTTCTTCAACAAATTTTATTTGTTAAATGTTTATCCTTCATTAGAATACTAAAAAAATATTATTATTATTGTGTAAGAATTCTGAAAAAAGAAGTTATTTACATGAGAATAAATAAATATAAATAAATGCCAATAGTTCACAAAACAATAGATGAATAACAAAAATAAATATGTAGAATTATTTTGATACAAAAATCCCCAATAAATCTAATAACAACAAGGAAGAAATGCAACATTTGTCGTCAGATCAATCAAATGTTCGGAATTTCAGCATAAAAGTTTCTTCAACAAATTTTATTTGTTAAATATTTATCCTTCATTAGAATACTAAAAAAATATTATTATTATTGTGTAAGAATTCTGAAAAAAGAAGTTATTTACATGAGAATAAATAAATATAAATAAATGCCAATAGTTCACAAAACAATAGATGAATAACAAAAATAAATATGTAGAATTATTTTGATACAAAAATCCCCAATAAATCTAATAACAACAAGGAAGAAATGCAACATTTGTCGTCAGATCAATCAAATGTTCGGAATTTTAGCATAAAAGTTTCTTCAACAAATTTTATTTGTTAAATGTTTATCCTTCATTAGAATACTAAAAAAATATTATTATTATTGTGTAAGAATTCTGAAAAAAGAAGTTATTTACATGAGAATAAATAAATATAAATAAATGCCAATAGTTCACAAAACAATAGATGAATAACAAAAATAAATATGTAGAATTATTTTGATACAAAAATCCCCAATAAATCTAATAACAACAAGGAAGAAATGCAACATTTGTCGTCAGATCAAGGTTAAACGAATAAACAATGAACAGAATGAAATTATAAAATGAGTAATACACAAGTATAAAATCTTTAATCTGTTTTACACATTCATAAAACCAAAAGTGGGGATCAAATCTCTCACAGATACTCAGCAAATTCAAACGGCACAGTAGTTCACCGTAAGCCCTGTAGGGAGTTACATTCATTTACAAAACCAAACAAAAAACAAAAAATGGATCAAAAGAAAGTTTTATTCGTTGCTCTAACAATACTTGTGTTCGCTGTGACATTAAGCTACAGTGTTCCATCGCCGTTCTTGTACAGTTTGTATCCTGCAAAAAGACATGGAAGGCCCTATCAAGAAAGGTCTGGACGTGGACGATACAATGAAATTTGTCGTCTCCATGCAGTCGATTCATTAGCGTTTCCTGGACGAATTGGAAATCCTGTATGTCCTTGGTAAATACATTGTAATGTAGAGAAGAATTAATATTAATGATACTTGTATTCATCCTGTATGTATGTACGTACGTACTACATGCATAATATTATATTTTTTAATTTGTAATTGTATTTAATTTAAAAATAGGTTGACTAATTGTACCTATGTATATTAAGTAATAATAATGTAAATATTATACTTAAATTCTCAATAAATAGTGTTTTATTACTAACAGTTTAATTTTATTAATTTCCTGTTTCATAATATTTGTCGGAGCAAATAATTGTGGCAAAAAATCAAAATAATTTTCTTATTACATAGTTGAATAAAAACATATTTAATACTTATTAAATGTCAAATATTAATTTGTAATGAATATATACTTTTTTTAACGTTTTAGCGAATATTTAAACATAAATTTTATATTATTTAACAGTCATTACCCTCAAATTATTTAGAAGTTTTATATGATAATAGCGATGATACAATGTCAAAATACAAAAAAGATATTAAAATAATTACTGTTTCGTGAAAAATATCAAAAATTAGTTTACATAAAAATAACAATGAATTTCTTAGAATTTTAAGAGAAGATACTTAAAAATATTTATCCGCAGTTTTCTCACGAATTATAATTGTCATATCTTAAATTTTTATATAAAATATAGGTCCGTATTCTCACCTCACGTTTTCGTGAAAAAGTGCTCTTATCATTAATTTCAAAATAACTTTAACATTTTTATTATATTTGCTATTATAAAATTTAAATAAACTATTAAATGTGTTTAATAAATAATTTTAAGTAAACGTCAAAAGTACTTTTTGCAAAAATCACTATAACAGTTGTTTCAATAAAATAAATTAAAAAAATTATTTTTGTTTGAAAAATTACAGTAAATTAAAAATGTATAACAATTTGAAAATAAAAATAATATAAATTTCAAATATTTTTAAGGAATCATTGTAACTGGAATAGATATATATAATTATCTTCAGAGACATAAATAAATTTATTATATATGTACAATAATAATTCTTAATATATGTATATAATTCAACATTTAAAATAAAAATTGTAAATAATTCTCAATTTATCAAAATTAATATATATTGCTATATATATAACATAATATCAATGAGAAATAAATAACTATTTCCATACTTTAATAACACCATCTCTGGACCCAGTAAGTAAAAAGCATTGAGACGCTTTACACAATGTTATATCGCTAATCCAATCTCTATGTCCGGGCGGCGGTGGTTCAGGTCCCGCTCGTGGTACCTCATCGGTTATTTTAACGGTACTCGAACCGGTACTTCGCAATGGTTGCGTTTCACTGCGTTCCGATACAACACTAGTGCCATCAATTAAACGACTTTCGTAACGCAAACTACTCGTACTTGTATCACAAGGTGCCGGAATTGCTAGATATGAAGAGCTAGGCGATTCCAAATCCCAAAATCGGAGTTTCTGATCGGTACCACCGGCTAGTAAAAAGCCAGAACGATCTATACAGCCCGTGTACATTGCACATACGGCGTGATTTACCACCTAGAATAAGTTTTATTCAGATTTTTAAAGAACTATTTCTTAGATATTCAGCAGAAAATAATATAAGAGGTAAACAAATAAATTAATTTTAAAATATTACCTTTTAAATTTTAGAATTAGTTGCAATTATTAGTATTAATTATTATTAATAATTACGGGTTATACGTTATTCTGAGGTTTGTAACCCGAAGACTGCCGATATAGCATTTCTAATTCAAATACCAGCAGGAAAAAGTCAAGAAGAAAATCAAAAACGGAATATTTGGATCAGGTAGAGGAAGACAAAATAAAAAAAACTGAAAATAAACAACTGGGAAATTTAAATACAAAAAAGAAAAATAAATGGAAGAAAATTCTTAAGCAGATAAACTGTATAACAACCCTGAATCAATGATAATTAAATAACAATTATTTATGTTTCAATCATTCAATTTTAAATATGATATTTAATAAATTATTTTTACATAAATTTAATTGTCCACATAAATCTGTAAACTTTTCTGAAAATAATGTAAAAAAATAAACACTAATTTACAGTTGTGTATTGTTGTAAATACTCTCATTAACTAAAAATGTGATAATTATAAATTGTTGCGTATTTAAAAAATAAAACTTAAACTAAAATAAAAATATATCCAATAGCGCTACTCTGGTCATTAAATTTAGCTTAAATCTTTAAATTTAAAGAACTTTCAACTAAATTTCAATTCTAGTCACTTTAAGTGTAAAATCTTTAACTTAATTTAAAAAAAAAATTAAGTAACATGCATGTTTAGGAATTACCCTATTAAAATTCATTTAAATCGCCCAGCTAAAGATCTTTAAATTGAAATGTGATGACCAGAATAGCAGTATTAAATCTATCAAATATTAAATGAACGCATGCAACAAACCTGAGTGTTTGACAACGGAGGAGCCGGACTAGCCCAAAGTACATACTGCCTAAAACCAGTTTCCAAATTCCACATGGAAATCTCGTTATTACCTTGTACACTAGAAACAACCCATGAATGCTCTGTTGGATGGCTAATCACTTTCCTAACTCTATAACCTATAAAAATAAAAAAAATATAAACTATTATCTTTCTAACATAGTAAAATATTTTTCAGAACTCATATTATTAATATAAAAACAGTTTTAGGTTTAAATTCTGTTAATTATTTTTGTTAAAGTTTAGCTTTCGTCGAAAATTCGTTTAATAAAATTAATTAACAGAATTTAAACCTAAAACTGTTTTTATATTATTATAATTATCTTTCTATAGGTATATTTTTTTTATATGTTTGGAAATATTTTATAAATTTAAATAATTAAAAAAATGTAAACAAACCGTATAAATAAAGACTATTTTGATTGAATTTTGTATCAATTTAAAGACTAAAATGATTACTACGGTAAAATACATTTTTATCCGTTTGAGTGCCACGTCTTTGCTGTTTTTCCGTCCAAAAGTGCCAAGGGGCGTTTTTGCGCTTGCCTTATTTCCTCTCCAAAAATCTATTCTACATTATTTAGTTCATTATATTATTATAGTAATCGTTGTTTATAAGAATAAAAAGGTGCACACCTATCTAGAGCGCTGGCACTTTTCAAGCGAAATAGAAGAAGCGCTTGGCACTCGAACGGTTAATTTTTCGATAATGAGCGCTTATGAAATAAGAACGACTAACCCGAAGGATGAACAATGGTAGCAATTGGTAATTGAAATCTTAAATCCCAAGCAACGTGATAACCGTTACTTGTGCCTAAAGTTAACCAACTATGTTGCGAATCCATACAGAAACTGGTAATTACACCCTGTTTTAAATCGTTTTGTAATCGCCATGCTGTACCAGGAGCCCTAATATCCCAACCAACTATGCTGCCGTAGAGAGTTGAGTAAACTAAAACAGTTTGCGAGCCAGCATCCAAATACTGAATATCTATTGCAGCTCCGTCTTCTTCAACATCGAGCTGTCTTGATTGTAACACGGACATTCTGGTTTTAAATATTAAAGAAAAAGCTTTTAGAATGAGATTCGTAAATATTTGTTATTAATATATTATGTTATATAACTAGCAACTTATATAATAAGTTACTAGTTTATACTACGTGATCTGTTGAAATTAAAAGTACAAAATCACGTAGTGTAAGTTTAGGATTAAGAAAAATTTATTTAGAAAATGTAGTTTACCATACACTTTATGTATTTTGAATATATTAAATGTTTTTGTTTATATTTGGTTTATATAGCACTTTTTTCCTAAATACAATTTTCTATTATTATTATTATTAAATAATAAAAATTAATATTATACTTCTACAATTTTTTTTTAAATTTATTTCACGTGCTGTTATTGCATTTTCTTTTTATAAAGTTTAAAGTTAATGTAATTTTTGTTTTACTAAATTTTCTAAAATATTTGTAACATTATTAAAAAGCAAAATAATATTTCTTACCGACTGCTATTCGGATCGATTCTAAGCAAAAATACGGATCCATCCATAGTACAAGCAGCCAAATTTTGTCCGGCATCACAGACTGTCAGTCCCGCTACACCAACATTATTAGATGTATTAAATAATTGTTTACTGCGATTGGCAATATTTCTGCCCTCCATTTTGGCACAATCCCACAGTCGAATATAGCCATCGTACGATGCACTTGCAAATAGAGGTGAATCGGGAAATGGTGCTAATTTAGTGATAGCATTACGATGTTCGTGAAGATGAGCTACTAGTGAGCCACGGAGACGCCAACCAGGTGGTGGCAAAGGTGGCTGCCATGTGGCTTGTTCCACCCATTCTCTACTTCTATAAAAACGATGTTTATAAATTTAATTTTCATATTACTCAAATTAGTGTTTATATTAAGTTATGAATTGATGATATTTTTAAAGGCATTTCCAGGCAAACAAAAGGCTATATTCAGACAGGTGGTGGAAATCCAAAAATGAATAATTTTACAATCGATTTATTCGTTTAATACTACATATTTATTGTAAGTAATTATTAGAAAAATTAGCTAATTTATGTAAAATTTTTATATATTTCCAGAATTAACATATAAAAAAAATTAATCAAATATTTAATTGCAATATTTTCTTTGTTTATTATTATTTTGATTTCCAAAAATATATGTTGTTAAAGATTAATCATATTTTTTTTTAATAAAATGTATGTGTGAATTAACACGTTGTATGCGGGAAGCGTATTTATAACGTATTTTTTGACTGCTGCTTGAGCGCGGGACACGTATTAACACGTATTTTATACAGATAGACTAGCGGTAAAATGTATGTAACTTATAAATACGTTTATTTTTATACTTTTTTATTACTCTAAAGGGATGCTAACATGCAGATATACGAATTCCAAAGGACAAAATTTGGGTTTCTAACACATATAATGGTGAATTATGTATGTTTGAACGTTGCCATTTTCGCAAAAAATTAGCAAAAATGACCCGCGCCACCCGTTAGCGCGCGATAAAAACTACCCGCATACAATGTGTTAAGAGAAAATCGCATTTTTCAAGAAAAATGATGAAAATTATTTTTTTCTCTTATTTCACAAATACAATTTATTTGAAAAAAATATGATTAATCTTTATTACAATTAACAACATAAGTATATATTTTTTGGAAATCAAAATAATAATAAACAAAGAAAATATTGACAATTAAATATCAGATTAATTTTTTTTATATGTTAATTCTGGAAATATATAAAAATTGTTATTAAATTATTAATTGTACATAAATTAACTAATTTGTCTAATAATTAGTTACAGTAAATATGTAGTATTAAAAGAATAAATCGAATGAAAATGAGTCATTTTTGGATTCCCACCACCTGTCTGAATATAGCCTTTTGTTTGCCTTGAAATGGCCTTAATCAATTGATATGCAATTGAAATTATAATAAAATCAAATAGTCAGTATTTTTAATTATTACAGAAACTCAATAGTCAAACAAATAAACTTAATAAAGAAAATTTTAGAAACATATCCATTTTGTAAATCTGAAGAAAAAATGGTTCTTTTTCTGTTCTGTCACCCTGTATTCTACATGAAATAAAAGTTTTTCGATTTATTTTTCTATATATATATATATATATATATATATATATATATATATATATATATATATATATATATTATATATATATATATATATATATATATATATATATATTTTGTTCTATTCCATTCTAGCATTATAGAATAATTTTTGAAAAAACTAAATTCTCTGATAGATCGTTTTACCAGTAAAAACATTTTATCAAATATTATGTTATATAAAAATACATTTACATTATTAAATACTTAAATAAATAATTTAAATAATTAATTACTTACCTAAGTGCTTCAATATAATGTTCTTGTTGTCGTGTTATAAGCGATCTTAATTCATTTCTACAATCTGCTACTTGATCTGAGAGAAAAAATACAAAGAAAAACATTGTAAGTAATAATTTATTAATGCTTAAATAATTCATACATTGAATATAAGACCGTTCATGTAAACTCATATTAGCCGTTGGATCAGTAACAGCCACAGTACTCGTTTGCGTTTCAATTGGGGGCGTAGGTGAACTGCCTCCGACACTTTCCACAATAGGAATTGGTCCCGTCACCTCTGTACCAAACATATGTTGCCATTCCGAATTCATATTATTGGATTCGGTTG
Source organism: Clivina fossor (assembly GCA_963966155.1). Lineage (NCBI taxonomy): Eukaryota > Metazoa > Arthropoda > Insecta > Coleoptera > Carabidae > Clivina > Clivina fossor. Next base: position 20,395,583 of record OZ014555.1, read on the forward strand.
AAATACTCGTTGAGTTTTTCTTTATTTTTCTGCGACAAGAAAATAAAAGATCGGAATATTTAAATTTTAAAATAAACTAAAGAGTTTTTAACCTCGTTTGATTTAAATGTAACAGTTCAGTTTTAGTGTGAAAACCTGCTAGATGAGCCTCATGACTTCTGACATTACTTTTCTGACTACTTATTTCTATTTTACCATCGGATTGCTTATTATGTTTCGCGTCAGCATTTGTTCGATGTTTGTGAATCTTTTTCAAATGATTTGCCATTAATAATAAATGATCTTCAACACTATCTGTCATGCCCTCAGAACTTAATCTTCTAAATAACTAAAATATTAAAAAAATTCTTTTATTTGATAATAAAATTTTAAAAATAATTTACATTTTTTAATGATGACGGCATGTCGTTATATTGTGGAATACGGCCAGCATTCACAGCCTGTCTAGCTTCTTTGCGTTCTTTGAAAGTTTTTAATAATAAATTTATATCGGAATATTTTATAACATTGTCGTAGATTATTCTTGGAATTGGACTCACCAAACATTCTAATAGCAATTCTGGCCTAAAACATATAATAGTTAACTTTAACAAGATTAGAAGTATATAGGTAAACCCATATAGACCACTTTGACATTATCACATAAATAAGAAATAGGAATAATTTTTTTCTCGATAAGTTGGCAACACTGTATTTTGTTAAAATTGAATAATTTATGCGGGTACTAGGAAAATCTTTGGTGAAAATTTGAGTAAAATCGGTTGAATAACATGACCGTAATAAATTTTTAAAAATTTTAGTAATTTTTTTCTCGGAAAGTTGGCAACCCTATATTTTACAAAAATTATATAATTTATGTAGACACTAGGGGTATCTTCTGTAAAAATTTCATTTAAATCGAATAAATATTCTGGCCATAATAAATTTTTGAAAATTTTAGTATTTTTTTTCTCGGAAAGTTGGCAACACTGAATTTTATTAAAATTACGTAATTTATGCGGCCACTAGGGAAATCTTCTCTGAAAATTTGAAGAAAATCGGATATACAATATAGCCACAATAAAATTTCATTAAAATCGGTTGAACCGTCTAGGAGGAGTTGCGATCACAAAATTTTGATTGACGACCGAGCGAGCGAGCTGACGACGCACATCCATACACCTATATAAACTAAGTTCAGATTCGTCATCTAGGGACTATATGAAGGATTTCGATACAAATTTTTAATCAAACGCTATACCACTTTTTCCTTGCAGTCAAAGTGGTAAAAATACATCAAATTAAAAGCCTCTATTTTTATCTATCATAGTTTCAAAGAAAAATTATAATCAATTAAATCAATTAAGAAAAATCTACATTTCTTAGATTTTCGAATGAATGAAAGATGATTTTTTCCTACCTGTCAATTTGAATCAGTTGATATTTCATAAACGTGCTTAGATGTGGTATAACTTTGCATTGAACATCTAAAATGGTTAAAGTTTTAGCTGCAGTTGATATAAATCCAGCGACAGCTTGTCGTATCCATAAACTGGGATGAACTAAATAGCAAGCTGTCTCCGAAATTAATTCACAAAGTGCCGTTTTTTGTAACAATCCCAATTCGGTCAGCGCTGACATTGCGTGAATGCATTTTGTCGTTACAAATTCGGAACTGTCAGTCAATCCCTAAGTGTAAAAAATGGTTTTAGTATAATAATTATGAGATAACAATAAAATAAATTTTACTTGTAATAATAAAGGTGACAACATTGATGAACTGTGACATCCGACATAAGCTGCAACTCCAATAATACAATCGAAAAACGAACCACGCAATTCTTTATCTTCTTTATCATTTAGAAATGTTATCATATGTGATAGAAGTACATCATTAGCTAGAAAATTATTATTTTATTTGCAGACGTTTGAATAAAAACTAATTTTAAAAGAAAAGTATTTTGATTTTCACTAATAAACAAAGATTTTTCTTTATTTACTCACCTTTCTGTTTACCGAAAAATACACACAACTTTGTAATTCCACTTTCCATTAACGTCTCTTTAACAATTGTCTGCGAATCTGTCAACAATGAACTAACAGTTTGTTGCACCATTTCATGTAAGGTTTGCAGTTCAATTTCGTAGTTAATTCTCGGCGCATCTTTACCATGAAGACAAACTGATTTCGCTTTACCATCGGATAAATCGCTTTGCGTTTGTTCTAGATATCGTAATGCTATTTCGGCTAAGGTAGCTATATTATTAGCATATGCGACACGAACACTTGTACTTGGATCTGTGGCTAACGGAGCTAAACCGGGTAAGATATATTCGGGAAAAATATTTGCATCGGATCGAGGAATATTTTTTACTAGACTTAAACATTGTGTTATTGTATTTATTGCGGATACACGAACCCTCGGCGAGTTATTGTAATGTGCTTGACCCAAAAATAGCTGAAATATATATTTTAATACGAATATTACATATATTTACTCAATTAAAAAGATTAACTTTATTACGTTAAACAAAAATTGTATAAAGTAATACTTAAATTAATTTTTCTGTTTTATTTTTTAATTATCTGACAAAATTTAAACTATGTATGCAGGGTTGGGCTATTGGTGATTTTTTTACGATTTTCGAAAATAAGAGTTTATTAATTATTTCTATGCAATTATGAATATAAATATAACATATAATTTTCTACGTGTAATATTTAACGGAAACTTGCTACTCTAGGTTCTGTAACTCCTACATTTTTTTTTTAGATTTTAGTCAAATTTTCTACGTAAATACATTTTACAGTTTAATGTCTATTATATTGATGAAGATAGTGTCCATGATATATAATTAGTATCAACGGGTAGTAGATAAAATGTAAAACAAATTTACGTAGAAAATTTGACAAAAATCTAAAAAATATAGTAGTAGTAAGTTTTCATGACGACGACTTAATGTGAAATGACAATATATTTTTTTATGTTTATAATTTACTAATATTAAAAATAAAAACTAAAAATATGTATAATTTTTTTTATTTATAATATCTATCATTATAGATTGCATTATCATTAAATATTATTTAATATATTTTGAATATTATAATTATATTATATGATTTTTTAATTTAATATTTATTTTGTGCTAGATGTATCTAGATATTTTAATTAATCAATTGTTAATATAAAATTTAGTAAAAAAACGAATTAATTAAAATTGATTTAAATCATTAATTATTATTAAAAAAATCAAATGATTAAAATTGTGATTAAAATCAGGCCAACTCTGTATATATGTTATAAAAATGCAATATCTGCTAGCTAAACTATTTGTATTATATTATACAATTAATGAAAAATATTAGAAGTAAAATTTTTCGTTTAAATTCTAGATAAATAAATCGTGTACTTACCACGTAGGGTAAAATACGATCTAAAATCGTCTCCTCATTGGTATGTTGGGCAATTTGCAATAAAATCTCTAAACACTGTAATTTGGAAGTACAATGATGCAGTCCTCTAATGCATGAAGTTACAAGCGAAGTGATTATAACTAATCCGTTATTATCGTAAATATCTATTTCACTATTATCACCGTCTTTATTTACACTTAAAATATTAATAATATTACCGATATCTTTATATAAACGTGCAATTTTCTCGTCCGAAGGAAGAATTGGATTCGATGAGAAAATTAACATATACGATTGTAAAAACGAATAGAAATATTCGGGAAATAGTTTTCCACGTTCTTGCGATAAATATAACTCAGCCGTTAGTCTTTCGTTCGGATCTCTTTGTATCATACTAGATAGTAAAGCCCTTAAAGAAGGATCTTCTATTTTGTCTAAATGTTTTTTAGGAGAATATTCTCCTACACGATATGCTAATAATTGAGATAAGTCAAAGGGTGCATGTCCTTCATTCCATAACTCTAAGAGGGCACATCTAAAATTAAATTATAAGTGAATATTTTAAATTACAAACATACAAAAAAAAAAAAACATATATTACCCTGCCGAAAATATGTCCATAGCAGGCTTCAGTTCGCCAGAATTATACGGTGTTTCATTAAACATCGAAGTATTTGACATATCTGACGTCAGGGTTTTTATAAATCTTTCCGGAGCAATGTAGCATGTTCTTCGCCGCGATGTGTCAAAAAAATACGAATAATCTGCTGGATTATCTTCAGGCAAAAAAGTTGGTTTAAAAGAAGCAAAATCAACTAACAAAACCCAATTCCATGATGTCACAGTTATATTCTCTAGTTTAATGTCACCGTGACATACTCCAACTTTGTGACACTGATGTAAAGCATACAAAACTTGAAATGTAATCCATCGTTTTTCGATATTTGTTAGAAATGGTCTAGTACTAATTCTATCATACAAACTATATTTGACAAACTCTCTCATAATTAACCCTGCTTTGTCCGTAACCTTAAAAATTTTACATTTAAAATAAAGAAAATAAATCTATTTATAAATTAAAATTACCACAACATGCTGAAACGGCAAGCAATTGACAGCAGACGCAAGCAATTCTCGTATTTGATCTAAACGATCTTTATACGGTAATAACGGTAAAGTAGGATCATGTATTGCAAAAACTTTTACTACAATATGTCCTTCTGGTGATTGTGCACGAGCTACTTTCAAAAATCTCGTACTGCCCAAACTAAATAATAAACTTTAATTATATAGGAATAATGACAGAAGAAAAAAATATAGAACTCACCTTGTGTCAAAATGAATTTTTTCCTGATCTGTCAGATAATGTTCGACAGGAAATATTTGAGATGGTGCTATTCCAACAAGTGTATTACCCATCTTGTTTATTTTAATATTTTACATTTCACAATAAAAACACTTTGACAATAAGTTCAAAATAAAACATCGTACATGACAGTCTAACAGCTGATTACAAACGTGAAATTAGTTCTATGATATTTTGATAGTTCTACCAGAAAGATATAATGACACAGAAAATTCAAAATAGTATAATAAAATCATGTAGATCAAAAATTGAATAATAATATAAAAAACTACTAAGAAAAATAAGTGGTATTATTTCGCACGATAAGATTGGTATTATTCACGACAAAACTGGTATAATGTACGACAAATAATGTTTCTCACAACAAAAAATGTATGAAAAAATGTTTTTCTCACGCCAAAAAATGCAAATAAATGCCAAAAAAACAGGGCCGGATTTAGACTTGATAAAGCCTTAAGCTATTTGAGATATGGAGCAATACAGACGAATCCCAGTGTTTATAGTAAGCAGTATATTTAAGCTAACTCGGACAATTTTTTTTGCTTACACGTAAATCCTGCACTGCCAAAAAAAATATAAGTAAACGACGTTCTAATAGTTTAAAAATCCTAAACAAACCTTTTAACCCAACCTATCTAGTAAAAATCGCAACCAAAATCTTCAGATTTGATCTGAATAATTAAAAAATTAATCTTTTAATCCAACCTAACTAACAATGAATGAATGAATCTTACTAAAATCTTTAGGTGTAGACAATCATGTACCCAAAAGAGTGTGGTACAAACTCTTTCCACAATGCCAAAATCAATTTTCTCCAAATATCCTATCCAGACAAGTGACTTGTTTTATCCATTTATGATACTTCCCATACATGCTCTTCTATTCCTACCACAAATAAAAAAAATAATTTATTAATTTGTCGTTCAATATACTATTTTTTTTGTAAAAATTCCCATTTTTGTCGTTTAAAATACAATACAATTTTGTTTTGTAATATACTTGTTGTTTGAACTAACAATTTTGTAGTAAATTTTACTATTTTCGTCGTGCCATACTTGTTTCAAATATCAATCTTGTCGTGCAATTATAATTCCCAAAAAAAATATCGCAAAAAATTATTAGAAATATTTCAAAAATGTATTTCACGGTCCCTTTTTATTGACAAAACAATAATATATGTACACCAAGAATTTATTTGAAAAAATGAAATTTGTCATAATAGTTTATAGTTTGTATACGACATAAAAGAAAACATAAATATCATACAATTTCTCATATTTATCACCATTATTCGTAGACAATTAGTAACACAGAATTATACGTGTATAAATTATGCATTATGTGTAATATGGTGATCTATTTAGAAACTAAATAAAAACATATTAATTCTAAATCGTTTGAAATTATCTTGACGGCATTCAAATTGAATATATATCGTACAAAAAAGGCACTCCAATAAATTAATATGTTTATTATTAATTAATTTAACTTATTGTGTTATAAACTAGACTAGCTAATAGATAATCGAAACAACATTTCTAAATAATAAAATCAACAGCTATATATTTTTTAATAATTATATAAAACATTTAAATATCCATGGAAACATCTAAAATGTGCACTAATAAACGTGTTTCTATCAGTTATTTATATGACAAATTAATTGAAAGCAAATACTTAGATTTCTGTTTTTTTTTTCTTCACATCTAATAGGTACTATATTAAATTTATTTTAAACAGTTAAATACATAAGTACATTGTTGCACTCGATAATTTACTATTAAGAAAATAAAAAAATATTAATTACAAATTTAACATTTATAATTGAGATAACCGTACTCTATCACAGAGTCAACTGATATTGTCTTTAGAAAGTCAATTATTTAGAAATAAAATTGATTTTATTAACAATATTTATCTAATAGCTAAAACGAAAGATATTCAATTTTATTTATAATTTTATTTCTAAATAATTGAGCTTTTACTGCATCTAAGAAGAATACAAAACTACATATGTATATTAGTTTTTATATTTGCAAGATGTAATCGCATATAAAAGATGCAATGCTTTTTCATTAGTTGAAAACCATTTTTGAAATTGAAATTTACAAAAGTAAATTACTAACAGCAATAAAACATTAATTTAATAAATAAATAAAAATTAAATTATTATATTTCTTGTACTATTTTTCCGAAAATAGTAACTTCAAAAATGGCTATCACTTTACATAAATTTTTTAATATAAAATTTAGTTTATAATAATCAAATGTAAAGAAATATTTCAATTAAATCTAAGTATAAAAATAAAACATATTATATTTTTTATAAATACTTAAAATTGACAAAAATATTTGCTTTTCGTTGTAAATATTAATATTAAAAGCCAACAGAATTACATAAAAATGATAATATATTTCTTTACTTCTGTTAATTATAAACCAGACAAGGACAAATATTAATTTATATTTTGCTGTTTTTCATTAAAATGTAAATGTAAAAAAATATCGAGTGCGACAAAAAATATTATTGTCATCATATTTATAAATTTTTATTGTCTGGTTTTAATTTTGTAAAAATCGTTGAGACCAATTATTCTATGTAAAATTTTTCATATTAAAATTACGTTCATATTTGTAATTAATTAATGATATTTATTGTCTTACAATGACAGCCTTAAGTAGATAAATTGATATTTAAGTAAGTATGTATATGTGTTATGTAATGTTATTTATAACTGCATTTTACTTAGTAAATAAAATTTTAATGTAAATAGCTACATGTATAGTAGTAATTGAATTTATATTTATAAGTATTTTTACGTAATATTATTGTCAATTTGTGCAAATATTCATTTGATATAGGTACATTTTGTAATTTTTTTTATTTATTTATTGTCAACCACAATTATTGACTTAAAATTATTTTAGTTTACCATCACGTAGATTCACAAATTTATGTTTTATATATATAAAAAAAATCTTTGCTCATTTTTTGGCGATTTTGATCAGCATATTCACAAAACATATCAACTTTAAATACAAGTACAATTATTCGTAACAATAAGGTAAGGTTTATTCTTATTAGATTTATTGTCCAAAAGGAACGATGCATTTTTTATAATTATAGATATTTTTAAATAATTACTTTTAATACTAATAATAGTTTAGTGTTCGATTGATCAATTTTAAATCCGACAAATTCGAAAAAGCATCTCATATATTATGTCAATGTCATTACTTTTCATTGATTTCGGATCAGTTAGATATCGAACTAAAACAAATTATACAAAATACTGTTTGTGTTTTACTTAAGAAACATTAAAAACTAAAAGAGATAATTTGATATGGACGCATTGCCTTATTTGAAATTTGATTCAAATTCGTTTTTTCTTCTCTAGCTAAGAGATTTTTACAAAGTTTATAATGTAGATGTGTTACGTTCTTTTGTGAATAAGATACTGTTTGGATATGTGTTAGTCTGTAACTGGCATTGTCAAAGAAAACACATTATTTGTTTTGTAATTAATGTATGTATAAAATTGATATAATTATTGTCGCGATATGTTATCGAGTCAGTCTAGCTGTTAGAAAATGCGTCTGTTTTGATTTATATCCAATGGTAGAGACAGCAGACAAACAACGAGAACACAGAATACTGATAATGTTACATGGGGTAAAAGATCTCTTGGCGATGAATTTGCATAATCGTCACCATTTTGTTTTGATTGATAACCTGGATCGACAACATGGACTTTCCAGCCCAGATTATTGTGCGTATAACACTAAAAACAAAAGAAATTTTTTTTATAAAAGATATACCAAAAACAGAAAATAATTATTCATATTTAAAAATCATCTATTACCTGATAATACAGTAAATCAGGCGTATTCTCTGCTACAGTCCAGTTTAAAACGCCCGGCTCCCCTGGCTCGCATACTAATTTCAATTGTGTAAAATACTCGGCAAATGTCCCCGTTTCTGCTGAACGATCAATCGTCTTTTGCGTATATTCACAATATCGTCCCGCTGCCGTTGGTTCCGGATATCCATCTTTATCGAAAGCTACACCAGCATATACCGTTTGTTTCTTTTGGTCCAATTCAGATCTTTGACCGAAACCTCCTTCAGGTGAATCTGTGATGTAGAAAGGATGATAATGAGCTGGATTAGATTGATCAATGCCACCTTCGACAAAGAAAGTGTAGGTTTGACCACGTTCAACGTAGATTTCTGGGATCAGTAAATCATTGATATACCAAGCAATGCCCCAGGAAGGAATTTTAGTTATTGCTGTATAGCCGCGTTTGCCTCCAGTGGGACCAATGCGAGCTGTAAATGTTGTTTCACCTGAAATTTTAAAAAATTACCTATAAAAAATATTACTTTTATATGTTAACTATTTACACAAATAATAAAACTTTGTAAAAGCTCGATTACAATATAAAATTGGTAATCTGAAAAGTGCAAAGTAAATGTCATGCAATTCTAATAACTAAAATAGAAGAATAAAAAGAACTCTTTAAAAGAAAAATTAGGAAAAAAATGAGGATCTTTTAATAAAACTTACCAATAATCTTGTGTATTTTCCAAGGCTTGACACCATTCGTATCAACCAAATTATATAAACTTGCTGTGCAATCACTATCGTCTCTACTGCTAAAATCAATTCTAATATCATCAACAGTCTTATCGGTGATCGAATGTGCATTTGCTTCTCGCCTGCTATTCAACGGGCCAAATGCAGCGATAACGTTCACTTCGCCTTGGGAAGGAATCGGTAAATCATTGACAGGCTCATTTGTCTGCAGAGGACGACGATAAGTGATGGTCGTGACATTATTCTTTCGTTCACCGGCAATTAATGAAACATCATTGCGTCCGCCAATACGATCGTCAGGACAAACGCCAGCTTTGCCATCGCATTGGGCTTTGTGCGACATGTAGTAGTCGATGGCTTTGAATGTGCGTGATTCTGTATCATAGAATGCTACCACTACATCACCGCCAAGCTAAAGAAGAAATTTATTTTAATAACTGAAGATAATATTCTGGTCTAGTCGGCAAAAAAAAAATAAATATCGGTTCATATAGTTTCATTAAACATATTTTAGTAAAACAAGGATATCCAATTTATTAGTTTATAAAATAAACACACTACCGTTTCATTACAACTTAACAATAAATAAAACACAAGTTTAAATGATGTAAAAATCAAATTTAGTAAATAAAGATTCTTTATTGGGTCAACAGAATTTTAAATATATATATATTTTGGAATAGAATATTTCTTTTAATGTTACAAATATTTTCTTTTATTGAATTTTTCATTCAAATTTAATACAATTATCAAAGGTAATAACTTTTCCAAAAAATAATAAAAAAAAATTTAGAAAATATATTAACCATTTCGGCTCTTCCTTGGGCACCAGACAGTCCAAACGCAACATACTGATCTTCGCGCATACGTGCAGCCAATTGTATTTCAACAAAATCTCCTTTGATTTCCCATCGAACTTGCAACCTTTTATCCAAGAATTCCCGACAATTTGTCGTTGGAGGAGGACGTGCTGTTGAACTAGTCTAAAGAAGAAGAAAAATTACTCTTTTACAATTGTATTTACTCGCGATTAGCTTGTACTAATTAATGTAAAGTAAGCGTGAATATAAAAGCGTGTTTTTGTTTTCTTCAAGGTACTGTCGTAAATAAATTAAAAATGTTATATATAGATTAATAAAAAAGAAACAATTTGATTGTTATTTTGAGCATTGTTTAATTTATTTCTTCATAGTACATTGAATATAATATATATAAACATAATGTAAGTATATTTAATCATGCCTACTATAGCACAATGTTTGTAATATTATAACATTTATTTGTTAATATAAATGCAGAAATAGTAAACATTAAAAAACATAGATTCTACTTTTCTTCTGTACTTACCGGTTTGTACCACCACGGCGGCTAAAATATATATTTTATATTAACATTATTTGAAAAGAGTAAGTTACATGGATAAAAATTAACAGTTTAAAATTTTCATAACTTCTTTCGTATATCTTTAGAACCCACTATAATAAAGATGCATCATACTGAAATTCGACAACTAACTATAACTATAAATAAAAAAAAAAATGTGAAGCATCACGATAAATTACGATCTGATTGGCCAAGTATAAGTGAAGATTATTTCGCATCTGTAGAACAATCCGTACTGCTGTCCACGGGAATCATTAACAAATGTATGTAAAACAAATAAATTCTTTCACTTACCCTTTTCACAAATTGTATTTATCATGTAAAGAAAGAAAGTTATGAAAATTTAAAATTGAACAAGAATTTCATAATAATCAAAAAAACTAAAAAATAGATAGAGTCTACTAAATAAAAATCTTACCGTTATTTTAGTCTGTCCTAAAGCTGGTGGTACATCTAAATCTTTTGGAATCATCACATGTCCGAAATTATGCCGATATTGAACACACCATACCGCCAGCCAATCTATATCGTAAACGGTCAATTGTCCAGGCAATTGTATCTCTATATCTTCACCCTGATAACCACGCAGTGGATCTAAGCTACCCATTTCATTCGGCACTTTGAAGCCAATAGATGTTGGTTCAGAACCATTTCCCACCCAGAAGTAAGCATCGGGTCCCGCTCCGTCATAGTGCAGATTAGGAATGTAGAAAGTTTTTGCGTCTAACACGCTGATGTTTCCTGATCGAAGACCGTGAGCAAGCCGTTTGAATTCGGGAAGAACACGGGGTTTGGGAACGTCCAGATTTGGTGGAATAAATACTTCACCAAAATCAACCTGCAGAAAAAAAAAACAAATTCTTGTTTAGTTGTGAAGTCAGTTAATTGATAATTTTATATTTTTAATTATTATTTAAACCAGTAAAGGAAATATTTCTTATTTTAAAACAGAATACTGAATTACAAATTTTCAGAAGACAGATGTAAATTAAAAATAAAAATAAAATTTCTCCTATATGTTACATGTATCATTGAATTACGCACTTAATCTCTCCTTGTATATATTATGTAGAAACTTTATTCCTACAGTAATTAAATAATAATTGTACATGAAACTAAAATTGAAAAAAATAATTTAAAAAGACTGTAAATAGTTTATAGAATTTATTTGATTTTATTATTTAAAGTTATATCAAGATTCTACAAATTACGTATTTGCCCTGATACAAAAAAAAAACACACAAAAGTTATAGAAAAAGAGGTAAATCTTTAATGACTTGATATGATATGAAAAGACACTAGAATCGCAATCGTGAATGAATGAAAACCGAACGGAAAACGAACATTTGGCTCGAATTCTAGCCGTTTAATTTTCGACTTCAACCTCAAGAGCTAATAAATTGTAATAAATAGACCAGAAGATATGATTTGCTAAAGCAAAGCACCGACCACCCGACCACCGACCACCGACAACACTAAGGCACTATGAGTATCTCTAATTCTCTACGTGTCCAATCAGTTTTACCCTTTTACCAACGATTTATTTTGTTCTCGTTTACATCAGAAACTACAATCTCACACGCTGGCTTTTTTAAAATGAAATGTCTAAAATTTTATATATTTTGCAAATAATATATATATGTTAAAGATTATTGAAATTCTTGTAATAACGTTTTCTTTCTCTAATTAATACTCCTAGTTTTTTCTTTTTGAAAAATATGTAACCACATAATATAAATACACTTGTGTATTGTGAGTTGCATACACACACCTTTTATCATATAACATTTTTTTCTGGATTTTATTACATAAATACGTAATTATATTTAATATATATCTATTTATAATTGTAAATTAAAGCTTAGAAAATTATTGAAAATTGGATTGCAAATAAGTTAAAATTCTAGTATTTTTTTAAATAAAACAACGTGAATTCAAATTAATCTATGTTTATTATTTTCTTCAACAATTCAATAATTAATTCCTGCACTATATCATACAGTTTTTATGAGAAATTTTACTTGCACTATCAATAGTGCAAAATTAATTCAAAAATGACTGTAAAATGTATTATTTTAATTATAGTATAAAAACAAAATAGACAGCTTTTGTATATTAATGAATCAATTTTTTATGACAAAATTTACTTTTTAGAAAAATTCTCGTAAAACATTATTTAATCTTCCTTTCTTAGTCCTAAATTTACTCATATAATATTCACCCACATTTATTGTTTATTGATATCTATCGTTTTTTCTTTCTACTTCAATTAAAAACAATATTTCAAGATTTACCAATCGAAATTGTAGATCTTCATTAAATCAACATATGTTTTCTTTCTACTAAACAGTAATGTCATCAATTAACAATCTCGTGCCTGAAAGAGTTAACCTGGCAGCTCGGTGCTTAGTTGATCGCCTGAATCCCGCGCAAACCATTCGGCCGCCGGTAGCCATTTTGACCGGCGCCGGTTTTCGAACCAGCGACGCGCAGGTCGATATCACGACAGTCGGTGGGTCGGACGTCGCGGGGCAAGCGCCACCCCTGCACCAATAGCGTCGACGGCGCGGCGCTTTGCTTTTCCTACTCTCCCCCTCCTCCTCAACCCTCCTAGCGTTTGCAACACGCGCGACAGATGAGTCCATTTGCGTCGGCAACTAAATATTGAGTGAGTTGATTTGCGAACATAACGACTGTATCAATTCTCGCTCGTACTACTATGTATCTATATGAAATTATAATTTCCTTTAAATTTTCAATAGAAGCATTTTTTTTAAAACGAATTGAATTTATTGATTCTAGGTAAATAATAATTTTCATGTAGCTTATAAGAGCCCTGCTATTAGAAAGCGGGCCTTACACTGTCAATCAGGAATGACAGTCGGACTGAAAAGTCAGACTGTCATTTCTAATTTCAATCACAAAGCCTCTACATTTATCAATCAAACTCAGTCTGATTGAAGTAATTTTAACTTTAGATGACTATAAAAATTACTACCGTATGGACGAAAATCTGTTTAACACGTTGATCACCATGTTGACACCATATTTATCCAGAATAAATACAGTTGCGAGAGATTCAATATCAGTTCGTGAGAGATTAGCGATTACTTTAAAATTCCTTGCGACTGAGAAAAGTATTTAGACTATCAGTCTCCTCTCCACTTCCCGGGATTGAAGCTTGGATTTCAAAATATTCGGAAATCCGTCAATCCATTAATTAGTCCATCAGTCTTGACCTTACATCTTCAATCAGAAAGGTCTGAATGTCATTCCGAATGATCGTGTAAGGCCCGCTTAGGCCCTTGAAAATTTACTGAAGCTCCTAGATGTTATACAGTTTGCAATAGTTAGGTTGAACACTAAATTATTTTCGGAAATTTTCGTGTGCTGTAAAACTTTGTGAACCTTCACACAGTTTGTGGGCCCTTAGTTCTATTATGTATAATAGATAAGGACAGACTTGGATGATTTTATTATAAAATTAATGAAACTACAACTTTAAGCCCCCAAATATATAAAAACGGTATCATTATGCTATACTAGAAATGGGCAAACTGTTGTAGCTATCTGACCAAATTCAATTTTATGTTTTATAGGCGGGCCAAATACAAATTTTAGTAAGTTATTTAATGTCGGTATTATTACAGGTCTAGATGAGTAAAAAAAAACCATTACACATACTTAATCTAAGTCTTTGAGGGCCAGATAAAAATTATTGGCGGATCGGGAGTTGCCTACCGTTGTGTTATACAATGGTTATATACATTTAGATTATGATTTTCGCATATACTTATAAGCAGGAAGTGTTCTCAAGATAAAGAAAGTTTCAGAGTAAAAAAATATAAAATTGGTAATGTTTATTTTATATATATATATATATATATATATATATATATATATATATATATATATATATAAATATATATATATGTACAATATGGTCTGAAAAAGTTGGCAACAAATGGACAATTTTTTTATTATTATTAATTTAAAAAAAAATATATATTTCATAAAAATATCTGCATCACATATAAATCTATAATCAAGAATCAAATTTGTAAAATATTGATTTATGCTGAAGAGTAAAGTGCTTTTAAATTTAAATATAAGACAAAATGTCATTTGAAATTGTTGATAGGAATTAAAAATTATGTTCAAGTTTAGACTCATGGCTTTCTGATAATTAATTAATAATATTTAAATAATATAATATATTAAATAATTTATTCGCATAAAGTAAATGCAAGTATTTTAAAGTTATTATTCAATTTTTCAGATACAAAACGCGACATATCAAATTGATATAAAACTAAAAATATTATTAATTGAGCAGACTCAAATAAAGTAAATTAATTATTTATTTATAATAAACAGTAGTTTAGAATCCTAATGAAATTTGTACAGCTTCAAATAATAAAAATAAAACTGTGGCTACCACAGAACTGACCGTCATTACAGAAATAAAACTAAATAAAAAATAAAAATACAATATATAAAAAAAAGCAAAATACTTTCTAACAAACAAATTATTATTGTAAAAAGACAATAACATAACAATTTACAATTTTCCATAACCATGAAAACGTATCTACATACAAGTAAAATTTAATTTACAATTTAAAATTAAAAATTAAATATTTTTTGACAAAAATCATTTTCTTAATAGTTTTATCAAATGTAAAACTTCATAAGAATTGTATCACTCTTGTCTTACTCTCTTTCTAATATCGTGTAAACACTCCGAAGTCAGCGGAACTTCGAAGCTCGGTTTCCGGTTTTTAAATACAGTCTCTTTCTCTCTCTCTCTCTCTCAGGAACCGGAGCCACAAGCTTGGCGTCCCGGATTGGATTTAACCGGATCCTGTTTGAAAGTGAGAGAGAGAGAGAGAAAGAAAGAAAAAAGATTCTTTACTTTGCTTTAGATATTTCTTGTATTTTGATAAAATTGTTTACTTTATGATCGATGTACATCTTAATTTGTACTGAAATGTTGGCTATTTTGTTAGTATAAACATTATTAGATTAATTTTTGTTTGGAATTTGTTAAAACATATTTTGTAAAATCTCTTAACTTAATAGAACTCAAAATTTAAGCATTATTAATTATATTTATTAGTTTATTAATTAGCAACAAAATAAACATAAAATGTACATTAATAATAAAATTATTAATGTCCCAAAAAATTCAAAATTTATTGATTATGATATAAAATACATGAACAATAAATGAAATTCTTCTCTTGATAGGAAAAACAAAATATTCTGTAACACTACAGGTTTAAAAGATGTGAATCGAATAAACCATAAATTATATATAATAAATGTACAAATATTGCTGAAATATTTTTTAGACTATATTTCCTATATTTTATTTAAGTTAAATTAAAATAAATTTTTTCGAATGGTTGTACTTTATTTCATAATTTTTGTACGTAAAATATCATTATTTCACTCTAGCGTTATGTAAATACATGTATTGAAATAGCCGAATCATAAGAGTGCATTGAAAACAATTAAAATTGTATTTTAATGTTTGTATACTGCAGACAGTCGTAGAAAAAATATTTTATGAAATTCATGTATAAATGTTTTTCACTCATATATTTTCTTATATGTTGTTACAAATAGATCAAAAATAATGTTGATTTGTACACAAATGTATTTTTATTTCATATTTATATGAAATATAAATAAATTATATTTTCTAAACTTGAAAATGCAACTAAAAATCTATACTAAAACAATTTGTTTTCCTTTAATTAATAATTTATAAATTTTATAATCTAGTGGATAAAGCTAAAGTTGCTTGTCTGGATAGAAATATTTGAAGGAAACTGATTTTGGGATAGTGGAAAGAATTTGTGCCACACTCTTTTGGATACATGGCGTGATTGTGTATGTATGTGTATAATCTAGTTACTTATTTAGTTACCTACTAATTTGTTTCTATATTCTGTTTATTTATTGTACATATCATTTTTATCATTTTTTATGATGATGTACATAAGAGCACGTCGAAATGTCGAATTTAAATAAAATTAATACAGAACTAAATCCTAAAGCCGTTTTATTTTAATATAATAAGTTTTGAAAGACTTTTTTTATAAATTCATAAAACAAATTCAGATTTGAGGGAGATTGTAAAACAATCAAATTACAAATAACGGTAATTCTTATGTGTTAGTATTTTTCTGAAAGCAAAGCAAAATAATGGTGGAAAAATGAATGTTATCGTGTAACGACGAGACATACAATATTTTTCGTTATCAATTTGTCTTGTGATATACACAGCAGATATTTCCTCCCGGAAATTGTATTATAATATACAATGAATAACAGAATCTATCTTTTGAATTTTTTTGACACTTGTGTCCTGCAAAAGACTTTTCATAATAATAATCGATAATATTGTTGCTAAAAATTTACGCTTTTGTTATTTCTAATATTGGATAATTATAATTCAAAATAGTTTCATTTTTTGTTTGGTGAATCATTAATTTTTTTCCACGATTAAAAAACCTATACTTTATTTCACTATTTATTTCTGATTAAATATATGTTTATGGTAATAGTAAAAAATAAAAATCCTAAAAAAAATGTAGCGTCATTGTTCACAAACACATGTAGCGAAATAGCCGAATCATAAGAATGAGTGCATTGAAAACAATTCTTTCCTTTTAATAGTTGTAAAAATATTAGATGAAATTTTATAATATTATATAACATTAATTTTAAAATATAATTTTTCCAGTTCGTAATTTTAAAATAGATATATTAAAAATTGATAGAGTGATACCTATATAAAAATATAATCTCGTTAACAAGAAAATGATAGAAAACTAATTAAACTAATATCAGCGATAAGTTCTATCATATTAATTACACATCATTAATTGAATAAACCAGATATTCATTAAGTGTTAATTATCTTTGTCGAGTAATTATAGTTGGACTAAAAACCGGTTACTATATAATCTTAATCATATTATACGTATTTACATAATTCATTATTATTGTATTAGATGATCAAAAGGAAATTATATCTAGTAACTTATACAAAAAACATAATTTTTTCAAATTAAGAAATACAAAGAAAATTTTTGTAACTTACAAGGATTGGCATTAGACGAAAAAAAAAATCAATTGAGATGACACAAAATGCAATCAGTGTTGCAAGAGTATTTTATTTCCTAATCTTGTGCCCGTATGCATAAATATTTTCGTTAAAAATAACGATTCGTTAAAATGAAAATTTTTGGATCTCGTAAGAAATTTCATTGCAATATACATAGAAAGATTTCTTACGGAATTCAAGAATTTTCATTTAAAGAAACCATTATTTTTACGAAAAATGTTTATGCGTACGGGAGTTATCATAGTAAACTGAACTAGTTTTATCTTTATTTTATGAAAGTGGCTATTTATACATACGGTATGTATACGCAATTGGCTATTTATACGTACAGTATTTTTACGCATATGGCTATTTAGGGTAGGTTAGGCTAGTAGGTTGATTTAGGTTTTTTTTTTAGTATGTATAAATAGCCAATTGCGTATACATACCGTATGTATAAATAGCCTCATCCTTATTTTATATTATATTTTTAAATACATTCTAATTTATTTATTTTTTATTGTTCTATTATACGCCGCAGTATTTAGTTTGAGAAAAAATACAGTTACCTGATACATCTATCTTCTGCTTTTTATAGAATTTGAATTCGAATTTTTTTGAAAATTGTGTAGCTACTATAGTGATGTTTTAGAGAAATGTTCTTTTCTCGAAGTGTGTATGTTTAGTGGGACTCAATTTAAAATGTTCTGATGGGGGGGAGACAAAATTTGTAATTATACCACTGTATATATTACCGATAAATTACTCGTTATTCGTTACGAAACATAATAATAATTTTTCCGAAAAATGATATATTTTATTCAATGAATAATTTCTTTGTTACTGACGGTAATAAAAAATAAATTAAATTATTTCTTTCAAATAAAAAAAATATTTCGCTAAAAATATAAAAACATCAAATAGTTAAAGTGCTGAATATGAAATAGAAAAAGTTATTTTTAGTTCATAAAACATATTTTCATGAAAAACAAAAACTATGTAAAACAATTCCATTAAAACTCGAAATAGCACATTTTTATCCCGAGCGCGCAAAAGACATCGAAAAAGCCCAATAAAAACAAAAAGATCACAACACAAAAACGCATTTTGCGGCTGGTAAAAAAAGTTTGAAAAAAAGTCTACATGAATATACGAGGTGGTGTAGAATGAGAATAAATTTCAGCAGGTCCGACCGACTTGATATGATTTAGTATTGGGTAGCGCTGTAACACTGTAAATGAAGCCCACAGCATCGCCTGACGGACGTACAACAGGGTCAATGGCGTGGACGCGATGAATCAGGAAATAGAGAGAGAATGAGAGGGGTGGAGAGGGATGATGAGGCTGGCGTCGTCGTCGCGATGCCACCCGTCAACACGCACTGACACTTGTATTGTGTGGCGGCCCGCCTTTGTTTTTCAGCACGAGTGCAATTTGTAGAGAAGCGGCCTCCGCACCCGTTCTCTCTATCTATATTCATAAGCCTCGACGCTTCGCATATTAATTACCTTTTGTCCGCACCCTACTGATGCTGGGTAGGAGGTAAGGGTCTTATTTTGCATTTACTATGATGATATAGTTTGGAATGATGGTGTAAGTGCCGCATTCAGAAAATAATGGACAAGTGCTATTGCATTCAATCGTCGGCAACGATTCTTCCTTGCATTCTCTTAGTTTATTTCAATTAGTTTCTGTTATTTTAATTAAAATAGATCGTTCAAATATTGATCCAATACAAGTTTGGTTTTTTTTCTTTTTGCTTTTTCATAAAAACACAACTGAAATATTTTTTCAGTCGCAATTAAATATATTTAAATAATTACTTTCTGTAGACTAGTTTCATAAACACCAAAGTAAATTATAATTTAATTACTTTACAAGTAAATTTAATAAACAAGTGTATTTACTCTATTGTTTCACAAAAAAAACAATATATTTTTTATTTATATTTAAATATATTTTTAAATTGTTAAAAAGTACTTCAAAAATGGATAAAAATCGTAATAATAAATAGTAATAAAATAATTATTTTTTTTAAATACAAATATATTAAAAAAGACAATATGATAACTTAAAATAGTGTCACTTGCGTACGTGCCACGTACAAACATTATTTAGTATCACTTGCGTACAAATAAGGGTCGGGCCAAACCCAGGTATTGAAGCTAGTTAGGCCGAGTGTCAGATGCGTACAGCGGTTTGGGAAGGGTCGAGTTGTACTTATGGTCAAAATATAATATTTATAATACGCTATAATATCATAGCACATAATTTTTACAAATAATCAAGTCAGTATTTAATTTTAAAATTGACCAAGTTTATATTTATTGGTTTAAATTTGATTTGTGTAGATTAATATTTAATAAATTCATATCGTTTACCAACTTCCAACCTAACTTCCTAACCTAACCTAACCAAATCTTCCCAAACGGCTGTACGCATCTGACACTCGGCCTAACTAACTTCACTACCTGAGTTTGACCCGACCCTTATTTGTACGCAAGTGACACTAAATAATGTTTGTACGCAAGTGGCACGACACCGATAACTTACATAAAATTTTATTATAGTTTTTGCATTTTTATTTTCAGTTATTGTATGTAACAACACAATAAACTAATATAACTATGTAAGTGAAACATGCTTCTACATATTTTGTTTTTATATTTAAATACATATATATTTATTCAAAGAAAGAAATTGCTCAATTTATTAATGATAATTAACAAACTTTATTGCAAACTTTTAAATTTACATAAGCACCGTTTATTCCGGAGAAAATCGTAATAGCTTTTCTTATAATTTACCCAAACTATCTCTAAATAAAAGTAAAATAGTTTCAATAATCTTTCGTTAGTAATATCTTATTTAAATCGGATTTAAATTTAAAAAAAGACAACTAACAACTCCAATATAATTTAGTTTAATTGTATTTTTTCAGTTGCAGTAACTACTTTTCCACAATCTAAATTAGCATCTATAATTAAAGATTATATCAGCGGAACGTTTTGCTTTCAATATTTCTTCACTCATTAACTTTTGTTTTTAATTATTTTTTTTAATGCAATATATATTTAATTCCAACAAAAATATTAATAATATTTTAACGATAAATTATTCTTTAAAGTTAGTTAAAGAACTGGCGTAATATATAAATTTTAATTTTAAAAAAAATAAAAACAATAAACAAAATAAATATTTGAATAAGAAAACTTACAGTGAACCGCCGACACCAAACGGAGAGCCATCGGATATCTCTTATTCTTTTTCCCATAGGAAGTCGTAATATTACATCTGTATTATTGTACGCCTTTAATATTGGAGGATCCCTGTAATTAAAAAAATAGTATTAATTGCTACAAAAATATTAGAAAAATTATTTTTTTCTGTTTATTTTTAACACAAAAATTGAAATACAAAAAGTAGTAAAACACTAAACAATAAAAACGAAAACAAAACTATATTTCTTATAATATAATTATACCGGGTGTAGAAATGAAATGTGAACCATAGGGATTTCAATGTTATTTTTTAAATACGGCTGTATCTCTTTCCCTATTGACTTTAGAGCAAATATTTAAATACAAAACTTGTTCAAAATGTGAAAATGCATGGTATAAAGTCATTTTTTTTTTACATAAATATTAATATTTTACGATATACAGGGTTAACCACTAAAAAATGAGCTATAACATTGGGAAACGGGAATGATATCGAAAAATGCGGAATAATGAGTTCTATAATTCGGTGAAAAAATCATTGTTCTACGATACTTCGTTTAGGAGAAAAAAATTAAAAACTGATTTTCGAAAAAAATGCCAATGGTCCCCCCTCATCAACTTTTCGAAAAATCAGAAAAAGGTGAATAAAAAATTAAAGAAAAACAGGAAAAAAAAAGTGTCTGGTACAAAAAGTAGGATAAAAGAGTAGACAACGAAAGCCAGTGTTAAAATATCCAAAATCTTTTTTTTTTTAAACAAAACACAGGGGTACCCCCTTACGAAATTTTTCAAAAATCAGTTTTTAATTTTTTTTCTCCTAAACGAAGTATCGTAGAACAATTATTTTTTCACAGAATTATAGAACTCATTATTCCGCATTTTTCGATACCATTCCCGTTTCCCAATGTTATAACTCATTTTTTAGTGGTTAACCCTGTATATCGTAAAATATTAATATTTATGTAAGAAAATTGACTTTATACCATGCATTTTCACATTTTGAACAAGTTTTGTATTTAAATATTTGCTCTAAAGTCAATAGGGAAAGAGATACAGCCGTATTTAAAAAATAACATTGAAATCCCTATGGTTCACATTTCATTTCTACACCCGGTATATATTTTTAAAATTTCAGTAAAAATTTCATTCTCAAATATCAATGATTAAATTTCCCA
This sequence comes from Clivina fossor, assembly GCA_963966155.1. Taxonomy (NCBI): domain Eukaryota; kingdom Metazoa; phylum Arthropoda; class Insecta; order Coleoptera; family Carabidae; genus Clivina; species Clivina fossor. The sequence continues at coordinate 20,417,839 of OZ014555.1, forward strand.
AATCAAAAGTAAAGTTTATAAAAATAAAAAATTAAATTTACAAAAAAAATATTTTATTATATATATAAAATAACTGTAAGTTATGCAATAACATAACAAGGAATTGGTGTATTGATGGTCACATACATTCACAAAGTTCATCAACCTTTTCTTTTTCAAATATTTTGAAGTTGTTTATACGATAAATTAAAATATGTAGCATTAACCATTTACGTTAAAAATAACAGTTTGTTAAAATAAAAATTCTTAGATTCAGTAAGAAATCTTTTATGTATATTGCAACAAAATTTTCTTACGAAATCCAAGAATTTTCATTTTAACGAACCGTTATTTTTAACGAAAATATTTATGTATACGGGCATAAGTATACTAATTTTATATATACAGAAACTTTAAACATCATTTTTTCGAAAATAAGGTTTTGTGATAAAAAAAAAAACAAGAAATTGACTGACGGTATACATATTAAAGAAAAAAATATTCCGACTTAATTAAAAATAATGGAATATAAACAGACTGTGCATTAAGTAATAATTGATGTTACTTAAATTTTGCGAATCTAGTGACAAAAAAATCTAATAATATTTTGATTAATTAACTACAATAAATCTTTAATACTTTTAAAAGCTTCAAATACAAAAAAATATTAATTTATTTCGCAATGAGTGTATTAGTAATTTTATTACTAAAGTTATTCTAATTTAAAATTTAAATAAATAAACATATTGGCTGGTACTACAAACTCGGTTTTAGTTCATTTGTTTAGTTCTGGTCTTATAACAGTTGCATTGTCTTAAATCTGATATTAGTTAAAACCGATTTTAAAACTGAACTTGCAGTACCAGCTATTAAATTCTGCTCTCAAACTTTCAGAAAAATATCAATATAAGTTTTTTGCATGAATAAAAAATATACTGGATATATTTACGTTTCTAGCAAAAGAACCCAAAGCACCCAAAACCTTACAAACAGCATTAACTCTCCTTACAATCTCACGATCAAAGTGACCATTCTTAAACAATAAACTACTCAAATACACAAATTAATCTACCTGAACTAAACATGTACCATCAATAGATACATTACATGCAGTTGTCAAATCATCCTTCTCAAAAACAAATACTCTTCATTTATCAACATTCAACAGTCAACACAAGATTCATATCCTTACCTACAACATTAATTTGAATTACATACCGTAACAGGAAAAATCAATTACATAAGTACTAATAATATAAGCTATATAATATTAAGTTACAGGCAGTCGTAAGCCAGTGGTATGTGTTGAACTCGGACCCCAAACGTCCAGAAATTAATTTAAATATGGTTTCTGGTATTAAAACCTTGTACAACTCGGAACCCACTATAAGCTGTAGGTCACTTGCTTAGCTATGGACTAACGACCAGCACTATTGACAATGCAAGTAAAATTTATTAAGAAACTATATGATCAGCTTCTCAAGCATATAGCCCCATGTACCGTTTAGGAATTACGGAAACTGATTATTATTAATATTAAGTTACTTTCCGGATTTAGACAATTTAAGAATCCGATTTAAATCATAAATATAATATGTTACGCTGTTATGCAATATCGCTTATCAACTGCCACCCTTTAAAATTACAGTGTAGGAAGTTAATAAAGACATCGAGCTGACTTCATCACAATTACAATCACCCCTCAACTTGCATCCCTTATTCCTTGTTTTTTTTCTTTGTCGCATTCTGATTGTCTCCCATCGATCTGTCTCTGTCACTCTCGAAGGGATGTCTACCACCTGCCAGCTCATCACTTCTGATCGCTGTAAATGGACTTTTTGCAGAAGAAACGAGAAAAGCAACGGCGGAAAAAAAATCGGCACGCATTATAAACTTTCTTAAAAACTACTTTCGCTCGAAAAAATTGACTCTCCAGAAACGAAGTTCAACAAAAGTACGAGTATTTTATGCCTCTTACTTATTCGAGATTTAAAATACGACTTTTGAAATAGAAAGAAAAAGACGCTTTTTTTTCGGGAAAAGTTTGTTATTTTCATCAACGTAACAGACAGTGTTTTATTTGGAAGACTGTTGATAATAATACATTATTCATTGCAATTGTTTTTTTATGTACATCATTCGTTCATTTTACTTTTTTGTTTCATTTTAACAGTTTGTTTTTTTGCTTACGATTATAAAAGTTGCTTTTATTTATTAACAAACGTTTTAATTAAAATAAAACAGCTTTAGGTTTAAGTGCTATATTAATATTTATTAATAATCAATGTTTCAACGAACATCAGAAAAACTGATAAAGACGGACGCTGAGTTCGTCGAAACGTTGATTATTAATAAATATTAATACAGAACTTAAACCTGAAGCCGTTTTATTTTATATAATGAGTTCTGAAAGATATTTTACTATGTTAAAACGTTTTAATTATTATGAACATAATGTTTTGTTTGATAAGGTTTCATTTCATATTGAAACATTGCAAATGTAAAATATTTGATACGTTCAAAGCAATTAAAAACAGAATTTGAAGCATATGGATAAACCCATATTAAAACAATAAATATAATAAATTTTTTTAAAATTTACAACATAAACAAAAATAAAATTACGTAATTATGAGCAGAAAATTAGATAAATCTCGGTTAAATAGTAGAGCAAAAATAAAAATTTAATAATTTTTTCTAGGAAAATTAGTAACATTGTACCAGAATAAAATGAAATAATGTTTGTAGGTATTACGAAAATTTTATTAATCTCTGATAAATAGTGTAGTCAATATAAAATTATAAAATTTTTAGTAATTTCTTACTTAAAAAAAGTTGGCAACACTGTAATAAAATAAAATTATGTAATTTTTTGTAAGCAACAAAAGATTGATTAATCTCGGATAAATAGTGTAGGCAATATAAAATTTTAAAAATTTTAATAATTTAAAATAAAATTATATCATTTTTGTGAACACTCGAAGAATACTTATTTCCTAAAAAAATATTAATTTGGAATAAATAATGTAGCCAATATAAAATTATAAAAACTTTAATATTTTTTTCTTGAATAGTTGGTAATACTGCGGCAAAATAAAACCACTTGCTCATCTTGGGCACTAAGAGAACCTATCCCTGAAAATTTACGAAATTTGAACGTGCCAGCGAGTGAGCACAGCACAATCTAAGTTCAGATGCGTCATCTAGACTATAGACTATAGGCGTATAGGCTATATAAAGAATTTCTATACATTTCATTTCAATTTTTGAAAACGGTACAAACAGAGCACTAAACACTATACCATTTTCCTTTTGGTAAAAAGTGTAATAAAACTATAAATTTCAATTACTAATAATAATTATAACAAGATTAGAAGTATATGGGTAAACCCATATATAGACTACTTTGACATTTCTCGGAAAGTTGCCAACACTGTATTTTAATAATATTAGAATTTATGTGGGCACTAGGAGATACTTTTCTGAAAATTTGATCAAAATCGAATAAATAATGTAGCCACAATGAATTTTTTAAAAAAAATTGTGATTTTTTCTCGATAAGTTGGCAACACTGTATTTCGTTAAAATTGCATAATTTATTTAGGCACTAGGAAAAACTTTTATGAAAATTTGATTAAAATCGGTTAAATAAAATGGTCATAATAAATTTTTTTAAATTTTACTAATTTTTTTCTCGGAAAGTTGGCAACACTGTATTTTGTTAAAATTACATAAATTATATGAATACTAGAAGAATCTTTTGTGAAAATTTGAGTAAAATCGGTTGAATAACATGGCCATAATAAAATTTTTAAAACTTTAGTAATTTTTTTCTCGGGAAGTTGGCAACACTGGATATTAATAAAATTATATAATTAATGGGAGCATTAGGGAAATATATTCTGTAAATTTGATCAAAATCGGATAAATAACGTAGCCAATATGAATTTTTAAAAACTTTAGTAATTTTTTTCTCGGAAAGTTGGCATCACTGGAAAAAACCAAAACCACTTGACCATCTTGGGCACTAGACAAATTTATCCTGAAAATTTCATTAAAATCGGTTGAACCGTCTAGGAGGAGTTGCGATCACAAAATTTTGTCTGACGACCGAGTGAGCGAGCGAGCGAAAGAGCGAGCGAGCGAGCTGACGACGCACACACATACACCCACATAAACTAAGTTCAGATTCGTCATCTAGAGGCTATATAAAGGATTTCTATACAATTTTTTTTTTTTTTTGAAAATGTTACAGAAACCGTACCAAACGCTATACTACTTTTTCCTTGCAGTCAAAGTAGTAATAATAGACTTTAAAATCGATGCTTTTTGATCAGTTTAAAATTAACTTTAGTTAAAGTATTTATTATAATACCGGCCGTAAATATAATAAATGTTATAATACAAAGATCAAATTAAATATGAAACTTTTGATATAGGAATAAAACATTGTCATAAATAAAGCATGCTAAATTTAATATTCACAGAATAAATTAAATGTATTTTAGAGACAAATTAATGAGTAAAGCATCGTCTTAAGAAATTTAATCGTTAATTAAACTAGTTTGGAGTCGGATACATGGTTATTTAATAATGCATTATTAGTTTCTAGTTTAAACAAAAGTGGTATAAACCCCGGCAATTGAGAGACGTACATAATAACGTTGTTAGTTTAGTGACATTTCGGGTTTGTTGGAACTATAGAACAAGAAATATATCAGCCCACTTCTCTTTCAAACTTACTGCTTTATTAATAAATACGTGATGTATAGACGTAATGTCAAAGTGCCACCCACGCCTGCAGTTATTTGTTTATTTAATAATTGCGTACATGGATCGCTTCATTTTACTGAAAATTTTGCCAATATCAACCCACTTAGTTATTTCAATTTGCTTATTAAATACGTGGGATGAGAGTTTTTTTTTTTTGTAATTTTTTTTGAGTTAGTTAATTGAAAAGTTTGTTCAAGTTGGCTTTATTAAAAAGATAGGTTCTTTTTACAATTTTATTTTGATGAAAATAAAAATAAATGTAATTTTATGTATACAGTGTAGTTTGTTCCAATAAAAATTATTTAATAGTGAAAAAATCTTTCAAAAATCATTATATTAAAATAAAACTGGTTTAGGTTAAAGTTGTGTATTAATTTTTATTTATAATCTAGTTCGACGAACTGAACGTCCGTCTTCATCAGAATACTGATACCAAATCATACAAGTATACTAATGAGTGAATTCTACAATTTGTACATTTTTTTCAAATTTATTAAATCAACTTATTATATACAGTCGATTCCGCTTAATTGGGACACATCGAGACTAGAGCATTTTGGCCCAATTAAGCGGCTGCCCCAATTAAGCGAATTTTACATAAAATTAAACAATCCATATTTTTCTTTCAATAATTCTATTTTATAAATTCTTGGACAAAACTATAAACTACATAATATATAACCAAAAAATATAAACTTTTAAGAAAAAATAATAATAAATTCCAAAATAAAATAATAAATAGGTACATACATTTTTAATTCAATGCAAAAATATGTCAAGTGTAGTCTGTCTTTTGTTTTTGTAACATTTCACTTCTACAAAATCGTGAATGAATGTGTTGGGAATAAAGTTCACAGCGCGCGATACTAATGTAATTAATTGATATATATTTGCTAGTTTTTTAAATATAATTTTCCATCTTGTGAATAAAAAAAATATAAAGCGTATCATATTAAATTCTTTGTAGATATTTTTTCTTGTAAATATTTGTAACATAATATGTACTGTGATCTTAAATTTACTGGCCCAATTAAGCGGAATGTTGTCCCAATTAAACATGTAAATTTATTGTTGGTTCCTTGGTTTGGTTTCTGTTCTTTGAGATTTGGCCCAAATAAGCGGCTGCCCCAATTAAGCGGTGGCCCAATTAAGCGGAATCGACTGTATTTAAATATTTATGAAATTCTTAGTTATCGCAGAACACATTGCTATAATACATTGAAGTTTATTTTATGTCTCTTCATTTAAATTAACAAATGAATTCCAGAATTATTTATCCTTCTCGATTTTCTATGCCATTATAGCAAATTCCATGGTTGTTTACTAACAACACCAAAAGTTTCATCTCGTATGCGCATAGAAACACTAATATTTTCTCGAATATTCCACTGCGCTTCCATTCCAGTCTATTGGACTGAACTTTTTCTTTCGGTCATTGCTTCATCTCCCGATCGGGGCCTTTCTCGTTGGTCCTTTTTGCATTTGTGTTCATTTAAATGTAAATGCTTAAACGGTGCGGGGTATCTAGGGCCATTCATCTCTGAACGCTGATTAAATATAGTGCCGTGTTCCCTGCGTACGCCTGTTTGGAACACCGAAATAGAGCATAGAGCAAGGGATGAGAAAATGTGGACAGTCATTGAGTAGTGTCCTTTTCATATAAAGAGGTTGCCATGGTTTTGCCATTCAGTCTACTAAAATCACTGAGATGATTCTATTTTCACGTGATACAACTGAAATCTCCATCCCCTTAATACATGCATTTTACAAATTCAGTAACTAAATAAAATCGTTAACTTACCTATTTTAAAATGTATGAATTAACTATTTATCACAATAGTTAATATAACAAACATAGTAGTTCATTTTACGAAATACTTTACAGAATTTAACTAACTCAAATAGATATTTAATCTACAGTAATTGTATGATTCATCTACTGCAACTAGTTCATTTGATTTAATGTATTGGTTAATGTATTATTTATATAGTTAATTCATCTATACAAAAAAATAAATTAACTACCATATATAGGTAATTTTACTACTTAATTTGGTAGTAATTGACATTATTTTATATATATATATATATATATATATATATATATATATATATATTAAATAAAACGATGCCAAAATGAATAAAATTATGTCAAAATTCAGCGGGCATGGCGTACTAATTAATAAACACATTTTTATATCAAATTATTTATTGAAAAAAATACTTCACAAAAATAAAATTTAATATTCTCAATATTAAAAATTCTGTTTGTACTTAATTCAATATTAACCATAACCATAAGTAGTTTTTAATTTTAGAACGTTCTTATTTAAAATATTTACGACGTTCGTTGGAGAGTAAAAACACAAATAACATTTTATTAAGATAGTAAATATTATCGTTTTCATTTGTTCAAGTTGGCTTTATTAAAAAATTAAGAGTTTTTGCAGTTTTATTTTGATTAAAATAAAAATAAATGTAATTTTATGAATACGGTATACAGGGTGGTTTCACTTGCAATATCCAAATGAAATTCCGGAAACTAATAACATTTAAAAAAATGTTCAAATAAAAATTATTTAACATAGTAAAAAAATCTTTCAGAACTCATTATATTAAAATAAAACTGCTTTAGGTTAAAGTTCTGTATTCATATTTATTTAAAATCGACGTTTCGATGAACTCAACGTCCGTCTTCATCAGAACAAATGATACAAATTATACAAGTATACTAATGGGTGAATTCTACATTCTGTACATTTTTTTCAAATTTATTAAATCAATTAATTATATATTAGTTCACTGCGATTAAGTGGATATTTAAATATTTGTAAAAATCTTAGTTAAATCGCAGAAAACATTGCTTTAATACATTGAAGTTTATTTCATGTCTCTTCATTTAAATTAACAAATTAATTGCAGAATTATTTATCCCTCTCGATTTTCTATGCCATTATAGCAAATTCCATGGTTGTTTACTAACAACACGAAAAGTTTCATCTCCTATGCGCAGAGAAACACTAATATTTTCTCGAATATTTCACTGTGCTTCCATTCCAGTCAATTGAATATTCAATAATATAACTCAAAAATTGTATACTTTTTTGTAATCAGTTATATGTTTTTGTAGTTTTAAACTTGCAAATTTTTAGACTCAAATCTTAGTCAGACAGTCACGCTATCACTGACCTATGAGTGTCTAAATATTAAGCAGGCAATATTACTTATTTTGATTTTAAAAGGTTAACAATATTAACTACTGAGTTAACTACAAATAACTACAATCGCAAATATACACAATAAAATAATAAAATAGAAAAATTCAATTTAAAATCAAAGTTTTCATTTATACCAATACATTAGCATAATAAGAAATATAGTAGGAAGCGCCAAAGAGATATCGAACAAACTTTGTTCAATTTCTTAAAATTATTAGCACAATAAAAATGTTAAAATGCAATCCATTTCGTACAAAACAAAATAAATCCACTAGGAAAACAGACAAACGAGTAAAAACAATAGCATGAGCAACGGGCAACAAATCCTGCAACCCGATAAAAATAAATTTTAAAAAACCCTAAAAATAAAACCTTACATTATGTTTTTGCTAAGACACTCGGCTAATAAAATAAACAAAACACTCATTGAAAAAGATTTAAAATCTCGGTTTTTTTTTTTTAGCAAAAAATCTCAGTTGCGCAAATGTTCTTTCTTCAACTGTTTAAATGTATTCGACAATAAGCCCTACTAGTTATCATAGCAACTCGTTTTTGCTATCTTTGTCGCACCAACAACCTGGTACCAATCGTGCTATCTTTGTCTCATTAAACGGCTTACTGCGATCGCTGGTAACGCCGCTAAGCGGATTACAACCCTGGGTTGCTATGGTTACGTTATAACCGTGTTTCTTGAACTGCAGACGAAAGCACACACACACACACACACACAGGACTCGATCGTCTTTTGTTAAGTAAACGACCGGCAAGAAAAAGTGTAACGGGAATCTAGAGGGTTGAGCTTTAAAAAAAAAGCACTAGGAAAAAAGCTCTTAATATTTCTAGTGCAGTTGCAGCCAAAGAGATTAATAATAGGTTTTACTATATATGTGTATATATAAATACGTTTATCATGATATAGATATTGTACATGTATACCAAAGTTTGTTTTGTGATATTACAAAATTGCGGTTTTGAATTTCGAAATTAATTGAAAATTTTGTAAAACATATGTTTGTGAATTATTAACCATCAGCAATATATATATTGGCCAATGTTTATTCTTTGATCTCATGATCAGTTTCTATCAAAAATAATGTGCTGTTAGATAAAAAAAAATTCAAAAAAATAGTTATTACAATATTTTTAAATACAAAATTGTTTTACAAATATATTACTTTAAAATTTTTAGAAATTGCAATTACTTTGTTTAATAAATATTTATTTATTCTACTATTCTCATTATCTACTTCATAAAATTTTGATACAAAATTATATTTTTCAAATCGTCCCATATTGTAATTTTGTACTAATTATTAGAGCAATAATATATTTCCTATAACATATTCAGTCCAATTTAACCAAAAGTTCAAATTACTTATATATATATATATATATATATATATATATATATATATATAATCGGATTCATCGTAATCGTGAGTGGATAACGATAGTAGTGGGTTACCGTTACGCCGGAGTCGCGAGAGGTGGATTGTAAACGGAGTATAAGGTTCCGGGGATTCTGGACTCCGGCGTAACGATAGCGCAGTTTTGACGAGGCATCGCTTTGATGTTACTAACCTAACTATAAAAAAATGTTAAAATGAAATACATGTATGCTATTGTAGCTCCCCGAAGATGATATAATATATATCAAAAACTTGAATTAGTGTGTTTCAATCGTGTTTCATTTACCAAAAACCCAAACAGACTACCTTTAACCCAAGAACATTTTCTCTTTTATATATATATATACAGCCTGATTCAGAGTAAGCGCCTTATTTTTTTTTAGCCACACTATGGGTACTACTTTCAAAATATTTGGCAGTAATATGTTTCAGGACATTCTCTACACGATGGTGATATCAGATTTTCCATTGGACGAATCATTTCAAAATGGCGACGTTCAACTTTATTTTTTTAAATGAAATGCCATAATTTTTTTATTATTATTGAGATCCTAAAAACATTATTTTTACGATAATGTTTCGTTTTCCTTAAAAATTCATTTCTTTCCCTATCAAAAAGCAAACTAACATTTTAATCTAGTAGCGCATGAATGTGTTACACTCGATGTTATTTTTGTCCAAATATCAAGTAGCGGTAGAAAAACTAGTAGTTAAACGTCAAACACCACCATTGGGCGACGTTTCAATTTAGGAAGTGTCTATTTTCACCATAAAACAGGAAATCAGAAACACGAAAACACGAGAAACAGGAAACACGACGTACAGTGTTGCCGATTTTACGTGCAAAAACAAAATACTATCGTAAAAAAAATGTTTTTAGAATCTCAAAAAATAAAAAAAATTATGGCATCCCATTTAAAAAAAAAAAGTTGAACGTCGCCATTTTGAAATGATTCGTCCAATTGAAAATCTGATATCACCATCGTGTAGAGAATGTCCTGAAACATATTACTGCCAAATATTTTGAAAGTAGTACCCATAGTGTGGCTAAAAAAAAATAAGGCACTTACTCTGAATCAGGCTGTATATATATATATATATATATATATATATATATATATATATATATATATATATACCGGGTGTATACTTGGTTTATGCAATATAGGAAAAGCAATGTTATTTTTTTAACATCGTAATTCCTGCCTCCCCGTTAGTTTTAGAGAAAAATTATAAGAGACAAAAATTATTTAGAATTAAAAACTACATTATTTACGCTTAAAATAATTGTGATATTACGTCTCAGTAATTAATTATTAATTAAATAAATATTATCAGTTTTCAGCAATATCAGACAGCCATGGACAAAACGCGAACGTATTTTGTTCACAAATGTCAGTGTATTGACAGTTTTAAACAAAATACATTCGCGTTTTGTCCATGGCTGTCTGATATTGCCGAAAACTGTTAATATTTATTTAATTAATAATTAATTTAGTTTTTAATTGTAAACAATTTTTGTTTCTTATATTTTTTCTCTATAACTAACGGGGAAGCAGGAATTGCGATGTTAAAAAAATAACATTGTTTTTCCTATATTGCATAAACCAAGTATACACCCGGTATATATATATATATATATATATATATATATATATATATATATATATATATATATAATTATCTTAGAACTATAGATATTTATTAATGAAATTTATAAGTTATAGAACTATGTTTTTGTTGCAAATTATTAAATGCTTTTATAAACGCAGTGAACTCTATTTTTTGTTATAAAATCACAATTTCATCGCTTATATAATTTATTAATAAATAACTTTTTGCTTAATATATGTATAAATATAAATAATGTACTGTATGTGACCAGGATAATACATGGCAATTCGTCATGACTGATCAAAAATAAATAAAATTAGAAAAATGTATTTAAATTGTTGTGGCGTTTGAAGCTCAAAAATAAGTTCTTAGTTTTTTATATTTATAGAAATAAAATACATTAAAGCACTTAATAATTTGTAATGTATTTTGTTTCAGAAACTTTAGCTATATTATTTAACAATTATTCTTAATAATGTAATCAAAACTAAGACCATTATATTAATATTTCTCGTAACATTTTTAAAACCTCTTTTAGAGAAATAAAAATTTAATTTCCTACCTTCCAACATAATCTTCTGGATAGGGTATAATATATCCCTCCGGAGATGGTCTAGGCGAGTTACCCACCCAGAAAAATGCATCTGGGCCGGTGCCATCATATGAAAAACCTTTGATGAATATTGTATTTTCATCAATTGCGTATACCATGCCCTTTATACCATGAGCGAATTCTTGTAACGGACCTATTAATCGACCGTAATAGGGTTCTTCAAATTTTCCATATGCTGTAACAAAAATTTAAGATTATATCATTTTTTTTTAAAGATACAATTATGTCAGATTTGATAAAAAAATGTGACTTATCAAAAGTAATGACAATAAATTTATTATCGAAATTTTATTAATTATTAATTTTTAAAATAATTATATACTGAAAAGTGTTTGTGCCGCATCTTTTTGGGTACAAGGCTTGATTGTCTATGTATGTATATATGAAAAATCAATGAATTTTAAATTGCATTAAATTTATAGTAATATAAACCAATTCACTTTTTTTTCAATATTTAAGTTATTATGTTATAGGAAATATAACAAAAAATTCAAAGCAATTTAATGTTTCAATATCATATTTAATTACTAATTTTAAGAATAAATTTTTATTTTTTTTTTCAAGTTCCTATCAACTATTGAATTTATTGCTACTGCACAAAGCATGTGAAATATAGTAAATTACATTGAGCATGCCTCAGACAGTTGTAAACTGATTATAAACTGATTTGATGGTAGGTTGAAACACATTTATTATGAAAGAAAATACCTGTATTTAATTTTTGAATTAGAATGACAAAAAATTACAATAAAACAAATTTCCTTTTCAATATAAAAAATTCTCTAAAATTATTTGCAATATTAAAGCAATATGTTTATTCCACATGATTTTCTTAAAAATACTCTTATTGACTCCAAGATATAAATGTATAACAAATTGATTTATAAAATAAAATATTTAAAAAAATATTGTTTTATAAGAAATGTCCTTAAAGAATACCAGAAATAAAATATGAAACAAATATAATTCAGGATAAATAGACTCGAAGAGAATATAAGGATTAACTAATCTGTGTTCAGATTGTTGAAGAAATTCGTGTTAACAAAATTATTAAATTTCTAAATCTAGCATTTATTGAAGTTAAACGAGAAATCTCATTCCTAAAAGTTATCGGGGGAGGTGGCAGTTGATGACCACAAGCGTGAAATACGGTTCCGCATAGTGCGTTCCATTCCGTTTCGTTCCGCATTCGAAGTGAAATCGTTTCAGTTCGTTCGATATGAAAATCCCCGACATTTTTACCCTATCCCGCACGGTACGCAACGCCGACCGATGACGTGCTGTCCCGTAATGGACATATTGACGCCACTGCACACAAACAGATAGAAATAGACACGCGAACTAAAAGCATTTGTTACACTAATCCAACTTTTGCTTTGTTTACAATGAGTGCAATATATTGCGAATATATTGTATGACATTCAAAAATATTTGTTAATAAATTTAATAAATTAAAAAAAAAAATAGAAGTAGGGCTGGGTAGGTACTAATACAAAAGTATTTAAGTAACAAAAGTTCAAGTAGTACTAGTAAAGTGTGACCACAGACCATAAACTGACAAACTCATTCAACAAAACTTATATTTATGCGAAAATGTTTTTAAATATTATGACTGGTATTGCAAGCTCTGTTTTTGGGTGTTTTAGTTCATTTGTTTAATTCTGCTCTTATAGCAGTTACATACTCTTAAAACCGATATTGCTAAAACAAATTTTAAAATCAAGCTTCTAATACGAGATTATGTGTTTAAAAACTATTTTAGATAGAAATTTCCTTCAAACATAATTTGAACATGAAATATACAGAATAGATAACCTATAACTCGGTTAACTTTGATTCGTTTCATAAATTTATTTGTAGCATAAATATTCGCTAGCTGAATCACAATTTTCCACGAAGTTTCCAAAAGAAGAACTTAATTGTTGAAGATTCACTATTTACAAATAAAATTCATAATTTTCAGTTCATGGGAGTATCATCTCCCTGAAAGGTTCAATTGTCCTTGTCTTACCTGTACTTATTTCACTCTTTAGATAATTTTTACTACATGAATGTGTATCACTATCACTCCAACTACAGGCATTACAAAACAAAAAAAAAAACAACTCTGAACTGATCGTATAATTTTTGTTATAAGTTTTAATCTCAGTTCAGTAGTCGAGGTAAAAATCTTTCGAAACAATATTTATTAACTAAATTATTGGTTAGCAAAATCATTTATTAGCCAAGGCATGACTGTACTTATTTTTGATAAAATAATTAATTTTTAATAAATAGTTATGCAGAAAATTATAAAAATATTAACAACTCTAATTAAAATTTCATTATAACAATTAGTTTCAATTTTATTATAAGATATAAAACTGTTTCAACAACAAAAAACTACATTATTTGATACTAATCATATTTAATTAATTATTAAGTAACTAGAATTACAAAATTATTAAAGAACCAATTCAAAACATTCGTCTTGATATTTTTAAAACAAAAGGTATATCAAAATATTTATTATATAAATATTAATTTTGGAAATGAATAAAAAGTTAAAATAATTTAAGAAGAAAGATTTTAAATCAATAACGTTATATTTGTGGAAGGATTATTCAAATTTAAGAATTTGATCATTTAAATTTAGTAATAATACATCTATAACAATTGTTTACATGACAATTTATCAAATTATTCTAGAAAAATAAAATTTAAAACAGTTAATTTCCAATAAACGTTCTATAAGATTACGAGTCGAGTTTCCTTGGAAGCTCAGCTCAATTGTCACGAATACCTCGAGAAAGTTTTTATTATTCACCTTGGGTACGCGTAAAAATCTTTGCGACTGTCAGAAAGCGAATTAAATGTGATGGGATTCTTCCACGGAGAAAATGGCTATCGCTTTTTATTGGGGCTTTGAAATCATCAGGATTACTTCTGAACTCTTTAGAGCAAATAGTGGAAAATGACTTTGGAAATGATCACATTATTATGTCATTGATAATTATTTAGAAAGTTTTATTTTTATTACAACTTCTGTCATCGGATTTATAATAAAAGTATAAAGTTGCATTAATGGTCGATCTAGTCGGAACACAAATACAAATATATCTTTAAACTGACTATAAGCTACTATAAGCTACAAATTCTATACTTAACTAATGGTCTAATAGTTCACCTAGTGATTAAATCAATAAAAATTATTAATAATCTATAGTATCTATAAAATGGTATTTATAATAAAATGCTTTGCCTGGCGTGAAAGTCTGTTGAACATAGTTGAGAGTGGTTTGTGGGAGTTAATGTTTCCAAATGATATGAGAATAAAATAGCATACATATATATAAATAAACTATTTTTTTTGTCTGGATATAAGTGTTTGGCGGAAAATAATTCCTTCTTCAATGAAAAAAGTTTGTGCCGTATCCTCATGAGTAGATATTGTGATTGTATATGTATCTACATAAAATAATGAAGCTTGCTGCATCCGAGCAATGGAGGCTACCTTAGCTAGTATGATTCTACTACTACATAATATAGTATTATGTTCGATTTCAATAGTATTTCAAACTATTATATAAAATAACTTAATATTCATCTTATACTGAAGCCGCAAAGAACGTTACGTATGCTATGAACACTATATGAAAAAAAATTGTTTCCATTATAGAGAATTGTTGTTTGTTGTTTGATTCGTTGCTATATTTTTAAATGTACATAACGTAGCGATCTGTGTTTTCTCAACATTTCGTATCAACAATATCTCCTTTTTTGTAAAGTCCATCATTTTCAGCTGGCATACGAAGCAACGTAATGCATAATAGTAGTAAATGCAGTAGATTTTTTCCATTTTGACTGATGCCTGAGTTGTTGTTCTATTATATTATTTTTCGAGATTATACAATAACATTTCTGTTTCCATTTTTACTAAATATATTGCAAAACATTCACATACATAAATTCAAATCAAAATTAAAAATATCAATTGAAAATAATAAACGATATCCCGTACTCGATCGGTAAATCCAATGGAATCAAATAACTGCGCTCCTTGAGGCACTCCGAAGGCATCCCAAGAGAGTTTCGGTCGTAAACCCCCTAAACACGCGGATTATGGGGTAATTTGTAGACTCGACGATTGTTTCATGGACTCTCAGTTACATGGCTTTCCAACTTTGCTTCGCTCCATTCTCCACTCTAACAGTCCCGCTTTAGCTGCTCCGGGGAAAAACGGAAAAGCCATGACATTCCAGGAGGGCGCCGCGCGTGGCAAACCGGTCTTAACACATACATTAGCAGATTAACACAGGGTTCCGAAAACTCCCCCCAACCCCTCCAGAAAAAATCGATCATGGTGGTAGCACGTATATGATTCGTTATCAGCGGTGCACATGACTGAATGAATCGGTAAATACTGCAACAATAGATGACGCATCTATCGATTGCAATGACGTATTCATTTGTCTTCTGGCTCATTGCATCGGCGGACGCTAGCATTGCTTTTGATCCCCTCCCCCCCCTTCCAGCACACGAGCGCGCGCGATGCAAAACTCCACCACACACGGTAACTAGGAAACGACACTGCACTCAGGTTATTAAACTCTCGGAAGAGAATATTTGCTGAATTGAGCTTTGAGCTCAGATGAATTGAATTGAATTGAGTTGAGGAGGAGTTTTGTTTATGGGCAAAGTGTTGATTTGAAAACTTTACACGTGATTGATGCTAGTCATTCATTTGTGGGTTTCGACAAATGATTTGTCTTTAATGAAATATTATTAAAATGATAGAATAGAAATGAAACTACATAATTAATGCATGGATTCTAAAAAAAAAGAGAAATTTCTTAAACAAAAGTGTACTATAATAATTGTATTTGCTTTTTACTCAAACAAATATTATAAAATTTCTTTCAACTTACTATCAAATTAATTTGGAATCAGTTAAAAACTGTTTGAAACATTACAAATTTATACTTAATAATTTATAATTTAAAGAGCTACTAATTTTTAATTCATTAATAAAAAATAATAATAATTTTGTACATTAAATTAATACTATGTTATTAGTAAAATCAAACATTAAAAAACTATAAATCACAAAGTTACTTTATATTGTTATAATTTTTCAATTAATAATAATTGTGAAATATATGAACAGTTTTATTTTATTTTAAAATTCTGCAATTATGTATTTTTATTAATAACTGAGAAAAATTAATAAAATGTCAAATTATTTATCATAAAGTACTGTTAAATCTTTCATTTTAAATAAAATCTTACAAGAAAAAGTTATTCAATACAATTTGAAAACATGCAATATAAAAAGTAATATCATCTTAAAGATAAATTGATAGAAAATATCAATACTATTGCAAAACACTTTTGATGACATATACAGCCTAGATTTTGGAGCAAAGCACTTTCAAATTTCGTATATACGGCACGGTAAGGAAAGAAAAATGTGTTGAAGGGGAATGTTTGGTGAATCAGTAGGCTTCCGTAAACGACGAGTGAAACAAATCTGGCGAAATCCCTCGGCGCGCAAACGAAAAATGTTACCGGCGCTGCCGATGAGCGGTGGATTGCAAAACGGAGTATACGGTTCCGGGGACTCCGGACTCCGGCCGTAACGGTAGCGCAGTATTGACGAGGCATTGCCACAAGGGATTTGAATATCGAATACGGATTCGGGGATAAAACGATTGAGCATTGAGGGTTTGCGGTGCAACAGAGATGGTCAACATTTTCTTTTTAAAACGGTTGCAGTTTTTAGAATTAAAAAAAAAACTGTCAATTATAATTTGAAAAGTATATAGTTATATTTTACATAAATTATCTTCTATATTTTTATTCCTTACTTGGTAAACCTAAATTCTCTAATTTACAAGCTACGATATATCTTTTGTTCAATTTAAACAAAATATTAACAGTTTTTCAAGATTTAGAATAGATTATATGTAAACAATAATTTTATATAAAATAAATCGAATTTTCTTATATTTTTAATTATTTTTTTTCTAGATATAATTTCTCTTATACAATTTTGATACTTATATAGTATAATTTTTAATATAATACAACATAAATTGTCTTGCATGTTGTAAAATAAATTATTTCATGTTTAACAAATTTATTTTAGTGTTAAAAAATTTAATAGAATACAATAAAATCTGTTTTATCCGGCATTGTATTAAACAGCGCTCTAAAAATCGATACATTTCAATTTAATTCGATTTATTATTATTATTAGATTATTTAAATTTAATGATACGTCATTATTTTAATAAATTATTTTATTATAAAATGTATTTTAATTTGTTAAACCTATAATTTAATTTTATGATATAATATAAATATATAATGTTTGTGTTAAACTATGTTTACTAAATAGATCTAAACATACACGTTTTCAAATCGGTAAATTTTATTATACGCAATATTAATTAGTTTATTTAAATTTTATAAAAAAAAAAATATATCAAAATAGAAATACTTATTTGATAAGAGGTAGAAGTAACAATTTATTTTAAAGCAAAAAATGCAAGCACTTTTCATAAACAAAAGAGGTGGGAATACGAGCTATAGTTTTCTTTAAAATTGTTTTTTTTATGCCGCTGTGACGATAAATCATATTAAAATTATAGAAAGGATCGCATTCACAATAAATAATCTGACATCAATATTATCTCATCTAGATAATAAAAAATACTGCATCTTTGTCTTTATCTGTCTCATTATTTTGACGACGTATTATAAATATTAATATGCAAGCTGTAATTTTACATAATTTAAAAAGTTATACCAACAATATGTAATTCTATATTATGTATGTGATGCAATTTGCAGAAAGTAAGCAATTTTACATACTTATTACGTAAAAATTACAGATTTTCAGGTAGAAATACAAAATTGTAAGATAAAATTACAGATTTTTTATAGTAAAACTTTACTACTATTTTTTTGTAATTTCGACATATTTTTACAGTGTAGTTTATTTTAATTTTATAATATTAGATATAAAAAATTATATCAAAAATAAAAATACTATTCATATTTGATAAAAATGCAAGCACTTTTTCATAAACAAAAGAAGTGAGAATACGGGCCTAAATATTTTTTATGATTATTATTGTTTTAACAGATTGAGATTCACTGTATAATAAAATATAGTCTTCAGTTGATAAAGCTTGAATATATTCCGTGTATATGCTCCACCGCTGTGAAAATCAACTGCGGCTGAATATCATTTAAATATGTTCGGTTTTTGTTACATCGGTTGCGCCGCGACGCATAGCGCCGCACCGCACGTATATAATGTAAATGCTATTGTTCTCTTTTCATATTATTCGATTTAT
This sequence comes from Clivina fossor, assembly GCA_963966155.1. Lineage (NCBI taxonomy): Eukaryota > Metazoa > Arthropoda > Insecta > Coleoptera > Carabidae > Clivina > Clivina fossor. Next base: position 20,436,788 of record OZ014555.1, read on the forward strand.
AAATGATAGTCAGTTAGCTCTTCTGGAAAAATATTATTCGTGCCTATTGTTTTTTTTTTAAATTATATTTTGTTCTATTCTACTTTTATTTATTTTTTTTGCAATCTATATATTGCAATTTATATTTTACATATTTAAAATATTTATTAATTGCGTTTGACAATTATTGCAGAAAAAAATATTACAATACAAACGTTATATTATTTTTAAAGTAGATGATGTTTAATAAAATATTATACGGAACATTATTTATTTTTAAAAATTATTTTTTTATGAATTTTAATTTATTTTTACACGATTTCATTTAACAGTTTTATTTATTTTGGGAAGGTATGATTGAGAGTATTTTTCGCAATAGAAGAGTATGTAAGAAAAACATCATGAATGCGAATGAAGCAAAAGTTGCTTGTCTAAATAGAAATGTTTGGTGGAAACTTATTTCTATATAATGGAAAGAGTTTGTGCCACACCCTTAAGGGTACATGGTGTGATTGTGTATATATTCGTTATTTTGGTGTACGTAAAATTTTTGAAATAAAATTTTCATCCACTTTTACACAATTTTATTTAACAAAACAACAAAACTCCGTGTGTTTGTTGTCAAATTTTGCAATAAAATTTTCACCCACTTTTACATTTTCTTCAAACTTTGCACAGATATTTATTTGCAATGATAATATTTCATAAAAAAATACTAACAGGCAAATTTTATAAAAACTGAAAAAATAAAACAAATCAAATAAATATTTTTTCTTCAATAAGCATTACAAAATATTTATATTTCTGTATTTCCTATATAGAAAGAAGTAATTATGTTACTAGTTACTGGTACAATAATGTAAACATTATTTTACTGCTAGTTAGTTACTATGACAACATCAAACATGGCTGTCACAGGCAGCATTTATGATAACATTATCAGCAGCCACATTAAAAATTAATAGATTGTAATTGACAATTGCATTGTTTATTTTCGCTTGAAATTGCATTCGATTATTGAAAATATGTGAAGAAGTGCAAGAAATGCAATCTATATTTGCCAGAAATTACATATTCGATCAAAGAAACATTAATTTTTACAAATCACGTAACAAATGTACTTAATGTTCCCTACAACTGATACTACAAGATTACTTAAGTTTTATTTTACATTTAGATTAGTTTCATTTAGAACGTTTGAAGAGAATATAATATATGTTACAAAAAGCATAAAGATTGTTTAGCCTCAGCTATGCCTCAGTCACAAGTCTGAGCTCACCACAATAAGGATTGCTATCTATTCCTCGTACCATATATAATATACTATTTTATGAGACGATTTTATTTAAAATTGCACTTGTGTTTCATCCAATATGCTTTGTCATATGTAACTAAAAATAAAATCATGAGGTATCCACAAAAGATTTAAATGCATCTTTCGACACATATTGGCTTTTTTAATTATTTATATAATTTGGGAGCTCTTGAATAGTCCAGTCAGCTTCCCTTAATCAACCAGTGTCATTAGTAAAAAAAAACATTCTTCTTTACAACAAAAAAAAAAACAAAACAATAAATAACATCAACGCCTTCTATTTTTTCCGGCGTTAAAATAAAACATATTAGAGTCGTGTGCATCATAAGAAATTGACAGAGACGCGTGCGAAAAAAATATTCCGTTTCCGGTAGCAAATGAAAGTCATCATCAATCACGTTGGACCGGCCGTAACATATCGAGAAAAATGGCTCATCAAAGGGCCCCTTCCCTACGATAGGGCTCCCACTGTTCGTCCGGGCCACATTGCAATCATTACTACCTAACACCGAATGCAATAAAATACATAACTGCTACAAGCCAATAAAACTCTATATAATATATTGAGTTTGCTACGTGAATATAGATGTGTTTCTGCTTCCCCCGCGGAATGGGGGAGGGAATAGGGTAGGCCTGTGGGGGAGATTGCTGAAGGATGATTGAAGCAGGACTGGAATTAGGATTAATATTAAATTACAGCAAGAATTATATTAAAATTATTATTAATATTAATGTTATGAGCAAATAATTTTCAAATAAAAAAAGTTCTGTTTAATTTTATATTAAAATTTAAAGTTTTCTATATAATTACGCTTTTTCATATTAATATAATGGATTGTGAAATTAATATTATTATCCAAATTTCATGTCGTTACAATTTACTGTAAGCTATCAATTTACTTCTATTTAATAATTTTATGCTTCATAAATTTAACGATACATCAAGCCGTATACAAAATACTAGTCCATATATAAATTAGACAGCCATTTAAGGATGTAGTGACGTTTCAAATGTAGAAAGAACTGTTTAACTTCATTCGCAGATAATCAAATGTATATTTAAGAAGCATTTGCAGAATATATAAATTAAGCTTTTTGACAATACATAAGCATACTTTAAATAAAATATATTTGTCAATATTACATTATTTTTCAATTAAAAAAATATGATAAAAAAAAATAAATTTCAAAAATTTGAATAAATTAAAAACAAAAAATAAATCTGTAAATTATTGTTTTTGTAAAATCTACTTCAAAACAATTTTACAAAATTATGAAAACCACATAAAATATATAAAAATCCAAATATAATTAATTATATTCATAGACCAAATAAAATAATATTTAGCACGTAATAATATTAGATTACATGGGTTTTTGTTGTAATATATTTTATGATAAATTATTGTTCATATATACAACGGAATTTGATTGATTTTGTTGAACAGACTATAAATTGAATTTGAAATTAATTAATATTTCATTTACGAAAGAAATTACCATTTTGTAGAATTCACATTCTATGCATACAATTTTCAAACTAAATTAAAATAATGCAAAAATAATTAACGTATATAATATTATTTTTTAAAATTTTCTGATTACGAATATCCCAAGATTAAGAAATATCAGGAATTTATTACATATATACATACATACATATACAATCACGCCATGTACCCAAAAAGATGTGGCATAAACTCTTTCCACTATCTCAAAATCAGTTTCCTCCAAACATCCCTATCCAGACAAGCAACTTTAGCGTCATCCACATTCATAATTAGTCTCATATATGCTCTTCTATTCTTACTACTTGGAAACTTTTGCTCATGCAAAACACTCTCAATCATACCACTGCAACTAATCGTCGGATATCCATGCAAAAGTATAGCTACAAAATCATTCATACACATTTTTTTAACCAAACGTTCATTAGACATTAGAACTTAAACCTAATGCTGTTTTATAATAATTTTATACTATGTTAATAAATATATTATTTACGGAAGTAGATTATTTATAAATATTAATACAGAACTGAAACCAAAATCCGTTTTATTTTACATATATAACGAGTTCTGAAAGATTTTTTACTATGTTACTAAATATATTATTTACAGAAGTAGATTATTTATAAATATTAATACAGAACTGAAACCTAAAGCCGTTTTATTTTACATATATAACGAGTTCTGAAAGATTTTTTACTATTGTTAATAAATATATTATTTACAGATACAAAAAAAAATATTAACGTCTTTTTAAAATATGATTTAACTTGAACAATATACATACATACATATACAATCACGCCATGTACCCAAAAGAGTGTGGCACAAACTCTTCATCATACCGAAATCAGTCGCCTCCAAACATTCCTATCCAAACAAGCAACTTTCGCTTCCTCCACATTCATAATTCCTCTCATACATGCTCTTTTATTCCTACTACTTGGAAACTTTCGCTCACGCAAAACACTCTCAATTATACCACTCCAACTACTCATCGGACGTCCACGCAAACGTATACCATCAAAAACATTCAAATAAATCTTTTTAACCAAACGTTCATTAGACATTCGCTCAACATGTCCAAACCATCTTAACTGACTACAACATTTTTTTCAATTTCACACTCATCATACACTAATCTACTTCGTACCCGATCTCTTCTATTTACACCACAAACTCCACGTAAAAATCTCATTTCCACAGCAGTCATTTTCCGTTTATGCTTTTGCAACCAAACCCAACATTCACTACCATAAATCAACGTAGGCACCAAAACTAACAAACACTAACACAATATGTCCTGTTAATATGAATTTACATCTCTACGCAATTTGAAAATAAATTATTTAGATCGAAATATTTTTAAATTTTCAACTATTGAAATAAAATTGTGAAAAACACATAACATTCGTTGTAGAAGCAATTAATTTAAACGCAGAAAACTAAAGTAAACATTACTCAACATATATTTAATCCATGTAGTCTTTTACGAAAAAAACACGATTATGCAAACATTTAGACGTATTTTATGCGTACGCGTATTGTATAAACACAAAGCGGAGTTGTGAATGTAAACGGTATAAGCAGAAAGGATGAAAATTGAAGTACGAAACGAGACGACGCAGACGAACCGGTAAAACGAGGGTGGCTGCATCCCCCCTCAACCGATCTTGTTTGCACTTCGCCGATATATGTCAATTTACTGTCATGGAGATGATACGGATTGAAAGATATATATTTTTTTTTGTACGTATAGACGGTAACATGTCGTTTTGGGAAAAATCTTTGCACAATCTACAAAAGATTTTATAAAATAAATCTAAATGTTTTATAAAACAAATCATGGAAACATTTTTAATATTATGATCTATAATAATATGTTTATATAAAATTTATAGTTAAAAAGTTCATAGTAAAAGTTGGTGTAAGTCAGTTAAGGATGGTTGGAATATCTTGAGCGAATGTCTAATAAAAGTTTGGTTGAAAAAATTTATATGAATGATTTTGAAGGTTTGCGTGGACGGCAAACTGTGAAAGCACTGAGTGAAATAAAATTTGGCTTCCATTAATTAAAAATCTATAATTATTCTGATCTAGTTACTTATATGTTTGCCTAGTAACTTGTTGCTACGTACTGTTATTTACTTTAATGTTATTTGATAAATTTTGACCGGATAAAGACGAGAGTTCAGTTTCGTCGAAACGTCGTTTTTACAAAATAATTAAACAGAGTCTAATCCTGCTAAAACAGTTTTTATTTAACGTTAATTCACACGGTTCTGATTGCTATATTCAGACAGGTAGCTCAAATACAAAACATGTTAAAGTTAATATTGAATTTATTCGTTTAATACAACTTATTTATTGTAACTGACTGTTTTGAAAATTACATAATGAATGTTGAATTAATAATTCAATAATTAATTTAATATTATTAATTGATTTATATAAAATAAAAAATAGTATATTTTTGAACTGGCTCTATTTTTTACAAAAACGATAATTAATATACCGAAAAAATACCTGAAATATAATATCCTATGTAGAATAATATATATTTTTTGAATTTTTTCGTATTTATAATTTGGCAAAAAAAGCAAAAAAATGTGTTTTTTTTTGGAAAAATTTTTTTTTTTTTATTTTCCAAAATACAAAAAAATTCAAAACAATATATATTATTCTACATAGAATATTGTATCTCAAGTATTTTTTCGGTACATTAATTATCGTTTTTGTAGAAAATAGAGCCAGTTAAAAAATATACTATTTTTTATTTTATATAAATCAATTAATAATATTAAATTAATTATTGAATTATTAATTAAACATTCGTTATTTAATTTTCAGAAAAATCAGTTACAATAAATAATTTGTATTAAACGAATAAATTCAATATTAACTTCAACATGTTTTGTATTTGAGCTAAATGGATGAATATAGCAATTAGAACCGTGTGAACTAACGTTAATACAATGATGAATTCTGAAAATATTTTACTATCTAATTTTTATGTTATACAGTCAAAAAAATAAAATATTTATTTATTCTTTTTCTAATTTTCCAATTATCCTTCCATCCTAAAACAACCAACACGAAAACAAAAAAATAAAAACAGGAAAACAATCTAGCTAGTCATAATCCCGATAATAGCCCATCATTATTCCGGCTTATTTTAAGATGCTGACGAGGAGGATTTGAAAATGATCAGATCAGTTGCATATTTCCCCCTTCAATGTCCTTTGATACGGTATCCCTTAATAAGTCTTTGATGTAATACACTCAATTCTATATCCCCGACGAATCACTGGTAGCGCATCTTTCATTAGGGGTTGGATGCAAAACTCTGTGTATACGAAATATTCTTTTATATGATGCTCTGGAAGCGTTCGACAAACTTTGATAAGAGAGAAAAGCGCCGTGTCTATTTGGAGATGAATAATTTGCTCTGGAAGAGGAAGGGATGGTAGTACGTTGTCCGGAAAATTACATGGTTGTATGTTTTAATAACGTGGTTATATTGCCTTGTGCTTGCATGGAATTAGGATGTACTTGACGGGTATTTATTTGCGAGCAAATGTTTGCTGATTGTAATTTGAAATTTGTGGGCAGTTTTCAGAGATGGAAAACAAGTAATTAGTTTGATTGTTGAGAATTAATCTTTTCAATGACAGACTAAAAAAAAATATAAAAATATTTTCATTTTCAAATGAATATTAAAATCAAGGCTTCAAATTGGAACTGAACCGAAAACCGAAAAAAAAAACGTTATTTTTGCTGGAACGAAAACCGGAACTAAATCGAAAAAAATATCGGTTTATTTCGGTTCAATAAATGTTGAAACATTTTTTTCATTTTTTGTTCTTTGTGGCGAATACTCAGTTATTGAAATTGAAAATAAAACTAGGGATCACTTTGATGAAGGTGTATTTTTTGATAATTACTGTGCTTTTAATAATAATAATGAAAATAAAAAAATAATAATAAAAATATTTTAATAATTAGAGATAATTTTTATTTTTTCTAATTATAAATTTGTAAATTTGTAAATTGTTATATAATTGAAACATACAACCAAATTATATAAATTTCGGATAATAAATTATATTATTATCATATATTACATACTTCTAATTATTATACCTTTAATTAATTAATAATTATTGTTATTCATATTATTGTATCAATTTATTATAAAAATAGAAATAAAATATTATAAATTATAATAACAATATTTTAATAATTAGAGGTAATTTTTATTTTTTCTAATTATAAATAAATAAAAATCCTGTATACAAGAATTTGTAAATTATTATATAATTGAAACATACATCAAAATTATATAAGTTTCGAATAATAAATTATATTATTATCATATATTATATACTTCTAATTATTATACCTTTAATTAATTAATAATTATTGTTATTCATATTATTGTATCAATTTATTATAAAAATAGAAATAAAATGTTATAAATTATTGTATTGTTTTCAATACAAATAAAAATTTAAAAATTAATCACTCGGAACTGAACCGAAAACCGAAAAAAAACTGTTATTTTTGCAGGAACGAAAACCAAAACCAAACCGATATATATTGAATATAATTGAAACGGAACGAAAAATATAACGGTTCGAAGCCATGATTAAAACCACCACAACAAGTACTCAGACTACAGTCACTAATTTTTATTTCTTATCCTACAAAATATCCTTTATATCTACATACACATATATACATATACAATTACGTCATGTACCCAAAAAAGTGTGGCATAAACTGTTACTACCACTATACCGAAATTATTTTCCGCCAAACATTGCTATCCAGACAAGTAACTTCTTCATCAGAAAAAAATAATACAAATGATTTAAATAATAAACAAGCAAAAACATAGAAACAAGTTACTAGGTGACAAAGTAACTAGATTAAAAAATGTACGAAGATACACCTAGAGTATATCGAAACGTCGATATTAAAATAAAATATATACAGAACTTAATCCTAAAGCTTTTTTATACCTGATAGTGGGAGAAGCCTATATTGACAAATTGACAAAAAGTACAATATTTTATTATTAGTTGGATATAATTCTCAAAGAACTATAAATCTATAAATAACAGAAAATTATTTTTGTATAAATCCAATTCAATTATCAAAATAACCTTTAAAATTGAATAAATATACCACAAAAAGAATTAAAGTAACATAATATGATTGAACTTACTGACTTATATTTAATTTCTTATTATTTTTTTTATGTATTTTAAAACTACAAGTTGAACATATTTTTCTATATTTTAATATTTACAATTAGATTTTAAAAAACATGTACACATATAAAATTGAAGCGTTCAAAAAATTAAAAAAATTAACTCGTTGTTCGATATCGTTTTGAAGTGGCTCACAATCAGAGAGGCAAGAAAAAAAGAGAAAGGAACTTGAACATAGAATGCTTTTAAAATTCCCGTTGCTATATAATATTCTACCACAAATGGTAAGTGGGCCACTTTGAGATGATTTCTTGCATTCTGCATTTTACTGTTTGTATAGACGGAAGAGATTGTTGATCGAAGTGATCTACATTCTACGTACAATATGTATTGCCTAATAATATTTATACGTAGTATTATTTTCTACATATTCTCCTCAATACTCTATTAGTATTTATATACAATTCTTTGTTTAGTTATTAAATTCGAATTTAATATTATTGGTTTCCTTTGTTTGAAAAATTAAATACTATATCAATCAAATAATATATATCTATTCGGAATACTATTTAAGAAATTGGTTATAAAAATTTACAAATAAGTAGTAAAAAAAAACATGTATAAAAATATATTTTAAAAATTATAAAAATGTTTTGTATATTTTTCTATTTATTTAAAAGATACTTCAAGCCTTTCAAAACAATTTTTTCTATTGCAATTTTAAATGAATGTTATTAGTAAACAATTTTTATATAATAAATAAAAATATGATCTTATTGTGGCGAAAAGTTAATAAAATTAAAATAATTTCCCTTAAACCACAAAATAATTATAAAAAACTAAATACGTATTTCGAAACAAAAGTTAAAACTAATCAGTGATCTAAGGTTACACATTTTATATCTTTTACACTTTTATATCATATAACTTAGCTAAACTAAAAACTTGAGATGTTTTAAATTAATTTTGATATACTTGTACGAGAAAGCATTAAAAATTACTGAAGCAGAAAGAATTGACGATTTAATAATTTAACAAAAGTTGCTAAAAAAGTTATAACTAACAACTTCTAAATATTTTTTTTATAATTTTTCATATTCATATTATACATATATGTAATTCTAAAATAAAACTGTTTTAGATTGTAGTTCTGTATTAATATTTATTAATAATCGACGTTTCAACAAACTCAACGTACGTCTTCATTAAAAGAAAAAAATATAAATGATATTTACAGTAAATAGGGGGCATATTTATGTCGAGACAACTTTGTTTTTAGTTACCATGACTTAAATTTTTCTATTTCATAAATTTATTTAATACGATGACGGTTGGTTCTGTAGTGACCACAGCAGATTTTTATGTAACTAAATTCGAAATAAATTTAAGGTTTTATGAAAAAAAGGTTTTTTTTTAAATAATTAAACCTTTACAGTACTTATATAATACCATCATATGCTTTTACATTTGTAAAACATTTTTCAAACACATTTTAAAATTATTAAAAAAATATTTTAATATCAAGAAATTCATTTACAAAACTGACAAAACAAAAATGTTTTTAAATTGCAAGTACATTACCAATAGTAATAACCAAAACAAATAGTTTAGATTACATTCTACGATTATTAACTTGATTCTTTCGTAAAATATTTACAATCCATATTGATTTATATCTTTAAAAAATTTGTAACATAACAGTTTCGAAACAAACTACGATAAAGCAACAATATTGATACCAAACAACAATTTTACCAGCTTATACAATTCCACTATTTACAATTTTTAAACAATCTAATATTATGTTTAAACTTTATAATGAAAATAGAAATCCGGATGAAATAAAGAAAGTTGAACTTCGGGCAAGACCATGTTTAAGGTTTGGTCATGTTTGCTTGGCAACTTAGCATAGCTTAGCGTTATCTTACACATAACATAAACTATATAACAACATAATACAACACAAGTTAACGTAAAACTTATTCTTATTTCCTTGTACAGTTCATTGAACCGCAATTGCGCTAAGAAAAAATGTAAATATTTTTAAACGTGATTATATTATAATATAAAAGTAAGTATTTTCATGGTTTGTGAGCAAGCAAACTGTGAGATATTTGTTAGTTATTTAGTTTTTAATGACAACAGTTATCATGACTATCTAGTTTTAATGTCTTTTTTGTTTTTGTTTTGGAGTGGATTATATTTAAAATAATTGACGTTCTGCGTGGTTTTCGGATGGTTATACGCGGTTAAGTTTTTGTATCAAGATAAAATTAATTTTTGGAAATGATGTCTACATTTTTGTTGAACCGAAACAGTTATTTGTTTTTTTCCGAAAGTTTTTATTTTACAAATAAAAACCATCAAAATTTTAGTTTTCAATTAATTTATTTCAATTTAATTTATTAATAGATATTTGGAATAAATTACCTTAGTTTTCGGACCATAAAACGCACCCCAAATTTATGATGATTTTTAGAAAAGTATATTTTATTAGGTATATATAAAGATATTTTCAAATTCTTACTTAATTTTTATTTATTGTTAAAATAATTCGTACTATACTATCGTACTAATTCGTACTATACTATCAAAATCAAAATATACATCAATTCTTTTAACCAAACATTCATTGGACATTCGCTCAAGATGACCGAACCATCTTAACTGACTAACACCAACTATTGCATTTTGCAACAACTTTGTGTTATTATAAATTTTATTAAGTATATGAATAAAAAATCTGTTAAAAAAATTGTTAAATAGTTCAAAACAAATAATAATAATTACATAGTAAAAAATCTTTCAGAACTCATTATATAAAATAAAATGACTTTAGGTTTAACTTCTGTATTAATAATAATAATATTCGAAGGGCTGAAATTAGTCTAGTCTTGTTAACCTAAAGAATAATTCGGCCCCTGACAACAGGCACAGAAGTTCTACTCTGTATATAATTAAAATATCACAAATTGACAATATCGGATTAATGGTCGATTTCATAATAATTTAAATCAACAAATAAGTGTAGATTTTAAATTTCTAATAACTTAATTATTAATATTGTTAATAAAATGATAATTTTTATCAATTTTTCAAATTTCTAATAAAATAATTATTACTGCTATCAATAAAAATCATTCTTTTTTTTGTCAAGTTATAAAATATACAAATAAGATGCAACGTATTTGATTTGTTCCGAAACCATCAAAATAAAATATCTCTCGTGGTCGTATCAAGCAAAAATATCTTCATATAGACACGAAACCTGAATTATAAACGACACGCTGTATTGACGTATGAATGTCGTGTACGTTCTTTCGCCCGGCAATAGCACAATATTTTTCACATAAATCTCACGTTCGTAAGAAAGAGCGAAGAGAACCCACCCGGCGTCGCGTTTGCCAATCCATCTTTAGCGTCGTTTGTGTTGGAATGCTTGAAAGGACGTCTGTTCAATGCCGGTTGCAATGGCTTGTTGATGTCAAGACATGCCATACGGTATATACGGTTGCAGTCACCACAATGACGATATAATCTTGACTGTGTTCAGATTGGGATATAATTCTTTAAAGCTTTTAAGAAATGAACGACATGGTTTTGAAGAAAAAACAACTATTTGGGCCGCAGTTTTTATATCTATCTGAAATAAAATTCAATATTTTGATGGGTTGATATAGATAAATTTACGGAAATGAAAAGCATCCTATTTATACATAAAATAAAATTAAGATTAATGCCACAATATTTTTCTAGTATATTAAAGACCTTTCAAGAAACGCATACTTATCAAACACAAAATGCTGGAAATTTTATATTAGAATTCAGAAATTACAAACGAACATAAAACTCTATGGCCTCACTTTTAAAAGTAATTTTTGTCAAAATTACTTTTAACGTTTGCTGAAAATTATTTATTAATCAATTTTAATTAGTAATATATATATATATATATATATATATATATATATATATATATATATATCAAAAATAGAAATACTATTCATATTTGATAAGAAGTAGAAGTAAAAATTTATTTAAAAGTGGAAAATAAAAGCACTTTTTCATAAACAAATGAGGTGAGAATACGAGCCTATATTTTTTAAAGCAGTGGTAAAACCTTACCAAATAATGTTAAGTTGTGCAATTATAAAATTTTTGTAAAGAGTTAAAAGACTTACATATATTTAAATAATTTATTTCAGTTAAAATTATATATTTCTTGTATATATGTTTTCATATTATTTAATATTGATTTATACATAAGAATATCACCTTTTTATTTTTGTATTTTTATAATTAATTGTATTCAAATGTATTCTCTATTCGCGCAAGCTATAATAAATATATTAGGAGTATTATTATTATTATTATCTGCGGGAACAATATTTATACTTCATACTCATACTACATATAAACTATATAAACGTGCAATTTGATAACACTACTGTAATATTTGGTATTAGTTAATATTATTATTTATTTTTATTTTAACTTATATTTGTTAAACCGAGCATTAAACTTTATAAATATTATAAAGATATAAAGTAAATAAATAAAATTGTCATTGTGATTTCTTGATTGTGTAATACTACTATATTAGAAGTAAAATCTAAATCATTAAATCTTATTTTTTAATCAAAGATTTTCTATAATATTTTTCTAATATCGAAATGAAATTTTTATTTAAAATCTTGTAAATTTTAATTATACTATATGTGTACAAACAAAATAGCTGGTAGTACAACTTCGTAAGAGACAGAACTATAAAGAAATGAACTAAAACACCCAAAAACAGGGCATGTAGTACCATTGTGTATATATTATATTTGAAGTTTTCTACATAACAAAATATGTGGCTGATTATTCCATATGTTAAATATTTAAAAAAAAAAAAATATTTTCGTGGTAGAAAAAATGTAATATTCTATTTGTTCTTAATGATTATTACATGCTGATTAAATAATATATTAACTATTTTTTATTAAAAAAATAATTTAAAATTAAATTAAATTTAATCATGTTTAATGAATCAAAACGTCGAATTTTAATAAAAATAATACAAAACTATAACTTACAACTTTCTAATTTAATATAAAGAGTTCAGAAAAGTTTCTTTTTTTTACTATTTCATATAATTATTTATACACTAAAATTCATAATTTCAGTTCATATTTATAAAATACGTAAGGCAGATTCTCGACACATTTTTCCCTACTTTGTATATTAAAAGTAAAAATTTAATTAAAATTTAATTAAAAATTTAATAAAAATTTAAGTAAAAAGCAACATATGTAAAACAATATTTCTCGAGAAAAAAAAAACTATACTATAATAAATACCGTAGTTCATCTGTTATATCTTCATAACATAAAAACACATTTTTCACTTTTTTATTTTCATTGTTTAATTTGAAAAAAGCATGTAAAATAGAGCGAATAGATCTGAGAAAAATTTACGCGATGGGCGTTGGGAACTAACGCTGTATATATTATTTTTTTCGTTAATGTAATTTGAAATTCACACGGAAGTTGATAAATATTACGGTTATTTAAATAGAAAATTTTATAATGATAAGATAATGTTTTATGTGTGAAAGATGAAAAATTATCTTTGCATAAAATGAAGCATAATATTATATAATTTGAAACAAATTGCTTTTCTGTAAATATATCATTAAAAATAAAAAAAAAAAAAACTAGAACTAGAACCTAAAGCCGTTTTATTCTAATACAATGAGTTCTGAAAGATTTTTTTCTATGTTATATCATTTAACTTTAACTTTCGTATAGATGTTGGCGTCAAACAGGGCTGTGTAATGTCTCCTTGGCTATTTAATTTATATATGGATGTACTTCTTCGAAAAGCTTTCTGTGGTAATGATGGTATACAAATAGGTGATTGTGTTGTACCTGCTTTAGCGTATGCTGATGACGTGGTTGTTTTGGCTGAATCTGAAGAAAAACTGAGAAGGATGATTGATAGAATTAATGTTGTTGGTAAAGATATGAATCTTGTGTTGAATGTTGATAAGTGCAAAGTTTTAGTTTTTGAGAAAGGTGATTTGATGACTGAATGTAATGTACATATTGACGGTGCACGTTTAGAGCAGGTAGATGAATTTGTGTATTTGGGTAGTTTGCTGTCTAGAGATGGCCGTTTTGATCGTGAAATTGAAAGGAGAGTAAATGCTGGTTGTAAGGTTTTGGGTGCTTTGGGAACTTTTGCGAGGAATGTAAATGTTTCAAAAGAAGCCCGTTTAAGTATATACAATGCAGTTTTGGTGCCTACGGTGATGTATGGTAGTGAATGTTGGGTTTGGTTGCAAAAGCATAAACGGAAAATGACTGCTGTGGAAATGAGATTTTTACGTGGGGTATGTGGTGTAACTAGGAGAGATCGGGTACGAAATAAACTAGTGTATGATGAGTGTGAAATTGAAAAAAATGTTGTAGCAAAAGTTGGTGTTAGTCAGTTAAGATGGTTCGGACATGTTGAGCGAATGTCTAATGAACGTTTGGTTAAAAAGATTTATTTGAATGATTTTGATGGTTTACGTTTGCGTGGACGTCCAATGAGTAGTTGGAGTGATATGATTGAGAGTGTTTTGCGTGAGCGAAAGTTTCCAAGTAGTAGGAATAGAAGAGCATGTATGAGAGGAATTATGAATGTGGATGAAGCGAAAGTTGCTTGTTTGGATAGGAGTGTTTGGAGGCGACTGATTTCGGGATAATGAAAAGAGTTTGTGCCACACCCTTTTGGGTATATGGCGTGATTGTGTATGTATGTATGTATGTATGTATTTAACTTTAGCAGTTTGACAAAAAATTCACATAAAATTATCATTTTAATATCTTAAAAATTATTTATTGTATAAATAAATAATTATTGTCTAGGTTTAATTTAAAATAGAATATTATTTATTTATTCAAATTCGAATAATTTTATCATATTTTTTTTAAGAAATTGTTTAAATGAAAACCATAATAAATAAAAAAAAAACTAATGTTTAAATTATATGAAATTTAATTCTCATTCTATTAATATAAAATCAATTTCACTGTGTAATTTAAAAACTAAAACTTTATTCAAACTATCTATTTATTTCAGTTTTAGTTTCGTTTTACTCGTATTGTTCTGAACTCGTAGTTCTGAACAAAACTACATACTAGTACAAAAAAAAAACACAATAAAAATATGTTTAAAAACATTGGCAATCTCAAATTTTGATTGCAATAAAACTAATAACAAATACTAAAACTAAAATTGCGCATTTACATTAAATTTTTGTAATATTATGCAGTACTACTATAGTAACAGAAAGACATGAAACAATTAATAATAAAAAATTTAAAAGGATTGACATGATTGAGAGTATTTATTAAAGCAAATGTTTCCAAGTGGCAAGCCAGTTGCTTGCCTAATTTTTACTTAAATAAAAAAAAATATACTTACCACATCTTTATGGGTATATGGCATGATTGTGTTTAAATGTAAAAATAATTTCAGACATAATTTTATTATATTATATATAATCAAGATATTAAAACTAAATTTTTACTGAATTAACTTGAAGTATATTAAACTAAGAATTTATTGAAATAAATATTCAATCAATGACGGTAATTTAACTATCACTTTACGAAACGTGACAAACAAAACCTATTTAAATTTTACGTAAATATACGTTTATTTTTTTAAATATATTTTGCTGAAAATTCTCTATTATCCTTGCGTTTCACGTGAACCAATCTAAACAAAATCAAATCAAATGAAAATGATTATTTTTTTCTTTACGGCAATTTCCCGACAGATATTGCATAATAATAAGGATTTCACATCGTATAATCAGCATCACCATTATTTTCCTGCGAAAGACATTTGATTTCGGTACGATCAAGATATCAAGCCGGGCGACGCGACGCGCAACGTTGCAAATGAACTAGACTAGAGAGCATCGAATCGAAATGCAACGGTGGTGAAGCGAGACGCCAGCACCGCGACGCACAGTCAATTTAACGAACAATGCCGAGGCGTTCAGCGTTACGACGATAGAGGAAAATACTGTACATGGGGATTGAAATGCATACGGCTTTTACAGATGCATAAAACACCCCTTTTTAGCAGGAACGGATTAGGGTTGATTTCTATCCGAGGAAAAAATTCAATAACGAGGAAATTAAAAAAAAAAATTTACCTTATATAGAATAAAAAATTAACATTTTTGGCCGTTACTTTGTGAAACTTTATATTGAAAAAAACATAAAAAACTTTAGTAGAAAATTCACTTTATTAGTGACTGCAGTTTCGGGAAATATTGTCATTATCAAACTGTACATTTTACATCTATTTTTTTCTTTATATAGGTTTACATAAAATATACAGTTTGATAATGACAATATTTGTCGGAACTGCAGTCACTACAATTGTGTATTAAAGTGAATTTTCAAAGTTACAAAAGTTTTTTATTTTTATTAATACAGAATACCTGTGTTAAATTTTTTATTGCTTTATATCTATTGAAATATAAATTATTTCTGAGTTACTCCATCGGACAAAATAATAGCAGTTTGTTCCGATTTTTATTTATGTTGTAGTTCAATTCGAGTTCTTACTAGATGTTATAACAAAATATATAATAAATTAAACTGTGAGAACAAGCCCCCATGGTTAATGGGTTCCCCCTGAATGCGGGGGAGCCCGTAAACTAAGATGACAAACACAAATAAAAAATATATCAAAAATTTGTCCCATTTTTAAATGATATCACTCAGATTGTTATGTTTCTATACTTCAAATTATTTATTTTTTACTGTTCTATACTGCTTATATTAATTACAAGATAGCATGGTATTTAGTTTGAGCTAAAATATAGTTATCTGACACATTTATTTCCTACTTTTTGCAGAATTTAAATATCTGGTTTTAATTTCAGGATTTATTGAAAATTATGTATCCTACACGGAGAAAAAGGTTTCTTAAAATGCGTATTCTTAAATTTATTTTTTTTAAATGTAATATATTTTTCTTTAAAATAAACGAATGAATATTAAGAAAAAGTTTACGAGGTTATTTGAAAATAATTTAATAATATATTAAAAATATGTATGTTTCATTTAAGTATATTTTTCACTTGTTAACACAATTAAATCTATAAAATTATTTAAATTAAATATATTTTATTCCTAGCAACAAATTTTAATGTATTATATGCTTAATATGAATATACAATATATTACTTGCGCTATGCCTGTTCCATCCAGTCTGTTATCTGTATGTCATACACCTTTGTGTGTTCGCGGTTATTGGATTACAAAGAAATGGATAATTTTGTTGTAAATATTTTAAAACAGTGGCAGTTAGAAAGTTTAGAAGAAAAATTTAAAGGTAAGCAGATATTTAAGTACGTATACTATAAATAATTATAAGTAAATAAATAATACGTATAATATTTTTTGCAGGTTAGCTCAATAACCTGTACATGCACATATTGGTTGAGTTGTTAGTGCGTTCTTCTTTAATTACTTCTTTGTTATTAGAAACAAAGTAAAATATTTGAAACAACATTGAAAGATTGAAATGTTGACTTGAAATGCCGTAACGTAAGGTAACGTTCAATATAAATATATGATGGAATCATATACTTTTTTCAGATCCGCAAATTGATATTATTTTCAATTGTACAAGATGTTTCATATAAAGTTAGTTTTAATAGAATGACATATTTGTTCTTATTTGATATTATTTGTTTTTTCATGGTCTATATAGAGAATAGAGTGATATATATTTATTATTTTTTTCTAAATTTTTAACTTTTTATAGATCTTAAAATTTCAAATTATAAAGGAGTAATTGAAAAAAACGCACTAAAAATACTAATATACTGTAACTTTACAATTTTTTTAATTTTACATTTTTGCAGATGAAGGAATTGATGAAACAAACTTTGAGATGCTTGATGAAAATATAATAAAAGAATTAATTCCAAAAATTGGAATTCGATTATTATTTTTAAAAAAAATTTAGAAAATATATACGTGACAAAGAAGTATGTATATTTTATTTTTTATTATTTCAATCTATAATATAAATAAATTATATTTTTATACAATAGGAAAATGATGGTGAATCATCAAGTTCGACTATAACTATCACTAGTTTAACATCCAGTGAAACCCAAGAATTTTTTAACAGTTCTTCCGAAATTTTGTATTCAGAAGACATTGATGGAGCGCAAGATATTGTAACAAAGAATTCTGAAAAAGTAGATGTTAATTTGTAGTTAGTAGTAGTTAATTTGTAGTACTTATAATTATGATAATCTATGTCAATTTGCCCAATTTGTATTGGATAATTTTTAATTATTTTCAAAATATTTTGTTATTTTTAAATCGATATATTTCTAATTAATAATGTATCAATGTATTTAGTTATTTTAAGTATACGCCGATACTAAATATTATCGACTAACATATTTATATCAAATATAATATTGTATTCATTGTAAAAAAAACTGATAATTTACTATAAAATATTTTTTTTTAAAATGAATACAATATTATATATGACATAAATATGTTACTAGATAAAATTTAGTATCAGCGTATACTTAAAATAAATATATTATTTTTTATTTTTATAATATAATTTATTCTTGTACCAAATATACTGTTTCTTTAAATTTAATAAAAACATATACATATGATAAATATTTCAGTTTATTTATTTTTACCATATTTATTTTCAATCCAATGAAATACTGTTTCTTATATTTAATATAATATCTAAGTATACAAATATTCTTTTATTGAAAATAATTTATACTTATCACTTTTTTCAAGAGAAATTATGTTTAATATAAAGAGAATTCTCTTTAATTTTAGCATACTTTTCTCTCCGTGTACTATAACGATGCTTTAAAAAATGCTCTTTTCCAAAATTTGTAGTTAGACTACAAGTTATTTTGTGGTTTAAAAAAATTATTTTATTTTATTAACTTTTCGCCACAGTAAGAACATATTTTTATTTATTACTGAAAAAAACATAATGACTTTTGATAAATTTAAAATGTATGTTTTTACAATAGAGCTCATATAAATATATATCAAAAGCTTGGGTAGTATTTCAAAAAACCCTAACACACTGAAAAATGTTTAGGTAGCTTTGTTATATATATATATATATATATATATATATATATATATATATATATATATATATATATATATATAACATAGCTACCTAAACATTTTTTCTAATCTAATAAATCTATTGAGAAAATAAATACATTTTAAAAGCCATGTACTTTACAGTACAACAAATTGCAAAATTGCTAATTTTTTTCGTAACAAGATCTTCAATCAAGTACAATCTGACAGTCGCAACCAAACCTTCTGCCATAAATAAAGGCAATAACAATTTGCTAACACACGCAAAACACAATATCATTATTAAAATTTATTCTAATGAAACGCACTGAATAAATTTCACTGTACCGTAACCATACCCCTATATAGTCATCTTCTCAACCCCCTCTAAAGTCCGTTCCGCTTGCCGTGGCTCTCCATTCTAGTTAAGTCCAAATCCGAAACGTAGCCGTGGGTGTTCCGCCCCACCGGATATGAGCCCCCCCAGCGGCCACAGCGGTTATTATACCCTCTGTATTACATATCAATACGGAGCGATTTTAGCAATCGTGTTCGGTATACTATTGTGCGCAAAGTTTTTTCCGTTTTGGTTGTGTTCTGTTGTTATATATATAGATTTGAAAATATGGAATTTTACTCGCTAGTAATATTCACTTTTTGCCTCTTTTTTTAGTTCTCTCTTTTTTTTGTGCGCTCAATAGCTTTGTTCACTACGAGCCTTTGTTACGTAATGATGCTAGAAAATTTAAAGATGATATTCCATTTATGTGATATGGATAGAATTGAAGATCCAATATGATTGTGAAGTCTTTTGTAATGAACTTTTTTTTAAAGATAAAAATCTGATCTAACGTAACGTTAATGTAAGTTACAAAATATTCTATTATCTTTAATACTTGGTTTAATGAGAATTTTGATTTTTATTTGCATTTTAACTTTGATTAGCTACTAAATTAAAATGTAAAAATAATTGTAAAAACATTGTACACTGTAAAAACTTATAAGATTAAAAATTTGTAGACTCATTGATAAAAAGTTAACGATTTTTGTTGAATTATTTTAAATTAAAATAAAAATTTACAGTTAATTAATATTTGGTATCATAGCAGAATTATCAAATTGTAAATGTACTTTGAAAAGAAGTGCACTTAATATTATTATTTTATTGAAAGATTACTAATTTTAAACTCAATGATTGTTTTCAAAAAAAATATTTTTACATTCAAAATTATTATATTGAAATAACTTCAAATATTAATTTTAAAAATTTTTGTTAAAAAGACTAACAAATCTTTTTCTAAATTAAATAAAATTAAATATTCTACTTATTTCGTCTATTACTATAAGACAATAATTTCCATAATTCCTCAAATTTATATTATGTTGCAATTAGCAGATTAGTATTTCTCAACCGGTGATACATGTTTCTTATGGGTACAATAATTATGACCAGTGGTGAATTAAGTGTGTAGGGGGCTGGTGAAATAAGTGTGGGGTGGGCAAATTAAGTGTGGGGGGGGGGCAAACTGTTATGTTAACATCAATTTTCGTAGACTACTTATACTATAACAAGTATAACAAAATCCCAAATATTATATTTTATATCATTTAAATGAAAATGATAAAGTATATATATATATATATATATATATACAGGATGTAACAGAATAACTATTCCTAATTTTAACTGGAGTATCCTGAGCTCAGAATATGAAGATTTAATGCAAATCACTGAGATAAAATGTGGCTCCTTACTGAGCTACAGGGTGTTTTATATAAAAATTTAAAAAGGATTTTTGCCCAGTACTTTAAAACTATTTGACGTATCCTTATCATACTTGGCAGGAAATGAAGGTACCGTACACCATACTAAATTATGTTAAATAAAAGTTTTTGGCTACTGCCAGTGGCGTACAACAGGGGCAAGTGAGAGGTTGATCC